>JABWTJ010000111.1:113060-275211 GCA_016801875.1 Solanum sitiens | reverse complement strand
TTATTATGAAATGATTATAAATGATTTGGGGATATTATGAAAGAAAAGTATCAATGTTATTGTAAAAGTATTTTTCACTTACTATGATGATCATGATTGTGGAATTTATTTCTCACAAATAAATTCACATTGGTGAATGGTTTTCTCATCCATGTTAAATAATGTTTAAGGAACTATTCTATGTTTTGATCTTGAAAGTGTGGATTGGTATTGATCATTGTCTTTCCTATGTACTATTTCTATTTGACTTTATCTATTCCCCTGGGATTTAGAATTAGCACAGAGAGGATTTGGGTGGAGGCTCAAATTTGGTAGTGTCTAGTAGCAACTAGTAGTCCCTAACTATGTGCCCCCGTAGAATTGTCTTAAATGGTCTAACTAGTGGATCCACTTTAGTAAATTATGATATGTACATATTCTCTCTTGGCAAGTATCTTTCTCTTATTTTGTTATGAGGGATATAATGAATTTCTTGATCTAGTTGTCATGGTCTTATTATCGCTTGAAGCTAATATGCCACAAAATGATTATGTTTTCTTCAAAGTTTCTCTTATGTCCTTATGTTGATGCATTCAACCATGTTTTATGATTTTTACTTCTCTTCTTGTTTAAAACTTTTGAATATATCGATATGATCATATCTAAGTGTTTTAAGTCATTTATGTCTTCATGTATATCTTATGCATATGCCTCATAATTTGTATATTTCATGTACTAGAAATGTACTAATACATACTTATGTCTATGTTATTTCACTAATATAAGGTGCAAAGTTTCTACCTCTCATACACGTGGGTAGTTGATCCTTCATAGACTTTCAATATTTGTGAGTCCTCTTCCAAGGACTGAGACTCTTTTATTGCTTTTCTGTATTTTAGCTTCAAACTTTGTGTGCAATATATGGGTTACATCCTAATCATTTTCCTTATAATGTATTATGGCTTTGAGATTTATTTAGACTTCCACATTGTCAAATTCTTTGATGTATAAAATGCTATTTTTTTAAATTCATTATTTCGATTGTCTTCTATGATGTATGCTCAAATTTTTATGTGAGGCCTCTCGGGGTCCTGTACGTCATGTTAGACCTACGGTACACTATGGGTCATGGCAAAATTGATATTCATAGCACAAGGTTTAGATAGATCATAAAATGTCTCATAAGCCACGTCGAGTAGAGTTTTTTTTCATGAGTGTTACTCTATATGTATATCTCTTAATCCTTATCCGATGTTTTCCAGAATATAGCCCCATGAAGAGCATACGTGATAAGGAATGCGAATGAGGATGTGGAACAAGAAGCTTCTCAAGTTCCTGATGACCCTTTGGACATACAAGTGATTAATGCGGAGTTTTGATATATTTTTTAAGTGTTGGATCCAATCTTGATGGCTCAAGCCAATAGGGAGGTTGTTGTCCCCATGAACTATAATGACCCCAAAATGAATTAGGTCAAAACAGAGCCTAACATGTGTGTCATGAGCTTATATGGTCAAAAAATTGTGAATTAATACCTTAAACATTAGTTTGAGAATTTCGGAAGAGTTTGGAGGTCAAACCTCCAAGAACGTCCAAGACGTTCGAAAGTTAGCCTTGAGACGTGTTTGTGTGCCTTATTATGCTTCATGAGGTTTTAAGTAGTGTTTGGAGATCAAATTGATAGGGAAGGCTTCTAACATCTAGAGAGACGTATTTAGGGTGGAAATGTTTGGGCACGAATCCCCAAGGACAACCCAATGTGTCCTTGATGGAGACCCAACCTTTGGTTAAAAATTGTCAAAAACAGTCCCAACCAACGAAGCCAACCGACGGACAGTAGGTCCATAGACACTCGGTCAATTGGAGGGTAGCCCCATACTTAGTGGTGGGAGCTTAAGCTCCCATTTGAGGAGTGTCTGACCAAAACCATGGACTTGCAGAACGGTCCGTTGAAGTTTTGAGTTGCCTTTTGTAAATGTTACTCTTGATGTTGTAAATCATGTTGTCATGTATTGTTGTCGGTTGAGCTGCTATTCTTGAGTCTATTCCTTCATTTCAAAACATTTTAGTGTCATTCGGGGACGAATGTTCCTAAGGGGGGGATAATGTAACACTTTGAAAATCTAAGACGTTTTGTAGAGCCTAACATGAGAGTCATAAGGTTTAGACACTGTTTTAAGGTCTAGTTTAATGAATATAAGTCATTTAGGAAGTCTAGAAACCAAAACGTCCATGACGTCCAAAAACTATTTCAATGAGGTATTAGCGTGCCTTAGCCTATTTGAATAGCTTTTAGGAGTTGTAAAATGATGAAAATTGGTGGAAGGGTGTCTAACATGTATTAGAGTTAATTCATAGTCGAAAAGTCCAGGCACGACTACCCAAGGACCAACTAAAGGCCCTTGAGGAGGACCCTTGCATTTTGGCAAGAAGCTGCCAAAAGGCAGTGTGCATAGACGGTTGCAATCAACGAATCGTGTGTCAATCGACGGGGCGTCGATTGTCTCCGTCGATAGACATTTAGAAAAATTGGCCAAGGTTGAGATTTCCATAGTCTCTGAACTTAACGACGGACCAACAGGATGGTTGGTCCTTGGCCCGTCGATTAACCCACGAGGTGTCGATCGGGGTCTCGTCTGTAAGGGGACTGGTTTTGCTGCACGTTTTCATTTAAGTTATTTAATTAGTTGGATTAGTTAGGAGGTTAATTATGAGTTAAGTAAGGTCTAATTAAGTTAGTTAACCACCTATATAAATCCCTAACCTAATTAGACTAACCTAAGCTCCCATAATTTCCTAAACCCAAAACTCTCTTCCTTCTCTCTTCTTTCTCTCTCCCAAAGAAACCCCATTGAAGACCAAGATAGAGGTGGGTTCAAGGTCTGCATAGGGTAAAATTTCTCCATAAATCTTCATCAATTATTAAGGTGTGGGATTCCTTTCACCTTTGAGACCTCTTTCCTCAAAGTGTTCCATTAAATTGATTTCAAAAGTTGGGTTTTAAAGTGGCTTTTCATCCAATACGAAATTGATGTTGTGAATTGATTTGTTTATTATTTGTTTTGGATATTATGAATAGATTAAAATGTATTTTAAGTCAATCATGTTATATCTTGATGAATTGGTCTAGTTTGTAGAAGATGACCTATTCCCCTTAACCCTAGGTTATGATTTTGATATGAATTCTTTAATGTTGGTTCAATTGAATTGGTTATTGGTTGAATTACTACTAGATTATGATATTGTATCAATCATGAAAAGATTGTGGTGAATTATAGTCCTATCATGCTAGTTCTTGATTAATTGATTTAGATTATGACTCTTATCTATGTCTCTTATCTTAAGCTATGAGCTAGTGTTGGATTGTGATGTACTGATTCAATTAGCCTGTTTATCATGTTGGTTATGGTTATATGATGATAATACACCCTAATTGGGTTGATTTAAAGGGTTGATGGTAAGACCTTGATGATGAATTATGAAGGAGACTTGCTAAGTCTTGTGATCCCTATTATTTACTTCAATTAAGGTTAATTGTGATTAAGTCATGATGTTGTATTGGAGTATGCCTTGTATTAGGATTCATAGGGTTGGTATGATGTTGAATTGAAATGTCTTGAATATGGTTTGTGAGTGTTGGCTAAGATGTAAATGTTATAAGGATGGTGATGATTTACCAATGTGTCTTATTATGGAGTGATATGTAAATGTGATAACCTTACTTATATGAATTATAATGAAACGACTATACTCATGCAATTCTTATTGAGCTATGATGATGATGATGATTATACAAGGGATAGACCCTATTACCTACATTAAGCTATGATGATTAATAAAGACATTAAAGACATTTCAAAATGGACTCTAACTTAGCACCGAGTGAACTAGAGTGAGGAGTGTCCCTTTCCACATAGGGAAGGTAGGATCACTAATGTACTCTTCAGATTGGAGACTACAATGAATGTAGCATAAGAGGGTCCCAACTATATCTCCTAGTTTTTGGACTATGTTGCCCCCATAGGAATACTAGCTAGTGGATCCACGTAGTTGCTATGTTCATTTATTGATACTACCTTGGCAAGTAGAACGCCTTCCTTCGGTATAGGGTTGCATGACACCGGATTCCACATTAGCTCATGTGCTCTATGTTGGTTAAGGCAAGATGTTCCCAAATGGTAAAATGAATTAAAGGAATGAATTCTAACTAACATAACATAAGGGGTTTATCTTAGTCTAGGTAGGGGTATGGGACTCTACCTATACATTGCACTAGTTAGACTTGAGGGAAGTCTTAGGAGGATGTTCTATGTATGAATATGCTTATAATGATACATGATATGTATATGATGAACTTGTACATTATTGATACTATATGTTGATTAGTTTCACTTATGAATATGTGTTGGTCTACATTGTTAAAGTATGATGATATATACTCTTAAATGCCATGCTATGTGAAATGGGATGTTGGTCATGATTCTTGTTGGGTTACTTGATTGAGTAAGGTTATGGGGCTTTGCTTGGTCATTGCACTTGTTGACTTGATAGGGTTTCATGGATTATTGTCTTGCTTTGGTTATGTTATAATGAACTCTTATTCATGCTTGTGACTATTATAACTTGATGATAGAGCTGCTTGACTATGTGTCCAATTATGTGATATGCATGTTGACTTGACTAGACTTATATTGTTGGTCTTGTGATGTAAATGCTTTGGACTTAATGAAGGTGTCTAATTGATTGGTATGGTCCTATTGAATGTGCATAAAGCTTTTCAAAGTAAATTGCATACTTTAATGAAATGTCCATTTTTAGCATGTTTTCATGATATGTGTGCATATGGTCTTATACATAGTACAAGTGGTGTACTAACCTCATTTCTTCCTTTTTCCCAAACATTTTAGGTTCCGGTCGTTGAAGGGCTTTTGGAGAAGACTTTGAAGAAGACTTGGAATTCTTAATCATCCAAGTTGGGTAAATCCTCACTTTCCGAGGGCAATGCCACTATCAAGCCTATGATGTTGCTTTAGGTTTTAAGAATCTTATGTTCTTTACTTTTCATTTCAATACTAAACATTGTATGACCTATATTTGGTCTTATTGTATTGATGTATGGGCTAGGACCAATTTGATATACTCTTGTTAGATGGTTATGAGATGAGACATGCTTTTGAGACCATGTTACATTCTATATATCTTGTGCAATAACAGTAGAAGACTAAGTAATCTTCCTATACGAAGGGTCTATGTATACTCGATATATATATACTATGTGTATGTAGAGGTCTATGTAAACTTCAATGTTGAAATAATGAAAAGTTTTTAAAATTTCCGTATTTTCGACCTATGAATGTAATCATGTAAGCTAAGAGGATAGTCTTAGTCCTCAAAGAGGACGACAACGCCAGTTACGTCTATGAGGTATTTCCCGTATGTGATACTTCAACAATGGAGGAATTGACTAGAGAGAACTTTGGGGTTTGGATTTGGGGTTTTGAAATAATGTGTTAAAGTAGGGTTTCAGGACTTATAAACTATTATATTAATGATATAAACCTTTTAAAACTAACCCCACTTAATAAAAACAAAAATAGAAATTATTTGGAAAATCAAATTTGGGCAGCCCACCCAGGAACCACGTCCACCTTCGCGGTCCGTGAAGGTGGTTCACGACACCTATGACGGTCCGTGGTCCTTGGGGCAGTGGCCAACTTTCCTTGCCAAGACATCAAGAGGCTAAGGCATGTCCAGGATCTCCTTCACGGACCTTGGTCAAGTCCACTGACCGTGAAGTGGTCCGTGAACTTTGAGGCAATGAGCTTCCAACTTGGGACAGCCTTGGCTCTTTGGTTAAGGCTTGTCCCTTTTTTCTTGTCTCCTTGTCTCGCACCTTCAACCCACATCAACTAGGGTCCTTTAGACTCGATTCTAACACGTGCCTTGACGCTGATTCAATAAAATCATTCAACCAAGGCATAAAACTACAATACACCACATAGACACATATAAGCACATAGATGACTAGTCTTCGAACGTCTTGGTCATTCTTGTACTTTTGACTTCCAAGCTCAACACACTGACTTCTAACACTACAATTTATTATTTTAAGAACTTAAAAACTCATGACACCCACGTTAGGCTCTAGTTTTACCTAGTTCGGTTTTAGGGGTGTTACACTTACGTTTTATAAAGAGTTTCCTTATTGACTATTATTGTGAAAAGTTTTAATTCCGCACTACTTTTCATATTTATGTGATTAATGAATGCTAAGAGGATTGTATAAGACCTCCGAGAGTTCAAGTACATCGTGTTACTTCTAGGGGCTACTTCCTCGTCATGATAAACTTGGTATCAGAGCTAGGTTATGAAGTAGTCTTTAGGATTCAAAGTCTCATAAAGCCACGTCTAGTAGAGTCTTGTTCATCGTTGTGAGTGGCGACACATCTATGAACGAGAGGCTATAGGATGCTAGAAGTTTCACTTTCTTCATTACTCTTGTGTTGTGCCATTGAGTTGAGGTTATAAGTGTCTTTTCCTAATCTCTTATCTTGTGTTTATAGGATATGAATACAAGAAGGCCGCCCGCAAGAAGAGTGGATGAGGAAGTGGTAAATAAGGGAGTTCCCCCCACGAGGTGGTCAAGTTCCCCAAGGTGAACAAGTCCCTATAGCTAATCAAGGGAATGAGGTTCCGTTGGTTCCCCCGGACATGACTAATTAGGAGGTTAGAGGAGCTCTTCTTTCCCTAGACCAAGCCATGAAGGCTCAAGAAAATAGGGATGTGGGGTCCTATGGTGAATGCTCTTGAGAGTACCATGACCTCTAAGTTGAGGGTAGGGGTGTACAAAATCGATCTGAAAATCCAGTCAAACCGAAAAACCCGACTAGTGGTTTTGTTTGACTTGGTTTGGTAATGGAAAAAAAAACGACTATATTGGGTTGGTTTGGTTTTAACTATAAAAAAACACGAGCCCAAACCAACCCGACATTATATATGCAATTTTAAGATTTTATTTTATATATAAAAATCTTTACTTAGATATTTTAAAATATTTCTCATACTATTTCATAGTTTTTATCTTTTAATAGATTATTTCAAGTTTAAAACTTAGAATTCAGAATGGTCCAATAAATATTATAGTTCATAGATGTTGATAATTATAATAAAACTTAAATCAATTAAATTAATACTAATGCAAAAATAAAATCAATTCAACACTAAGAATGACAATAATATTGAATATTTGTTCTTTTATTTTACATTAGTTTAGACAATTAAAATACATAATCTAATTTTAATTTTTCTTAAATATTTAGGAATGTAACTAATACTTATTAAACTTATTTTCGCATGATTTAGTACTTTTAAATTATGATTATTTTCATTATGACTTGTTAATTTGCAAAAAATATTACGTGAATTCTTCATTATTATATTATTTTTTTTGAATATATTAGTGTCATTAATCATATCATTATTTGTGTTATGTTCTTAAGAAACACATTAGATAGTTGTATTTTAGTTGAATTTAAGAAATATTAGACACACAAGTAAATTATATGTTTGAATTAATACTTTAGTGGAAACCCCCCCCCCCCCAAAAAAAACCGAACAACCAGAAAAAAACCGTGGTCGAAAAACCCGAGTTTTATTTGTTTGGTTTGGTTTATAGATTTAAAAATCTGACAAAAATGGTTTGGTTTGATATTAGAACAACCTGAACCAACACGACCATGTACACCCCTAGTTGAGGGACTTTGTGAGGATGAATCGTCCTACTTTTCTTGTCTCTAAGGTAGGAGAGGATCCCCAAGAATTCTTGGATAAGGTTTATAAGATAGTCCATGGTATGGGTGTGTCTTCTAGGAAGAAGGCCGAGTTAGATTGATACCAATTGAAAGAGGTTGCTCAAGTGTGGTTCACACAATGGAAAGACAATAGGTTGGTTGAATCAGATCCAATAGAATGGAAGAGCTTAAGGAGTCATTCTTAGAGAGATACTTTCCCCATGAGAAGAGGGAGGTTAAGGTTGAGGAGTTTATAAACCTTAGGCAAGGTAATATGAGTGTGGAGGAGTATTCTTTGAAGTTTACCTTGTTGTCTAAATATTTTCCATCTTTGTTGTCTAATCCTAGAGATGTGAGTGAATCTTGACAGGTGTTTCCGATCTTGTGATGGAAGAGTGATGTACAACAATACTCCATGGTGACATGACTATATCTAGGCTCATTGTGTATGCTCAATCTATTGAAGAGTCTAAGCTTGGGAGGAGAGGTAGAGGTGTTAAAAGAGGAAGAACCGATGAGCAAGGTCAACCTAGTTTTAATAAGAGGGATCCAAATCAAGATGTTCCTAGTGCTCCTAAGGCTAACTATGACAGAGGTGGTGGTTTCCAACTTGAGAAACCTACTTTCTCAAATTATGGGAAAAAACACTTTGGGAATTGTTTAGCCGGTACTAGTTGGTGTTATGGATGTGGGAAGAATGATCACATGTTGAGATATTGTCCTACTAATGCTTCTAAGGTAAGAGAGGCCAAGAAAACCCCTCTACATTGGTCCCGGTGTGGGTGAACAAAAGAAGAAACACTTTTATGCTCTTCAAGCTAATAAGGAAGCGAATTCGGATGAAAGTGTCGGTAAGTTGTAATTCCATACCTTAGTTATAAGAGTTTATTTTTTTGTTCTTGATAGATTTGATGAGCTTTTCCCAAGTGGGGGAGTGTGGTGAATAGTTGGGTTGATGGATCTTGTCTCTTCTCTTCTATTCTATTCAAGCTTGAGAGTTAGAACTTTCTAGTAGCATGTGCATGAATTGGGATTCTTTTGTGAAAAAAAAGTTACAACTTTGGAATGTTTCCATGAATTTATTTTTATATAGTAAAATGAGCTTAAATGATTTTGTCTCTCAAGTTGATGTGCATCTATAGTGAATTGCCTAAATGTTGCATTAGTAGATTTATGAGCATGTTTAAAAGTGACTCTTGAGAATGTTGCATAATTTTGCATTTATCAGAATTTGGCATAATGTAGTGAGCATGCTGATATGTGGAGAAGTAAGTTCCTCCTATGTGAAATGAGATATGTAGAGTCTTATTGCATGTTAAGTTGTAGATGTTGTTCCTACTCTCTTGTTGTGTTTTGAGTCTCTTGATTATGTGGAGTTGATTTTCCTCCTAACTATGTGTATGTTTTTTTGATGTGGTTTAGTCATGAGCTTCTAGTCTTGAGTCTCTAAACCTTGAAAAATTTTAAACTATTTTAGTGACATTCGAAGACGAATGTTTTTTCCAAGTGGGGAGAATGTAACAATACTCCAAACGAACTAGGATAAACTAGAGCTTCACATGTCTTTGAAGAGTTAATAACTTTCATATAAGGTATGACACAACTTTTAATAGTTAGTTTGAAGAGGTTAGAGATCAAACGTCAAAGAACGACCCTGACGTTCAGAAAAAAGTCTTGTGTGTGCTAGTGTGACTTTCAATGTTTTATGTACTTTCATATGTCGTTTGGAGTTTAAAATGAGTTGATAAGACCTAGAATAGAGATGGTCATGTTAAGGGTTTAAATGTACGGGTAATACTCCCCAAGGACCACCCTAAGGGTCCTTGAGGAGGATCCAAATGTTTGCCAAGACAGCCCTTTTGACGACCCCAATCGACACCCCATCAAAAGGGGTCGTGGCTCCACACTTAGTTGTGGGAGATTAGACCCCACTTTGGGGAGTCTCTGACCAAAATGACGAAGCAACAGGATGGATAGTCAACCAATTGACGCCCTGTCAATGGGGGCCGTCATTTGGCACCTAAAATTCTTCTACAGGGTCTCGCCCAGCCTAGGGGTGAATTGGTAAATCCAACCCACATTCTAATTAAGTGATTGACGGTTATTTTAGGTGTTTTAATGTATTTTAATTTAGTTTAAACACCTTGACCTAGAATTAGACTTCACTTTTCAAGATAGCCCCTCTTCCAAATAAAGTTCTCTTAAGACTTCATAGGAGCTAAAATCCAAGTTGAAGCTAGGATTGAAGAATTACAGTGATTCCTCCATCAAATTTGTGGGATATTTACTAGTAAGGTATGGTTATGTAATCCTTGACTCTTCTCTCATTCAATGAGTCAATTTCAAAGGCTTTCCAAAAGTCTTCAAAAACCTTAAAACTCTATTTTGAATTCTAAGTATGGCTTCTTGCATAAAAAGGTTTAAATTGATTTATGAAGTATTCAATGTTAATTGATGGTTTTATGATAAAAAAATTCCATGAACCCATGTATTCCTTGAATTCCTAATTTGGCTCTAAAGTGAGTGTATTGATTATGATTTAATTAGGTTGAATTCATGTTTAGATTGTTATGGGCTATTGAGTTATATGTTGATCATTGTTGGAATTGTTCATAGTTTGTCTTATATTATTGTTATCTATATTGAGTTTTGTTGAATCATTGACATGGATGAATTGATGGCCTAGTCTTATGGACATTGTCATTGGTAAGATCTCTAGTTGTGCGAATTTGTTGGAAAGGCTAAGGAATGGTGATGTTGACTATTGAAAGGTGGTGAGTTCACCTAATTCCCTTATTTAATGTAGAACTGATATCTAATTGCTATTGATTGTCATGGTCCACTTATGGTGGCAGTGTATAATTGTTATAAATGTTATGAACATGGCCTCGTCGGCATAATTATGTGGATTGTGGTGTCATCAAGTTATGGTATATGTGAATGTATAATGTGAAGGTGCTCATGTGATGTCTATATGATCTTGTATGGTTGCTATAATGATATGATTGAAAGTACTTCCTCTCTAGTTGTTGATATATGATGATGAAGGACTTAAGAGAGTCTTTATAGAATGATGTTGTATCTTGTGTTGGTAGACTTATTTGTCCCTACTTGCTACTTGAATTGTATTGAATGGGTGCATGAATGAAAGTCTAGGATCGGTAGACCTAAAGTAGGTACCTTTCTATGAAAGACTAATGTGAATCCTTGAATATGAAAAGAAGGTTAATGAAGAAGCCTTGGAGGGGTAGACCTAAATGGTGCCTCCTTCTTGAGTGGAATGATGGACTTAGAGGTAGGTTGGCCGGAACGACATGGAACCATCTTTAAGGAAGTCATAAAAGCTATCTAAATAGACCTTGGTTGGCTTCCCTAGTGGACCCATCCTTGGAAATGGTATTATGAGTTGTTAGGGCTTAGTGATGGTACCTTCTCTAATACACTTATGTGAAAGAACTTACTCTATGAGTACCAAGGCATCGCACCGAGTGGATATGCTTAAGGGAGTAGCTCTAGTTGAGTACATGGATAGAGTACAAAGAAACTTTTTGATATCCCCTAATCTATGTGCCAATATGGGATGTGTCCTAGTTCTACCCTTGGCAAGTAGAACACCTTCCACGGTGTGGGGTCTTATGACACTGGATTCCATACCTAGCTAGTGTGGTCTATCTCGATTAATGTATATTCTCATCATGTGGGATGTGCACTCTAGTAGTGGACAGGTTCTACAACGTGTAGATAGTGGAATGGGACGTTATCTACACATGGCACGAGTAGGCTTTGAAGATGCTAAAGTGAGTTCCCTAGGTCTTCCATGAACATTATGTGAAGTCCCCTAATTGCTTAGTTGTCTCTTAAATGGCTTGAGGTGAATAATGTTGACTTAGTAAAAGTTTGTTGAATAGAAAGGTTCATATATAGGGTAGCTTTGAGGATCACTTAGGTGTGCTTAAAGAGGGTGTATGGGCGGTCTCTTCATGTCTTACTTTGGTGGAATTAGAGTAACCTTAGGTAGAGAGTCTAAATGATTAAAAGGCTTACTTGTTGAATATGAAATATGTCTTATATGTGATTGTTGACTTGTATCATGGCTCTTAAACTCTTATGATGATGGTTTTTACCAAAATAGCATGAAAAGCATATTTTTAAGCAAATGTCCCTATTTTCATGGTTTTCTTGTATGTTCACCATACTTAGTGCATTAATTTTGCTAAATCGATATGTTCTCTATGTCTACAAGTCTAGGTGGTGGCAAGTGAGGATTTCTAGAAGTTGAAGCTTGGGAAGTAGATTTCTCTCAAGATTGGTATGTCGTCATATGATCGAGGACGTGGATTCTAGTTTTCCTTTACTAAAGACTTTATATTAGACTATAAACTTGTTTTCAAACTGATAAAGGGTTGTGACCCTATGATATTGGATTGTGTCTAAGATGGCTTATGACGAGACTTAGTTTCTTTCTTATGTTTTATAAATGAGTTTTCTTATTGACTATTATTTTGAAAAGTTTTAATCCCGCACTACTTTTCATATTTTTTTGATGAACGAATGCTAAGAGGCTTGTACAAGACCTCCGAGAGGTCAAGTAAGTCGTGTTACTTCTAGGGGGTACTTCCAGGTCGTGATAGTGAGTCCCAGACTTAGTGATATTTTGAGGGCCAAAGTTGGTTTCTATGATTCATTTCTATGAACCGTGGAATGGACCGTGGAAGTGGTCCATCAAAAAGCTGGTTCAAATTGTGGTTTCTAAATCTTTCTACGGTTGACCACTACAGTCGATAGGTCGAGTCTAACATTAATTTTAAAGGAATTTTTATGCTTTTTTCTTATTATTTTAATCTTATACTATGCCATTTTCCTTTATTCCCTAAGCCCTATATAAAACTTTTAAGCCACAAATTACCCATTGTCAACCATTGTTCTAAATTCCCTAAACTTGACTAAATTCACTCTCCAAATTCTCTCAAGCCTAAATAAGAAGAAAAAGATCTAGGGTTCATACAAGTCTCTCATCCTCGATTCATTTTGGGCTTCTAGCATCAAGGTATGTGTGTATCCACCCATGGAGTCCATCCTCCATGGGGTCTACAAGGATTTCAATTTCCAATTGATCAAATTAGAGTTGCATTTCAATAAATGTGGGTTTCATTCGATTCTGATTGATTATGGTTGATTGAGTTTTCTAATGCATGATTTATGTTAATCTATGATACTTAGTTTAAATTACATTTACCAATGGCTAAATAAATTTTTACAACCATAATCCTATGATGAACACATGAACTATGAATTATGAATTTTTAAAATATGCATGTTATTATGAAATGATTATAAATGATTTGGGGATATTATGAAAGAAAAGTATCAATGTTATTGTAAAAGTATTTTTCACTTACTATGATGATCATGATTGTGGAATTTATTTCTCACAAATAAATTCACATTGGTGAATGGTTTTCTCATCCATGTTAAATAATGTTTAAGGAACTATTCTATGTTTTGATCTTGAAAGTGTGGATTGGTATTGATCATTGTCTTTCCTATGTACTATTTATATTTGACTTTTATCTATTCCCCTGGGATTTAGAATTAGCACAGAGAGGATTTGGGTGGAGGCTCAAATTTGGTAGTGTCTAGTAGCAACTAGTAGTCCCTAACTATGTGCCCCCGTAGAATTGTCTTAAATGGTCTAACTAGTGGATCCATTTTAGTAAATGATGATATGTACATATTCTCTCTTGGCAAGTATCTTTCTTTTATTTTGTTATGAGGGATATAACGAATTTCTTGATCTAGTTGTCATGGTCTTATTATCGCTTGAAGCTAATATGCCACAAAATGATTATGTTTTCTTCAAAGTTTCTCTTATGTCCTTATGTTGATGCATTCAACCATGTTTTATGATTTTTACTTCTCTTCTTGTTTAAAACTTTTGAATATATCTATATGATCAAATCTAAGTGTTTTAAGTCATTTATGTCTTCATGTATATCTTATGCATATGCCTCATAATTAGTGTATTTCATGTACTAGAAATGTACTAATACATACTTATGTCTATATTATTTCACTAATATAAGGTCTAAAGTTTCTACCTCTCATACACGTGGGTAGTTGATCCTTCATAGACTTTTAATATTGGTGAGTCCTCTTCCAAGGACTGAGACTCTTTTATTGCTTTTCTGTATTTCAGTTTCAAACTTTGTGTGCAATGTATGGGTTACATCCTAATAATTTTCCTTATAATGTATTATGGGTTTGAGATTTATGTAGACTTCCACTTTGTCAAATTCTTTGATGTATAAAATGCTATTTTTTAAAGTCATTATTTCGATTGTCTTCTATGATGTATGCTCAAGTTTTTATGTGAGGCCTCTCGGGGTCCTGTACGTCAAGTTAGACCTACGGTATACTATGGGTCGTGACAAAATTGATATTCATAGCACAAGGTTTAGAAAGGTCATAAAATGTCTCTTAAGCCACGTCGAGTAGAGTTTTTTTCATGAGTGTTACTCTATATGTATATCTCTTAATCCTTATCCGATGTTTTCCATAATATAGCCCCATGAAGAGCATACGTGATAAGGAATGCGAATGAGGATGTGGAACAAGAAGCTTCTCAAGTTCCTGATGACCCTTTGGACATACAAGTGATTAATACGGAGTTTTGATATATTTTTTAAGTGTTGGCTCCAATCTTGACGGCTCAAGCCAATAGGGAGGTTGTTGTCCCCATGAACTATAACGACCCTTAAATGAATTAGGTCAAAATAGAGCCTAACATGTGTGTCATGAGCTTATGAGGTCTAAAAACGGTGAATTAATACCTTAAACATTAGTTTGAGAAGTTTGGAGGTCAAACCTCCAAGACGTTCGAAAGTTAGCCTTGAGACATGTTTGTGTGCCTTAGTATGCTTCATGAGGTTTTAAGTAGTGTTTGGAGATCAAATTGATAGGGAAGGTTTCTAACATCTAGACAGACGTATTTAGGGTGGAAATGTTTGGACACGAATCCCCAAGGACAACCCAATGGGTCCTTGATGGAGACCCAACCTTTGGTTCAAAATTGTCAAAAACAGTCCCAACCAACGAAGCCAACCGATGGACAGTAGGTCCATCGACACTCGGTCAATTGGAGAGTAGCCCCATACTTAGTGGTGGGAGCTTAAGCTCCCATTTGAGGAGTGTCTGACCAAAACCATGGACCTGCAGAATGGTCCGTCGGTTGGTCGACGCCCCGTAGATGGCTCTCGTTGATAGAGTATGCAATTTTCCTGCAGCACGGTGCCAACTTAAAAGGTGAATGGAAAATTCACCCCACGTCCAATTAAATGCATGGGTCATTATTTTAGGAGATTTTAGGTATTTTATGAGTATTTAAACAATCAGAAAGCCATTTAGACATTTGACTCCAAATAAAAAACTCCTCCCTCTCCAAAACACTCTCAAGAACACCATAAAAAGAAGAGAAATAGGGGGCTGATCTTAGGACGAATTTCACCAAGGATTCAAGTTGGGATTAAGGCTCTTACCTAAGGTATGTGAAGATTGTTAATTAATGGATTCTTCAATTCATGAAGTCCCTCTAGTTTTCACTGTGATTCCAAAATACCCCAATCTAGAGAGGGTTGTGATTGCACTGTGGGTAAGGCTTCATTGTGATCCTAATCTAGTGGGTAGAATCCAATTATATTCATATGATGATTATGTGATGTTTTCAAGAGGTTTTCATGATGAACTGTAGTAATTGAGGTTGAAGGTGATCATTGTGATTTTAGGCAAGATGAAGGTTTAAAGTTGATCTTCTTAATTCAATTGTATTGTACGCTATTTGATCATGATTGAATCACCTAGTTATAAATTGAACTGGGCCTAATTGATCTATGATGCTCTGGACTTGTAAAGTTGGAATTGAACCTATGTGATCATGTATTCCTAGACTTACCTTCGAATGATCAAATTGAATGAATTAACTTGTAATTTAACATGGATCATGATGAATTTAGGGAAGTAATCAATTATAGGGCTTGTATGCCATTGATACTAGGGCTTTGGGTGAATTAATTATGAAGGATTATGATGATATTTTATTTCTCCTTTACACTTAGATATGAACAAGCTAGGAGAAGCAAGTTCTCTCACATAGATGGATTCTAAGTTGACCTAATAACTTAAAATGAATCAAGGCATGATGGACTAGGATAGCTTGAAGTTGTATTGAATAGCCTCTTCTTGTTTAGTTGACTTGGTAAGATAAGACCAAAGTGTGTTAGCTTAAGATGGTAGGTCTCATATTAGCTTGAGGTGATGAGTCTTATGATAACTTGGGATGGAGAAAGTGAGCTCTCTCATGTTTAGCTTGGTCATGTGTTGCTAGGATGCTTGATCGTGGTAGCTTGGGATTGAGTAATGAAGATCTCCTAAGAATAGCTTGAAGTAGCATGACTAGAGTACGTTCATGATAGCTTGACTTGGTTAGGCCTAAAACATTTAATGATAGCTTTAGGGGAAAAGCCTATACTCTCCTTATGTTAGCTTGACTTGCATACAAGGAGCATTTCATGAAACAGCTTGAGATTAGTTTCTCATGATAGCTTAGGGTTGAGGATTCATGCTCCCCTATGATTAGCATACATCTACATGATTGGTTGCATCATGGTTAGGATGGGTGTTTCCTTACTTAGTTAGCTTGGATTAGGTTAGTCTAGAGAAGTAATTAGCGTGGATGGTAGTATGGGATGCTATCCATACATGGCACAAGTATGACTTGAAGCTACCTATGACATGACCCCTATGATATGTATGTTTAGCTTTGGTAGTGGCTATGGTTGCTTTCCATGACATGATTGACTTAAGATAATAGTTCCTTGTCAATATGAAGTAGTTCTACTAGAGACTCCTAACTAAAAAGAAAGGGAATAGAGTGACTTCAAGATATGCTTAGTGTGTAAGGTAGATTGGGATGCTTCACATACATTGCACAAGTGTGCTTTGAGGTGGCCCACGGGCATAGTGCTCATATGCTATGATGAACTTCAGGTCTTAATTATGAAAGTGGATTATGATCAAGAATGACCAAAGAGAGGTACTTAGCTTTGGTAGTCGTATCGGATGCTACCTTAGCCTTGCACAAGTATACTTGGAGGTTGCCTGTGAAGTACTTCATTTGAGTAAGAAGGACAATGAGTTCAGTATGAACTCTTATATGCTTTATTATGCTTATGATATTCATTTGAGTAAGAAGAACAATGATTTAAGTATGAACTCTTATAGGCTTTCTTATGCCTTTATCTCTTATGATTTTGTCTATTTTTAAGATGTCTTATGTTTGGTATGATAGTTAACATACTTGGTACATTTCGTACTAAGGCATATTTTTCCTACATTCTAATCCAATGTAGGGTCTTGAGGAGATTGATTTGCTTTCCAGGGTAGAGTTTCCAAGGCTTGTGAAGAAGTGAAGATTGGTGAGTCCTCATAGAATCCAAGGACATCACTCCTATGTTGTCGTTTATGTTATTTTCTATGTTAGACTTTATGGGTTGTGACCCAAGACATTTGTACTCATGTTGTCATAGATGGTTTTTGAGACATATGTTAGAAGTTTTATGAAATGATTCTGCATCATGTTTTGAGAAGAAGTTTTAATTTCGTGCTACTTTTCATATATATATATATATAATGAACGATGTCTAAGGGCTTCTAAAAGACCTCCGAGAGGTCAAGTACGCCGTGTTCCGACTTGAAGGATGCCCTATCTTCTAGGGTGTACTTTGGGGTCGTGACAAACTTGGTATAAGAGCATAAGGTTATGAAATGGTCTTAGGATGTCTCAAAACCACGTCTAGTAGAGTCTTATTCATTGGTGTGAGTCGCGACACATCTATGAGTAGGAGGCTACGGGATGCTTAGGAAGTTTCACTTCTTCATTCTTCAAGTCGTTCCATAGTGTTTGGCTTTAGTAGGCCCTTCTTATAATGTTTGCCGATGATTTTTTCCAGTTTATGGCTAACACTAGAGGTAATGCTAAAATGAAAGAAAATGGCAATGAGGATCTAGAGGTTCCTCCCCAAGGAAACCAAGCCCCTCCTCAAGTTCCTAGTGCTCCTCATGTGGGGAATGTTACTTTAAAGAAATTTAGGACTTCTATGAATTTGTTGGTTCAAGCCTTGACGGTCCAAGCCAATAGGGAGGTAGTGGCAAACCCTATAAGTGGAATGAGTTCCTATAGAATTAGGGAGTTCCTGAGGATTAACCCTCCGGAATTTAGTGGCTCCAAGGTGGACGAATATCCAAATGGGTTCATAGATGAGGTTTATAAGACTTTTGCTATTATGGGTTTGACTTCTAGGGAGAAGGCGGAGCTAGCCACTTACCAATTGAAAGATGTAGCTCAAGTTTGGTATGAGCAACAGAAAGATTATATGCCGGTAAGGGCAGTTCCCATATAGTGTAAGACTTTTAAGTCGGTTTTCCTTGATAGGTTCTTTCCTAGGGAATTGACGGAGGATAAGTTGGGGGAATTCATAAACCTCAAGCAAGGCAAGTTGAGTGTTAAGGAGTATGCATTGAAGTTCACTCAATTGTCTAAATATGCTCCAAGCTTTGTAGCAAACCCTAGAGACTTGATGAATAGGTTCATGACAGGGGTGTCTGAACTAGTGGAAGAAGAGTGTCGTATGGCAATGCTTGTTGATGATATGGATATCTCCTGACTAATGGTGTTTGGTCAACAAATAAAGGAATCCAAACTTGAGAAGGAGAGAAAGAGAAATATGCTTTATTATGCTTATGATATTCATGTTATGCTTATGCCTTTATGTCTATTATTGACTAACCATTTGAGATATCTTATGTTTGTTACGATAGTTTCCATACTTTGTACATTTTGTACTAACGCATATTTTACCTGAATTATAATCAAATTTCTTTTTTCAAGGGTAGAGTTTCCAAGGCTCGTGAAGAAGTGAAGATTAGTGAGTCCTCATAGCATCCGAGGACATCTCTCCTATGTTGTCGTTTATGCTCTTTTCTATGTTAGACTATGGGCTGTGACCCAAGACATTTGTACTCATGCTGTCAAGATGGTTTTTGAGACATATGTTAAAAGTTTTATGAAATAATTCCGCATTATGTTTTGAAGAAAAGTTTTAATTCCGCGCTACTTTTCATATATATATGGAATGAATGATGTCTAAGGGATTGTACAAGACCTCCGAGAGGTCAAGTACGCCGAGTTTCGACTTGGAGGATGCCCTATCTTCTAGGGTGTACTTTGGGTCGTGACATGATCCTGAATGTGGGTACGACGGCAACTAGAGTGAGGGACTTCACTAGAATGAAACTTCTTCAGTTTCATAGTGTTAGGGTTGAGAAAGATCCTCGAGAGTCATTCATGTGGTATACAAGGTTTTTATAATCTTGGGAGTAACGCTGGTGGAAAAGGCAGAGTTAGATGTTATCAACTTAAGGATGTTTCTCAAATTTGGTTAAAGCAATGGAATGAACAATGGACGGTTGATGCGGGTCCTCTTGATTGTGAAAAGTTTATGATTGCTTTCCTAGATAGGTTATTTCCCCTTGAGATGAGGGAGGAAAATGTTCTTGAGTTCATTAACCTTCATCAAGGGAATATGAGTGAAAGAGTATTCCTTGAAGTTCACACAATTTTCTAGAGATGTTCCTACTATGGTTTTCGATCCTATGATAGAAATGAGCACGTTTGTTTTGGGTGTGACAAAAAATAGTGGTTAAGTGTTGTGCCACCATTTTCATTGATAAAATGAACATTTCTCATCTAATGATTCATAATCAAAAAATTGAAGAGGAGAAACATAAGGAAAAGTCTAGGGAAGCAAAGAGAGAAAATACAAGAGATGGTGACTTTTCACATTTAAGGTTTGATAAACATGGTCGTTCTAAGTTCCGACAAAATTTTTCGAGTCAAGGTTCTTTCAATTCTCCGGCTCCTAAGTTCAACAAAGAAATGGTGTCTAACCCTAAGCCTCAAGGAGTATATGGTGGTGAAAATGGTTCTTTGGTTCCTGCATGCAAAAAGTGTGGCAAGAGTCATCTAGGGAAATGCTCGATGGACACGGATAATTAATTTTTTTTGTGGAAAGAATGGTCACCGTTTGAGAGATTTTCCATCTAGACTTGAGAAAGGAAAATATGGTAGGCAAGATACACCTAGTGATTCGGGTTCAAGTGCTCCAAAGCAAAACTGGTTTTATGCACATCAAACTTGAAATGATCAAGAGGGTTCGCCCGATGTGGTTATCGGTATATTAAAAGGATTTTCATCTTTATGTTTATGTTTTTTTATCCTAGTTATTCTTTGTGTTTTGTGATGCCATATGTGGCTATGAGGTTTGATGTTCTTCCAAATGTATTGATAGACCTTTTCTCTCTCTCTACTGCTATTGGTGAATCTATTTTGGCTAAAAGAGTATAGAAATTGTCTCATCTCCTTATTCCATTGGGTTACTCGTGTTGATCTGTAGATCTTGGTATGTTAGATTTCAATGTTATTCTTGGTGTGGATTGGCTCCATTCTTGTTATACTTCTATTTATTTTCTATTTCAAGTAGTCAAGTTTCAATTTCCTAATGAGCTTATCCAAGATTGGAAGGGGGGAAATGATATGCCTAAGGTCCAGTTCGTTTCTTGTCTTAAACCTAGAAAGATGATTTATAAAAGTTGCATTTATTTATTTTTTTCAAGCTAGGGATATGGATTCTGAAGCCCCTACTCTAGAGTCGGTCCCCATTATAAATATGTTTTTGGAAGTGTTTCCCCATGAGATAAATGGTGTTCCTATCAAAAGAAAAAGAGGCTTCGGTATTAACGTTCTTATCGAAACTCAACCTATCTCTATTCCTCCATACCGTATGGCTTTGCCATAACTTAGGCAATTGAAAGAGCAATTGAAGGATTTGTTGGATAAACATTTCATCAAATCGAGTATCTCTCCATATGGTGCTCCAGTTTGGTTTGTTCGAAAGAAAAAGGTTCACTTCGCATGTGTATTGACTACCGGCAATTGAAAAAGGTTTCCATTAAGAATAAGCATCCTCTTTCAAGGATAGATAATTTGTTAGATCAACTCCAAGGAGTTAGTTACTTCTCTTAGATTGACCTCAGGTCAGGTTATCACCAATTGAGGGTGAAAAAAGATGACATTCCGAAGATGTCTTTTTGAACTCCGTGTGGTCAGTATGAGTTTTTGGTAATATTATTTGGTTTGACTAATTCTCCAACTGCATTTATTGATTTGATGAATAAAGTTTTTAGAAAATATCTTGACATGTTTGTTATCGTGTTTATCTATGAAATTCTGATTAAACAAAGGAGTGAGTATGAGCACATCAATCATTTGAGGATTATGTTGCAAGTCCTAAAGGACCAACAACTTTTTGCAAAATTTAGTAAATGCAAGTTTTGGTTGAGATTTGTGGCTTTTCTTGGTCACATTATTTCTGGTAAGGGTATTGAGGTAGATCTCAAGATCATGGATATGGTTAAGAGTTCTCCAAGACCTCTATTCCCTTTGGATATTCAAAGTTTCTTGGGGTTTTGCTGGTTATTATAGTAGGTTATTCCTTATGCTTCGAGGCAACTTAAGATCCATGAAAATAAATACCCTACCCATGATGTGGAATTAGAAGAAGTTGTGTTTGCCTTAAAGATTTGGATTCATTACTTATATAGTGTTCCTTTTGATGTCTTTATCGATCACAAAAGTTTGCAATATGTGTTCAAGAAAAATGACCTAAATCTTCAGAAAAGAAGGTGGCGTGAGTTGCTAAAGGATAGTGATATGTGTTTCCTCTATCACCTCGGCAAGGAGAATGTGGTGGCGGATGCTCTTAGTCATTTATCAATGGATAGTGTTGCTCATTTTTAGGATGATAAAAAGGAGATGGTTCATGATGTTCATAGATTTTCCCGATTGGGTGTTCTATTAGTTGATTCTAATAAAGGTGGTGTTATTGTTCATAATGGTCTAGAATCACCCTTAGTTTTAAAGTTAAAGGCCAAGCAAGGTCTCAATCCGATTTTTGTTGGATTGAAGGAACGGTGGTTAAAAAGTCTGTAGAGGCTTTCTCTCAAGGGGTAGAGGGTGTGCTTCAATGTCAAGGTCGTTTTTGTGTTTCCAATGTTGATGACTTGAAGGAGAAAATCTCATTCGAAGCCCATAGTTCTTCATATTCAATTCATCAAGGATCCACCAAGATGTACCATGTCTTATGGGAGGTTTATTGGTGTAATAAGATGAAAAAGGATATTGAGGAATTTGTGGCTAAGTGTCATAATTGTCAACAGGTGAAATTTAAGCATCAGAAGTTGGGAGGCTTGTCCCAAGATATTAGCATTTCTACTTGGAAGTGGGACTATTTGAATATGAACTTTATTGTGGGTTTACCCCGCACCTGGTGGTAACCTGACCTTATTAGGGTTATTGTGGATCGTATGACAAAGTCGGCTTATTTCATTCCCCTCAATATTTCTTATTCAGTGGAGGACTATGCTAAGTAGTATTTGAGAAAAATTGTTTGGTTAAATAGGTTGCCCTTATCCATTATATCCAACCGTGGTACCCAATTTACTTCATAGTTTTGGAAATCATTCCTAAAGGGTATTGGTACTTTTGTTAAGCTTAGTACGGTCTTTCATCCTTAAGATGGTGGGCAATCAGAACATACTAACAAAATTTTGGAAGATATGTTAAGAGCGTGTGTGATTGACTTCAAAGGTAATTGGGATGATCATTTGCCTTTGATTGAGTTTGCATATAATAATGAATATCACTCAAACATTGGTATGACTACATTTGAGGCTCTTTATGGTAGGAGGTGAAGATCTCCCATAGGAGAGATTGCTTTGATAGGTCCCACTTTAGTACATGAGGCTATTGAAAAAGATTATCTTATTAGGGAGAGACTGAAAACGGCTTAAAGTCGACAAAAGTTCTATGCCGTTGAAAGAAGGTAAGACTATTGAGGTAGATGATAAGGTCTACTTGAAGATTTCACCCATGAAAGGTGTAATGAGGTTTGAAATAAAGGGAAGCTTTGTCCCTGTTATGTGGGCCCATATCAGATTTTGAGGTGTGTTGGTAAAGGGGCTTATGATCTTGATTTGCCTAATGACTTAGCATCGGTGCATCCGATTTGTCATATATTTTTATTGAAGTAATGTGTTGGTGATCAAGATCTATTGAACCGTTAAAGAGTCTTGATATAAATAGAGTTTTTCTTATGAAGAATTTTCAGTTGAGATTTTCAATCAACAAGTTAAAAAGTTTAGAAACAAGGAAGTTGTGTCCGTGAAAGGTTTTGTGGAGGAATATACTTGGTAGGATAAGGCTGATATGATGTCCTGTTATCCCCATATCTTTCTCCCCGGTCTTACTCTACTTGAGATATTTAGCTCCTCATGGTCTATCCTCAAGTCGTAGTCATTATCATGTTTCCTTATGCATGCTCATGAAAACTTGCTTTTGAGATTTTAAGTTAGCTTTGATTGATTGCTTCATGATTATGTGCATTTGAGTATGATTTGCATGTATACCTTATGAAATGATGTTTTGAATATGTTCATGCTAAGAGTTGATGTTCCACCGTGGTTATGTGTTGTTGATGAGGTTGCATTCTTGTTGGGTTGTAAAAACTCTTCCCCTACCCTACTTATGTTGCATTTAGTCCAATTTAAGAGTGATTGTTCTCAAGGGGAGATATGTAACACCTCGGAAATTGGAAAAGAAAGAAAATTAGTTTTTGGGTAGAAGTCATTATTTGTCGGTCCCATGTACGGACCATAAAAGCTTCTCAGTACCCCGTTACGGTTCACAAGGATAGTACGCCATCCTATGTATAAGTTGTAGATAGTTCTCATACATGAATCTCTAACTTAGTGAAATTTTGAGGGTCAAAGTTGGTTTTTACGGACCGTAGAAATATGTACGAGTCATAGAATTGGTCCATCAAAAAGTTTCTTCAAAATATGGTTTCTAATCTTTCTATGGTTGAAGAGTGCAGTTAGTGGGGAACTTATGGAAAGTAGGTCAAGTCCGCAGTTATTTTAAAGAGGCTTTAGGGTTTTTCCTTATTATATTAATTATATAATACGTCGTTTTATCTTCTACGCTAAGCCCTGTATAAGGATTTAGGCCCCAAATTACCCATTTTCAACTCATTCTCCTAAATTTTCTTAACTTTACCAAAATCACTCTACAAATTCTCTCAAGACTAAGGAAGGAGAAAAAGAGATAGTGTTCATCTAAGTCTCCCATCCTCCATTCTTTTGGGGCTTGTAACATCAATGTATGTGTGTATTCACCAATAGAGTCTATTCGTCTATGGGGTCCCCCAAGGGTTTCAATTTCCATTGATCAAATTATGGTGTCAATTTAATAAATGTGGGTTTCACTCAATTATGATTGATTATGGTTGATTGAGTCTTCTAATGCATGACTTGATGTTAATCTATGATATTTAATTGAAATTGCATTTACCCATACCTAAATTATGCTTTTCAACTATGATCCTATGATGAACCCATGAATTATAAATTATGAATTTTGATGTCATGCATGTTTTATGAAATGATTATAATGATTTGGGGATACTTTGAAAGAAAAGTATCAATGCTATTGTAAATAGATTTCTCACTTATAATGATGATCATGATTGTGAAAGGTATTTCTCACAAATAACTTCACATTGGTAAATGGTTTTCTTATCCATGCTGAATTATGTTTAAGGAACTATTCTATGTTTTGATCTTGAAAGTGTGGATTGGTATTCATCATTGTATTTCCTATATCCTATTTCTATTTGAAATTTTATCTATTCCGTTGGGATTTATACTTATCAGTGCGAAGATTTGATGTGGACGATCAAATAGGGTAGTCTCTTGTAGCAACCTCTAGTCCTTAACTATGTGGCCCCGTAGGATTGTCTTAAATGACCTAGCTAGTGAAACCACTTTAGCTAATGATGATATGCACAAATTCTACCTTGGAGAGAGTTTCCTCTTCTCTTGGTATAGGGATATACTGGATTCAATGATCTAACTGTCACTGTCTTATTACCGGTTAAAGCTAATATCCCAAATAATGATTATGTTTCTTCAATTCTTCTCTTATGTCCTTTATGATAGTGCATTCGACCATGTTTTATGATTTTCATGTCACTTTTTCTTTAAAACTTTTAAATGTCTCAATATGATCTTGTCTAAGTGGTTAAGTCATTTATCATGTCTTCATGTCTATCGTATTCATATTGTCAGATTACAGTTTGTATACTGATCCAAACTTTTGCCTACATTATTTTACTACTATAGGATTTGAAGCTCCTACCTCTCATACTCGTGACTATTTGATCCCTCATAGACTTTAAAGATTGGTGAGTCCTCATGTTTCGAGGACCGAGACTCTTTTATTGATTTTATATATTTTAATTTCATACTTTGTGTGTGATGTATGAGTTACGTCCAAATCATTTTGCTTCTGATGTATTAGATGATTTCGAGAATTATGTAAACTTTTGCTTTGTCAAACTCTTTGATGTATAAAATGCTATCTTTTAAAGTCATTATCTCTATTATCTTGTACTATGTATGCGAAATTACTTGTGTGGGACCTCTCGAGGTCCCATACGCCATGTTAATTTAATGACCCGAAGGTCATTTTTGAAAATCTTTATAAAATTACCATTTTACCCCTTTCAATAGTTTTGTCGAGTTATTTTTTATCAGTCAATAAAGTGTGTTTGGGAATTTTTAAACTATTTGATTACTGAGGTATTTAATTAACAGATATCTTTTAAATAATTATTTATTTAGTTGGTGAATAATGGGTCAATTCCATAATTAATACCATATAGCTTGACCCATATATTGAATTAAGATTAATTGGATCTTAATCTCTTTTTTGTCATACCACAATCCACCACAATTTCTACGTGCAAACACGAAGAGAAGCACAATACGCATCACAGGAATCAAGAACACAACTCTTGCAGGTAAACGAAATAACAAAGCTTAAATCTTCTAATTAGTGCATGCATTGGATATTAAGGAATTAAAAATTGACATATATGTTACTGGATGTTGCAATTGGAAATTGTGCCTAAGAATATTGGAAAGTAATGATGGCTAATGATTGGATAATGATAGTAGCATGAGACTTGGATTGGTATATAGAAAAGAACTCACATTTAAAAAGTTCTTGTTGCTGCGCAATATGACTTCTTTTGGGATAACATATATATAGTGGATTGGGCTTAATTCTGGGGTTCTGGAACTTTAAAAGTAATTGATTTTTGAATTTTCTTATAGTTTTCATATTAAAATCCAAGTTTGATGTATTGAGATATTGATACGCTCAAACTTACTTCTCAAATAAGAAGTAAAGCGGTCGTATCAAGTAAAGAACCCAACTAATGAGGTTGGGATCGATCCCACAAGGAAAATAATTCAGACTTAACTTTATTTTATTATTAATATTATTTAGCCAACTGTTTTCCAATAAACCAAAAGACAAAAAAGGGGGGGGGGGTTATTTCTAAATTAATGAAAATGATTAACTAAATAAGAATGAACAACTAACAAATTTAACTTTCGGAGTTTAATCAAATTATAAAAGTAACTAGGGTTTTAGTGTTCCCCACAGGTTCCTAACTTGGTAAATCTAACTATAACAGTTCTATCCTGATATCTTGCACGTAAAGTGATAGGTTATGTATCTCTAAATCCTTGGTCCGGCATCTAGAGAATTTCACTCCGCACCTTGGTCCGGCTACGTGTGTTGCTATACTAACCCTTATCTTTACCTCATATTAAACATCGTATTCAATATTTGACTAAGCTATTAACTCGTACCAACCAATACTAGTCTATTAGATAGTCTACACTAAATCTATGTTGATAATTCTTTTCCTATTATCTACCTCCTTGGTCCGGCAAGTAGCATTAAGGCAAGTTCTAACGTTGGCCACCGTTAAAAAGAATTCTAAACGAAAGAATTATCAATACATGCAAGACACCACTCTAGAATTGTTATTGAAGTTAGATTACTACCTTGTTATTCACCCATGGTTCCCACAACCCTAGCTATGAGGTTTAGTTACCCATGTTCGTAATTACACAATTCATATGGTTAATGGAAGAATTCATGCACTTACTTTTATGAGAACCAATAATTTCCCAGAATTTAACTTGATTAATCAACGAAATCCGCAACAATCAATTCCCCGAAAAATATCTTAATTCCCAAAATCGAGAATTTAATAATATAATTCAAGAACTATAAACTAAAAATTATCTAGAATGTCTAACCCCAAAAACGAGGTTTTTCCAACTATTTATAATAAAAACAAAACCTAATCAAATAAGGATTCTATTTACTAAAAATCTGTCCAAACGCGTCTGAGTCGACGGACCACGTGACGGACCGTCATGGACACGACGGACCGTCATAGCCTCAGTCGTCCCATACTTCACATCTTCTCATGTTGCTTTCTTCATTCCCCTCGACGGACAGGTATGACGGACCGTTTCAAGCACGACGGTCCGTCGAGGGTCTTCGTTCCAAAACACTTGAACTTTGGAATTTTGGGTACTGGGATTACTCTCTGATCATTACGATGAACATGCAGGACGGACCGTCGTAGCTGTGACGGTCCGTCATGGACTTCCGTAATCCCACACTTGGTCAGACTTCCCCAAATTTCCTTCAGCAACTTCTCCCTTCACTACGGTGCCACCTACGGACCGTCACAGCCGCGACGGACCGTCATAGGTTCCGTAGGTGGTCTCTTCTGCAATTTTTTTCTCAAAAACTCCCGCGTTCATCCTTGGACAGATTTTCTGCAAACAAAGAGAAACTTATATCAAAATCAACACAAAAAGGCTCTCGACACACACTAAACTTAAGGAAAAAGCATTAGAAATACCGTGAAACCATGGTACATCAACACCCTCAACTTAAATTCGTTGTTTGTCCTCAAGCGACACACTATGACTCACTACAAATTCTTTGTACAAAAGTACCCATATTTTAACTTCCGCAATCATTTGGCTATCAATCTCGATTATTCTCATTATGTTCATGCATGGTCTCACTGTTAGGCATTGATTTGTGTAGAATCAAACCATAACCCAGATTTACTACGCACTTTGGATCACAATAGGACTTTTTTAGATTGTAACATAGGCTTAGGGTCAGGTAGGATGTATTTAGGTATACTTTAATGACTTGTTGCCCTCCTTGACATACCGGCTAAGCGAACCATCTTTTTATCATCTTATTTCGCCCTATTACTAAATTTTCTTTTCACTTTGCTGTTTTCCCTTTCTTATCCTTATGTGTAAGTAACTTTTCTTTTTTCTTGTGTTTAATTTGCTTTTTATTCATATATATATATATTTTTTTTAGTCACTTCTGTTTTATTCTTTCTTTCTCTTCATTCTTTCAACCCCACTTTCCGGGGGTTTCCTTACAGCAGCCACCCTCAACTCATGATTTTGCCATGAGTCAAGGTTCACAATACCCATGGTTGGGTAAGGGCCAAAACAAGGTTACTTTCTGCATTAGCCACCCTCAACTTATGCTTTTGGCATAAACTGAGGTGCACATGTCCAAGGAGGGACCAGGGCCAACACATTGTTCCCAGAGAAGATCATTTGGGGTGAAAAAGAAAGATCTATTTTAGGCTCAATTCATTTGGATCAAAAAGGGATTAACTTCATTTGGTTTTCTGTTATTTTTAGGCTCAAGATTGACTCTTTCGAACAAGGGCCTATGATCCTTTCCTAAGTGATTGTTTTGACTCACTTTTAGCAGGACTAACTAGGCAAGTTCTAGCTCAGTATTAATGGTGGACATTCGATTTCACCTCACACTCTCTTGACATTCCTTGCAATCCCAGATTATTCGACATCTAGTTCAAATCTTAGATCAGGATCATGCAGTAGTTTATCTTAATTTCATGTTTCAAACAACACAATTTTCACTTACTATGCCTAGTCATGCATCATTTTGATTATCGAGATATCATATTTACTTTAGCCATCATGCTTCAGATTTATGCTATGTACATCAGATGTGACATGCCGGTTCAACAATAAAAGTAATCAGTCTTTTGGGGAAAAAGAACACAGGCAAGAAAACCCCAAAAGAGGATCGTGAACTTGGGCTACTCAGAATTCACCCAAGTGCTCACTTTCCATTTACCCCACCCCCAACAAAAGATATGCAATTGTCCCCAATGCATAGAAAAGTTAAACTACGTAAAAGGGTAAGTGAAGCAAACCTGAGGCGCTAAGCGCCGATGATCAGCAAGTTGGTGGGTCCGGTTCACCAGAACCCACTCCCTGCGTAGTCTGGACATCCTCAGTAATGTCCTCAGCATCCACAGCACCATCAGTAGTACCTCCCACAGAATCTACAATTTTGGAGCTAGATGCCCCGGCAGCTACTTCTACAACCCTCAACTTACGGGTCTCCTCATCAGCAATCGAGGCTCTCCTCACTGCCTCCATCTCACGGCGCTCCTTCTTCCTCACCCTAGCTTCATCCTCCTCTCGACCCCTGCGTCTCTTGACATGCTCTCGTGGGGGAGGGGGTGGAACATCAGAAGTGGCAAACAGGGCAGCCATCACGGTATCATCAGCAGGCGCTGCAGAAGGGGCCTCAGACTCAGACACCCTTGCCTCTAAAATCATATCAAGATCCGCCCGCAGACTCTCAACCGCAGCCTGGAGGGTCGACATGTCCACCGGAGGGGCTGGTCGGGCTAGCACTCGCAATTCAAATGCGTCGAAGCGCTGATGTACCTCGGCGATTTCCTCTCCGTGTGCTGCACCATCTTGCGCTCCATGCGCTCCTCTGCCTTAGCAATAGTCTTCTGCATCCAAGGCTGGATGTGATACAGAAGTGTAGCCATCTGTGCCTCAAGTTTCTGGACCCGAGCAAGTGGGACTAGAGTGGCAGAAGGAGCCGAGCGAGAGGAGGTCGGGGCAGTGCTACTACCCGAGATAGACTCGACCGGAGTAGGGTCAATGTGTGCAGAAGCGGCACGGGAGGCATCATGAGCTTGTTCTACGGTGTCTGCCAGGTTCTCACCAAATGGGACCACCTCTGGGCGGGGCCCTCTACGTGGGGCCAACTCATTGGCCTCATCATTGATGAGGCCGATGTCAATATGTCCTGTGGGGTCTTGAGCTGGTCAATGTGCCAAATGGGCACACCTGCTTATCTGCACAAAGAGAAAATCATGCAAGGGAAAGGGTAAGTCGTGGTGACCTTGAACGCCCTCTCGTGCATGACCGCTTGGAGAAGCCAAGCGAAATCAACCTCGAACCCTGCCATCATTGCGGCCATCAGAACCGCACGTTCCCAGGTGACTATATTATCAGCAGCAGTGGGGAAGAGACAATGGCGGACTATCAACCAAAGAAACTTGGCCGTAAAGGTCAAGTTGGCCTTCCTGATGGCTCACTTAGGTTCCATCACCCAATCCGCAGCCTCTCCATCAACAGACAGGTGCTGGCCCATCCACCTCTTGGTGGTCTCTCAGTGAAGGCTGGCGGAAGAAACTACCCTCTTTAACAATTTGCCACCGGTAATCAAACTCGGCAGTGAGAGGTGTGCTGGTGGATTCAAAATCCGTGTTGTACAGATATCGGTGGATGGCTGGTAGTGAGATGTCGACCTGGATGCCGCGTACTCGGACATGCTCAAGTGGGGCCTGTTTGGCGGGGGCAGACCGCCTATCGATCTGTGAGCGAAGAGTAGCCACATAGGAGGCATAGAACTCACGCACTAACTCCTCACTGTAGCGGCCCAAAGAACGAGCCGTCCACTCCAGCCGGTGTCTGGTGAAAAGGGTGTGAATGTCTGGCATGGTGGGGAGACTTCCCGTGAGGACCCGCCTCTCCAGTGTGAGGGTTCGTGTCATGACGTCTTTGTCATTGAGCACTTTGGCGTCCAAGTATACTTTGTATTGCCCGTCGACACACCACCGGTTGGGCTGATCGGCAACCGGGGCAGGAACTCCAGTTGGTGAGCCAGGGGTGGAGTCAGTGCTGTCAGCCTCATCATCCGAAGCAGACTGTGTAGCTGTGGCGGGGGCAGAGGCTTCTGCGGACCCAGAGGCTTCCTCTGACCACGAAACTCCTAAGGAGTCCGATGCTCCTTTGTCTTGGGCAGCTGACCCAGAAGGAGTGCCGGTCAGTGTGCGCTCCTCATCAGACTGGGAGGCAGTGACTACACCGAGCGCCACCTTCTGGGGCGTGACTCGCGGTACACGTGGAGTTCGTGCTGGAGTAGCAGTGCCTGGGGGCACGTATTCTGGATCATGCTCATCATCAGAGCCTATCACCAATCGGGCAGACGGGGTGACAGATTTAGAACGCCCACGTGCGTAAACGCGATATTGTTTAGGTGCCATGATAGGTAGTACCTGTAACGAATCATCATTAGTACTTGAAGGATGAAACATGACACAAAAAAAGAGACAATAATACACAGAAAATCAAACCAGTGATAACAGCTCTGAAGTAGCAGTAAGGCACGACGGACCTGGTGACGGCCCGTCGTGCGTATGACGGACCGTCATGAAGTCCGTCATGTAATACTTGGCAATATAAAGTATCAGAAGGAAAGCTCAGACCGATATGACGGTTATGCAGGAAGGACCGTCGTGGGTATGACGGTCCGTCACATGTGTCCGTCAGTGGACACTTAGAAAAAGTGTTGAGACCCTTAGGACAGGGGTCTCTGACCGTCACGACGGTTGTGCAGGACGGACCGCCGTGGGTATGACGGTCCGTCACATATGTCCGTCAGTGGACACTTAGAAGAAGTGTTGAGACCCTTAGGATAGGGGTCTCTGACCGTCACGACGGTTGTGCAGGACGGACCGTCGTGGGTATGACGGTCCGTCACATGTGTCCGTCAGTGGACACTTGGAAGAAGTGTTGAGACCCTTAGGACAAGGGTCTCTGACCGTCATGACGGTTGTGCAGGACGGACCGTCGTCGGTATGATGGTCCGTCATTGGGTTTTTGTGCTGTCAAGCAGAGACAGAACTGAGGGGTGCCAAATTTACCCCATGTGAGTCGAAACAACAACCCAACAATGTTCTAATACAGATTAGAACCCTAATGGACAAGTTTAAAGCCCTATCAAATTGGCAAGTTTAAAGCCCTAATTTCTATGGTATTGTCCAGGCATTTTGTGGAATTAAAGACCTAAGTTAGATAATATCTAGGAAAAAACAGAAACCCATATGCAATTAATAAGGAAAAAACAGTAAAACAAACAAAAAGAGTAAAGGGTAGAGTTTCAGGAACACATACCTTGGAATAGGAGACAACAATGCACAATTGATGGCACTCAAGTTAGAAGACTAAGACTCACTGCAGCAGATTCCGACCAAGAGGGAAAATTTGGGATAAAAAATGGGAGAAGATGGGGAATTTGGGAAGAGAGTGAAGTTGGAAGGGGAGAAAATGGAGGGAAGAATGAATGAAACTGGTAATGAAGGGGTGGGGGGTGGGGGGTTAAAACGTTTTAAACTTTTAAAATTCTTTAGCCGGGTCGGGTCGGGTAGCCGGGTAATGGCATGACGAAACCCCGATGACGGTCCATCACAGTTGTGACGGTCCGTCATACGGTCCGTCGCATGTGCCCTAATTCTTCAAAAATATAAGAGAGCGTACCTGGCACGATGGAGTCATGCGATGGTCCGTCACAGGCGTGACGGTTCGTCGATGTATCCGTCAGTGACTGATGTAGAGTAACTTGTCTGCAGAACTTCCTGTAGATGTGCTACCTGAAAATTTACAACCCATTAATAGAAAATGCTACCGTTACTAGAAAGAAAAAAACTATAAAAGTGGTGAGATGATAACTATTGGGTTGCCTCCCAACCAGCGCCTGATTTAACGTCGCGGCACGACTGAGGACACTTGATTACTCAGACTTCATCAAGATGATATGCCTCAACCACCTCATTCGCCGATTTCGCATGACCAATATAGATTTTGAGACTTTGTCCGTTCACCTTAAACCGCACACCTTCATTATTTTCCAACTCAACCGCTCCATGAGGGAATAATTGGGTGATCAAGTAAGGTCCAGTCCATTTAGACTTGAGCTTGCCCGGAAACAAGCGCAATCTAGAGTTGAATAAAAGCACAATCCCCAATCATAAACTCTCGTTTCTCGATTTTTAGGTCATGGTACTTCTTCATCTTCTCTTTGTAGAGGGCTGAGCTTTCATAAGCATTAAGGCGAAATTCATCGAGTTCATTTAACCCATTTAATCGTTGTTCTGCAGCTTCGTTCCAGTCCATTTTTAGCTTCTTCATAGCCCACATGGCTTTATGCTCTAATTCAACCGGAAGATGACATGCTTTCCCATATACTAGTTGGTATGGGGACATACCTATGGGAGTCTTATACGCTGTCCGGTAAGCCCAAAGAGCATTATCAAGCCTCCTTGACCAATCTATCCTACTAGCGTTCACTATTTTCGACAAAATCTGTTTGATTTCCCTATTTGATACTTCAACTTGCCCACTAGTTTGAGGATGGTAAGGAGTGGCCACATTATGGCAAACCCCATATTTCTCCAATAATCCCTTGAACAATTTGTTGCAAAAGTGGGATCCCCCATCACTAATAATCGCCCTTGGAGTACTAAATCGAGAGAATATATTCTTTTTCAAGAATGCAGTGACACTCTTCCCCTCATTATTCGCGAGGGCGATGGCTTCCACCCACTTGGATACATAATCAACTGCTACTAAAATATACTTCATTCCATGAGAACTCGCAAACGGACCCATAAAGTCAATACCCCAAACATCAAATAACTCAATTACAAGAATGGGGTTTAGAGGGAGCTCTTGCTTTCTTGAAATGCCGCCATCTCTTTGGCATCTATCACATGCTTTGGCGAACTCATGAGCATCTTGATGAATAGTTGGCCAATAGTAACCACTTTGTAAAATCTTATGAGCAGTTCGGACACCACTATGATGTCCACCAAAGGGTGAGGAATGGCATGCCTCTAAAATTCTCAACATCTCAACTTTCGGCACACAACGCCGAATAATCCCATCAGCACAGCTCCTGTATAAGTATGGTTCATCCCAAAAGAACTTCTTCACATCGTACATAAACTTTTTCCTTTGATGAAAAGACAGGTCCGATGGAACAATATCACTAGCTAAGTAGTTCGCAAAATCTGCGAACCACGGAATCAGGTCTTGTGAGGTAGCCAATACATGCTCATCGGGGAACGTGTCATCAATATCAGTCTTATCCCCCAACTCTAGCATAGCTTCATCTTCTAAACGGGACAAGTGATCAGCAACTTGATTTTCGGTCCCTTTTCTATCCCTTACTTCAAAGTCAAATTCTTGCAGTAGTAATACCCAACGAATTAACCTTGGTTTTGCATCCTTCTTCGCCATCAAATATCTCAAGGCTGAATGGTCAGTATGCACTATAACTCTAGTACCTAGCAAATAGGAGTGAAATTTTTCAAAAGCAAATACTACGGCAAGGAGCTCTTGTTCAGTGACTGTATAGTTTTTCTGAGCTTCATTGAGGGCTTTACTAGCATAGTAAATGGGATGAAGGATTTTGTCCCTTCTTTGTCCCAATACTACACCAAGGGCAACCCCACTCGCATCACACATTACCTCAAATGGACTGCTCCAATCCGGAGAAATAATGATAGGTGTAGATACCAGTTTTTCTTTGAGATCGCCGAATGCTTTAAGACAGGATTCATCAAAAGAAAATTTACAATCTTTTTCCAACAGTTTGCACAATGGATGTGCAATTTTTGAGAAATCTTTGATGAATCTCCTGTAAAAACCTGCATGCCCAAGAAAGCTTGTCACACCTTTTACAGATATAGGTGGAGGAAGTCTCTCTATCATCTCAACTTTGGCTCGATCAACTTCTATGCCTTTTTCTGAAATACGATGGCCTAAAACAATAGCTTCTTTGACCATGAAGTGGCATTTTTCCCAATTGAGAACTAAATTGCAATCTTCACATCTCTTAAGAACCTCAGATAAATGGCTCAAACATTGCTCGAATGATTCACCAACCACAGAAAAATCATCCATAAAAACCTCAATAGTATCTTCTACCATGTCGGAGAATATTGACATCATACATCTCTGAAATGTGGCGGGTGCATTGCACAACCCAAACGGCATTCTCTTGAACGCAAAGGTCCCATATGGACAAGTAAAAGTGGTCTTCTCTTTATCTTCTGGTGCAATAGAGATCTGATTATACCCTGAATAACCATCAAGAAAACAGTACCACCCTTTTCCGGCGAGTCTATCCAACATCTGATCCATGAAGGGCATGGGAAAATGGTCCTTTTCGGTCCATGCATTTAATTTTCGGTAATCCATACACACCCTCCATCCAGTCACCGGCCTCATTGGAACAAGTTCATTTTTTTCATTGGGGACCACAGTCATTCCCCCTTTCTTAGGTACACACTGAACAGGGCATACCCAACTACTATCGGCGATCGGATAAATTACTCCAGCATCCAACCATTTTATGATTTCCTTCTTCACAACCTCTTGCATAGGTGGGTTTAAGCGTCTCTGGTGTTCAATACTTGGCTTATGATCGGGCATGAGTTGGATTTTATGAGAACAAATACCAGGGGGGATCCCAATAATGTCCGCAATGGTCCACCCAATAGCTCTTTTGAACCTTTTTAGCACTTTGACCAAACTCTCAACTTGTTGTTCATTCAGATCTGATGCAATGATTACCGGCAATGTATCACCATTTCCTAAGAATTCATACCTGAGGTGTGGTGGGAGAGCTTTTAGTTCTAGCTTTGGAGCCTCTTCTATGGATGGTTTAGCGGGTGGAGACTCGCGATTCTTCATGTCTAGCTCATATTTCTTCGGTTTGAACCGAATATTACCACGATCAAGGGCAGCGACTAATGACATATATTCTTCAATGCCTTCATTATCAAGATTCATTATCACTGCCGCCAGTGCTTCTACACCTAGCCGTTCTTCTATTTGTGTTTTGGATGATTCACCAACTTTGTAGGATATGGCAGATACCGATTGGAGCTCACCACTCTGCCGCATGGACCTACAAATGTTGAAAGTCACTTCTTCATTGTTCAACCGAAATTTCATCTGCCCTTTTTCCATATCAAGTAAAGCTCTACCCGTAGCAAGGAATGGCCTCCCAAGAATAATGGGCACCTCAAAATCGACTTCACAATCAAGAATGACAAAATCTGCTGGAAATATGAACGACTCTACTTTTACTAGCACATTATGGAGTATCCCTATAGGCCTTTTTACTGTTCGATCGGCCATCAGTAGCCGCATCGCAGTGGGCTTTGGGTCGCCCAAACCCAACTTCTTGTAAATCGAGAGGGGCATGAGATTTATGCTTGCCCCTAGATCACATAATGCTTTCACGAAATGTAATAACCCGATTGTACAAGGAATAGTAAATGCACCCGGATCTTCTTTCTTTTGCACCAAAGACCTTGTAGCAATAGCACTACAATGCTGCATTCTGTCATCATCCTCAAAAGTGACCGATCTTTTTTTTGTAACCAAATCTTTCATAAACTTGGCATAACCGGGCATTTGTTCAAGAGCTTCTACCAAAGGGACATTGATAGAAAGTTGCTTCAACATTGTTATAAAACGCCGATATTTGCCATCCTCGGTCTTTTTTACTAATCTTTGAGGAAAGGGGGGTTGAGGTCTAGGCATGGGAGTTACCTTTTTAGGCACTTCAGCATCTTTATCAGTGTTATCTTCTACTTCATCACTAACCTCTACCACTATATTATTATCTTTGATCACCTTTTCCACAATAGATGGCATAGGTGGGTCAATAGTTTGTTTACCACCACGAGTAGTAATTGCCATACAGTGTCCATCATTTTTCGAATTTTGGACAGTGTTGCTAGGAAGAGTGCCCGGTTGCCGTGTGTTCACAGTTGCAGATAATTTAGCCATTTGCAATTCAAGCTGCTTAATTGATATGGCATGTGTATCAACTTTCTGTCCAATACCTGCTACATCACTCCTTAACTCTTTGGTGTGCTCATCACTAGCATCGAACCTCCTCATCATCTTGTGCAACATATCCTCAACTCGCGCCATACTACCTCCACCATCCCTAGGAGCAACTTCACAATTTTGAGGAGGAACATAGGGCCCACTCCTCTCATTTCTGTTACCATAGTTACCCCTGTTGAAGTTGTTGTCGCGGTTGTAATTTCCATCACGAACATAATTACCCTCCGTGTTGTAGTTACCATAGTTCTGACCTTGATTTCCTTGACCTTGGCGCCAATTCTCCTGATTGGAGCCTTGGGCATTTGGTCAGAAACCCTCCGTCTGATCATTTACTGCATCAGAATCTTCCTCATAATAATATTCATCAGTTGGTGGTGGTGGTTTAGACAAGTAGTTCACTGCGTTTATCTTTTCTGCACCCCTAGTGACATGTTTTAACACTAACCCAAGCTCAGTTCTCATCTGTGCCATCTCTTCACGAATCTCATCTGTGGTTGGATTGTGTGTGGATTGCACTGCAAAAGTATTTCTCCCAGTATCTGTCTTCCTAGTACTCCATGCTTTATTATTCCGGGAGATTTTCTCTAATTTTTCGGCAATTTCAGCATAGGGACACTCCCCATAAGAACCACCTGCTATAGTATCCAATACCGCTTTATTATTATCATCCTGTCCCCGATAGAAGTATTCTTTCAGTGACTCATCATCTATGCGGTGATTGGGGACACTTTGCAGAAATGAAGTGAACCTATCCCAAAAACTACTAACTGACTCTCCTGGTAGTGCCACAAAGTTGTTAACTCTGTCTTTGTGATTTAGTTTCTTGGAGACCGGATAGTAACGTGCTAAGAAAACGTCCCTCAGTTGGTTCCAAGTGAAAATTGAGTTATAAGGGAGCTCAGTGAACCAAATGGCAGCCTCTCCCGTTAGTGAGAGAGGAAATACTCTTAGCCCTATTACATCCAAATTCAAATCAGGCCTCCCTACACAGCTTTTACACACTGCCCTCACCTTAGCTATATGGGCATGTGGGTCCTCAGACGGTAGTCCTGAAAACAAACCTCTAGCCGTGAGCATTTGCATTAGACTACTAGTGACTACAAAGGTGTGACCTTCTGGTAGAGGGGGCAAGACAAGTGGCCCATCAGAATCTGCAATATTGTCATACCCTCTGTAGTATTCTTGAGGACGTGGAGCGGGATTATGTCCCCTTTGTGCACCTTGATCAGGATCATCAGGTAATAATCGACCATGAGCATCAACCGGAGCTGGGATGTTCAGGTTTGGATCATCATCATTTATACCCAAGTTTCGATTCATTTTGCGTAGTGTACGCTCTAACTCGTGATCGTAGGGAAACAAGGGTTCTCTTCCTCTCTGTGTATTTGGTATACAAGGACGTCAAACCTGGTAAAATCAAAAACAACAGAAAAAGTAAAATCAGGAAAATATTGACTAAATTTTAGTAATAAATTTAAGTTAATCTAAAAGCTACTTTCCCCGGCAGCGGCGCCAAAATTTGATACGCTCAAACTTACTTCTCAAATAAGAAGTAAAGCGGTAGTATCAAGTAAAGAACCCAACTAATGAGGTTGGGATCGATCCCACAAGGAAAATAGTTCAGACTTAACTTTATTTTATTATTACTATTATTTAGCACTGTTTTCCAATAAACCAAAAGACAAAAAGGGGGGGGGGTATTTCTAAATTAATGAAAATGATTAACTAAATAAGAATGAACAACTAACAAATTTAACTTTCGGAGTTTAATCAAATTATAAAAGTAACTAGGGTTTTAGTGTTCCCCACAGGTTCCTATCTTGGTAAATCTAACTATAACAGTTCTATCCTGATATCTTGTACGTAAAGTGATAAGTTATGTATCTCTAAATCCTTGGTCCGGCATCTAGATAATTTCACTCCGCACCTTGGTCCGGCTACGTGTGTTGCTATACTAACCCTTATCTTTACCTCATATTAAACATCGTATTCGGTATTTGACTAAGCTATTAACTCGTACCAACCAATACTAGTCTATTAGATAGTCTACACTAAATCTATGTTGATAATTCTTTTCCTATTATCTACCTCCTTGGTCCGGCAAGTAGCATTAAGGCAAGTTCTAACGTTGGCCACCGTTAAAAAGAATTCTAAACAAAAGAATTATCAATACATGCAAGACACCACTCTAGAATTGTTATTGAAGTTAGATTACTACCTTGTTATTCACCCATGGTTCCCACAACCCTAGCTATGAGGTTTAGTTACCCATGTTCGTAATTACACAATTCATATGGTTAATGGAAGAATTCATGCACTTACTTTTATGAGAACCAATAATTTCCCAGAATTTAACTTGATTAATCAACGAAATCCGCAACAATCAATTCCCCAAAAAATATCTTAATTCCCAAAATCGAGAATTTAATAATATAATTCAAGAACTATAAACTAAAAATTATCTAGAATGTCTAACCCCAAAAACGAGGTTTTTCCAACTATTTATAATAAAAACAAAACCTAATAAAATAAGGATTCTATTTACTAAAAATCTGTCCAAACGCGTTTGAGTCGACGGACCACGTGATGGACCGTCATGGACACGACGGACCGTCATAGCCTCAGTCGTCCCATACTTCACATCTTCTCATGTTGCTTTCTTCATTCCCCTCGACGGACAGGTATGACGGACCATTTCAAGCACGACGGTCCGTCGAGGGTCTTCGTTCCAAAACACTTGAACTTTGGAATTTTGGGTACTGGGATTACTCTCTGATCATTACGACGAACATGCAGGACGGACCGTCGTAGCTGTACGGTCCGTCATGGACTTCCGTAATCCCACACTTGGTCAGACTTCCCCAAATTTCCTTCAGCAACTTCTCCCTTCACTACGGTGCCACCTACGGACCGTCACAGCCGCGATGGACCGTCATAGGTTCCGTAGGTGGTCTCTTCTGCAATTTTTTTCTTAAAAACTCCCGCGTTCATCCTTGGACAAATTTTCTGCAAACAAAGAGAAACTTATATCAAAATCAACACAAAAAGGCTCTCGACACACACTAAACTTAAGGAAAAAGCATTAGAAATACCGTGAAACCACGGTACATCAGATATGTGATTAAATATTGGGTGTATTATATTACATGAAAGCTATTAAGGTTGTAGTGTTTGTATTAGTTGAAATTTAACTCTAGGCTTGAAACGTGGAAAATATGATAATTGAAATGTTAATTGGCCTCAAGATTTAGGAACCTGATTATAAATCTGGGTGAATTTTGGGTTCAAGTTTAAACACACAGTAATATGAGTGTTTTTAGTTTTAAAATCTTATTGTGCTCATTTATTTGAATCTATTGTTTTCAGTTGGAAGTTCAATAAAAGGGGAAGGCTCAAGTTTCGAAGTGAATTCATGATTGACTGAGGCAAGTGGATTTCCAAACCCTTGTAAAGTTTATGGAATTAGTGTATTTCCTTGTAATATGTGTTTGCAGGTAATGAGATTTGGTGATAGGTTGACTTGTCCTTATTGATGAATTCTAATGATGAAAAAGGGGTAATGAAAGATGGTGCGATTAATTGTTTGTGTGATGTATTGAGAATGGTTTGATAGGTTTGTTAAATAATAGTTGATGTTGTATTATGATTGTATTGTCGTAAATTGTGCAATGTTATGAAAATGGTCATCTCCTCATTATTTGTGTGAACATGTCATTTGCATTCTTTTGAGACATGGTTCTGACAAGTGCTATGTGAATTGAGAAACAATAAGAAATTAAAGAAGATGTACCATTTCTAGGGACGTATCACGTGTCGCAATGGATACTAATTTTCTATGGACGTATCACGCGTCACGATGGTTACTACTATTGAGGGTCATATCGTGCGTCGCAATGGTTACTATTACTCAGGGTCGTATCGTGCGCCCCAAAGGATGCATGTACAGATATGTCCCCCATGGGTCTCGGACTGAGAGATAGCGGGTGTGTATCACTAGCTCAGACATGCATCACTATACATGACATTGCATTGCACATATTTATCATTAGTGAACTTCATATTGTGTTTTGTTGATCTTCTGAGTGCCTTTCTGTGCAACTTTAATTGATGAATATTGAACTTGTTGTTGAGGATATGTAATTGTTAAAGTGTTGTTCTTAAGCTCTGTGCTAAGTGAATTATGAATAGTTATGTTAGGCTGGTTTTAAGAAGGTTGTAGTGTTGGAGATTGTAATTAATGAATACTGAGCTTGTTGTAGAGAATATCTTATTGTTAGAATGTTATTGTTGAGATATGCGCTTGTAAATTGTGAACTTTTAGGTTGGGCTGGTTATATGCAGGTTGTAGTTGTGGAGGTTCGATTGGAGCATAAGGATTACCCGTATTCGATCCCCTTAGCTTGTGTTTAGAGGTTTACTTGCCGAGTATCGTGTGCTTTGGTACTCACCCCTTGCTAGTACATTTTTTTTGGAGGTTACTAGCTCAAACCTTTGTGATATTTTCTATTATCTCTGTCTGAGGCTTCTTGTGGAGGTTTATGAGTTAGTTGCTTGTCATTTCAGTAGACATTCTTTCTCCTAATTATGATCTTGTTCTATTCTACAAACATTGTCAGTTGAGACTTGTATTTTATTTAAAAAATATTATTACCCATTAGAGGTTTGTACACGTGACAACCAGATTTTGGGGTATTTTTGAGTTTATCATAAAATTTTCCGCATTTTATTGTAATGGTTGAGTTTTATGCTGACTTGTTTTAGTGGGATAAGATGAGTATCATCACGTCCATTTTTAGATCATGACAGTTACGCGTAGGGTATACTTTGGATTATGATAAGGAGTTACGTCCTAACATCTTATGATGTTAGAAAGGTTATGTCAAACATAGTTTAATAGTCCACACTTATGTTTTATATGATATGAGACTTTTACTACCTATTCTCTCTTGTTGTATTTTAGGACCTCCCACGCTTCTATTCATCATGTCTTGTCTAGGTTGTACTTTGGATCGTGACATCTTTTGAATAAAATCACTTATTTTATTTATTTTTTAATTGCGATATATTTTTCATAAATAATTTTTTTATTAAAAATTAAATTAATATGTTCTATAGGACATGTTTTTTCATTCATATCTTCCCCCACAAAATAAAACTACAAATATGAAATTAGTTGCTATGAAGGACCCAAGGCTGATCGTCAACATTGTAGACAACAATAATTAAGTTGTTGACACTAAAAAGAAAGAAAAATTCAATAAACGGAGGCGGCCTTTAGGGACAATCAAGAAAAATTCAATAAACGGAGGCGGCCTTTAGGGACAATCCTTTGTTATATCTAGGTGGTTTCTCATCGAAGTCATAGATTATAAATATGAAAGCTTTTTTTATGGATATTTCAAATTTCATCGAGCCTACACTTCTGCAAATCTTGAAGTAAGGGGAAATTTTTAAAAAAGAATTATCCAATTTAAGACAATCCTCAAGCACAGTACCCCATATGATTCTTTTGAAAGTTACTCTACTATGAAACCCTAGATCACACCTATAAAAAGAACAACACATGCATGTTCCCTATAAGAAACATTTAGAATATCTCATAAATTCTTAGTTATTCACAAAGAGATCAAGACAACAAATTAACATTGCCTTTCTCAAAGTCAAAGTTATCATATCTTATGCCATATAAACGCTTGGATATTCATAAAGAGATTGTTTTATCAAATATCTAATAAAATCTTAGGTATTCACAAAAATATCGAAATTTAAAATATCTCGTAAAATCTTGAGCATCACAAAGAAATTGATATCTCTAATATTCGTAAAGTTTTGAATATATTAATCAAGACATAAAATATTATCTTTCAAAGAAGAGTGTTAATCGATGTACTTCATTGAGATTGTTGTTGGGAGCCCACAAACACTTATTTCTTTAAAAATATTATTTGTTTTTGAAAAATTAGGTGTTTGACAAACAAATAAATTGTTTTTAAATGGAAGCAAAAGAATTTTTTTTGTTGTTGGGAAGAAGCTAAAATTTCTGCTTCTTATAAAAAGCAAAAGTAAAACATAACTTTTTCAAGACTAAAGTATCTCGTCCATATATATACATTTACCAATATATATCTTATTAATTAATTAGCATATCTCATAAGTTTGGTTAAGTTTCATTTAAGAATTTTTTTTATATATAATAAATTTTATATTTTTATCTTACGTTTTTATATTATTATTTTATGTAATATTTTTCAAAAGTTTTAGACGAAAAGATAATAACAATATCTGTAAGATCAGAAAAAAGAAAAAAGAACAATTAAATATTTTTGCCCTCCAAAAAAAAGTATAATATTGATTGAAAATTTGAATATGTAAATTTTAATTTAAGAAATATAAAAATAATATTAAAATTTTTGTAATAGATTTTAAAATAATTTTATCTCTATAAAATAATCTTAATACTAAAAGTACATTGATACTTGTGTTTTTTCATGAATTGACTTTCAAAAGCATTTTTAAAAAAGATTCATCAGACATAATTTACTTATGAAAAACATTTTTAAAATGAATTAACCAAACAGAAAAAAAAAAATTAAAGCACTTTTGTGAGAAAAAAAAATATTATAAAGTGCTTCTAAAATAAGTAGTTTTAACAATAATACCAAACATGCTCTTAAACTCAATAAATATGTCACTATCAACCCTCGAATCTTTAAAAAAAAAAGAAGAGAAGAACCAAAATATACATAGAGTTGTGTTCATCAATAAAATTTTCAATTTCTATCATATTTTATTTATAATTGTAGACAATTTCTATCACCTAATTTATTGCAAACAATAATGAAAAGTTCTTTTCCTATCCTTGAATGTATTTGCACATGAAAAGTGTTGAATGACTGTCACGACCCAGACATTGTAATTGGCACCCATACTAAGCCTCGGTGGGACAACCACCACTACAATCCAACCAACCAACTAATCTAAAAACTAAAGCATTAAAGGATACGGAACAAGTCAAAATACTAAGGAAAGAAATAGAGTTTCCATAAAATCTAACAAAGGTCTAATAATAAGAAACTAACGTTGTGGAAATAATGCCGAGAACCTGAAAGGCAATGTACCAAACATCTAAAGTTCAACAAGTCTAAGCAAGAATAGATGCTACACCAATATAATGAACTAATCAACTAACTAAAAAAATGTCCAAGTCCGAAAATAATAGACATAGATGAAGGAGAATTCAATGGCAGCCCAAAAGAATTGGTTCACCCTTGAATTCAAGCTACGATCACCGATCTTATAATCGAGTTCAGCCAATAGCCGCCTGAAGATGTCCTGTACTCATCAAAATAAGAGCAAGTGCAGAATCAGTACACAACACTACAATCACGCGGCTATTCCACTAAGTGCAACATAGAAAGTCAAACAATATTATATCAGATGCATATACATCAACATGTACAATATTATCAACATTTACTAACTATGATCAAATTCACAATTATAAATTCAAACAATTATGTCAATTAGTTGGTCCTCTCATGGAACCCAAATCAAAACTGTTAGCATACCGAAACATGATACCCAATCTCATAGTTATTCTGGAACATGGCAATCTGATCGTATTTTTATGCTCGAATGTGGAAATCTAATCCTAGTTAGTTATTCCTAAATGTGGAAAACTGATCAATCATCACACCACAATCACAAACACAAGTATATTCTCAAGTCATACAATCAAGAAGTGATCCATGGCATATAGTCATTCGTCTATTTCATTGACAACAAGTGTGATCAATAATGCAACATTCATGTACATAAAAATATCACAATGAAGCAAGACATACATGTATCACATTATCATAGAATCACAACCATCACCTACCTTGAAACAATATTGAAACCCAAAGAATCTTGATCCTTCCCTTTCCAGATTCTTTATGCTTGTTCTTAGTCTACAAACAATCATAATAACACGGGAATCAACACACAATCGCTAATTACCCAAAGCTATAACAATTCTATAAACCCTAGATCATACCCGTGATCCCAAGTATCGAATTTAGGGTTGTTTCCACCATGAAATCTATATCAAAACCCTTTCCCATCTATATTTACCCATTCTATTACGTTATACAAATCGAAAATGGATTCGGGGTGTGAAAAGCTTACATTTAGCCTTAAGAATGGTTAAAAACGAGTAGGAGCCTCCTGGTATTCGTTCCTTAACTCAAAAAGTATAAAAGTGTGTATTAAGGTCGTTTAGGGGCTTATTAGCAACCTTAAGTCGCATTGAGCCATCCACAACGACCCTCACCTCATTGTAGCGGCTCCCCTTGAGCAGTAAGAATCCCCACCAGGGTGGGTTACGCGAGACAGTGAGCTAATTTAATAATTCCAAGAACCCCATTTCACAACACATCTCTAACCAACGACACTAATAAAATCCCCTTCACGCTAAGACCGATTCCGCGTGTTCTACTCACCCAAATTCAATTCTGTAAAGTCATATGGATTCCTTAACGAGTTATATCCCTCCATGTTATAATAATTATAAATAATTCACCTAATTACTACCATATTTCCCTACACCTTAATGACTCGGATTTCATTCAAATCTAGAATAGGTTGGGAAATTTCAAGTTACTAAGAAAAAGTTTTCTAACCCTAAATTTTTTGTCATTCGATTTTCTATAACGACAAAACCTGGTCATTACAGTAGATAGAAATTTATCCATCACTCATCCCCCAGTGATAAACATAGGAAAATAGTCTAATTTAGGAATGGAGTAGTACTTGAGTCGACGAAAAATTGAGGATACTTGTCTCGCATATCCTTATTGGTTTCCCTAGTAGCTTCCTCAACTGGGCGATGCTTTCATTGACCTTTCACGGACTTAATCTCCTTGGTCTCCAACTTACGCACATCATTATCAAGAATTACAATTGGTTCCTCCTCATATTGGAGGTCCTTGTCTAACAGAATTGAGTCCCACTTAATAATGTAATCCCCATAACCATGATACCTCTTCAACATAGACACATGAAATACCTAATGAACTCTCGATAAATTAGGATGTAAAGCAAATCTATACTCTACCGGCCCTACACATTCAAGAACCTCAAAGGGTACAATGTATCGCGGACTTAACTTACCCTTCTTGCAAAATATCATTACCCCTTTCATGGGTGATACATTAAGAGGAACATTCTCACCGTTTTGAAATTCCATGTCTCTCATCTTATGATCTGCATACTTCTTTTCTCTACTGTAGGCTGCTAAAATCTTAGCTTGAATAATCCTCAGCTTATCCTAAGCATCCTTCACTAAATCTACCCCCAAAGGTTTAACATCTCCAACCTCAAGCCATCCTATATGTGATCTACATCCACTCCCATAGATTTCCTTAAATGGTGCCATATCTATACTATATTATGTTGGAGTGATAACTAATATTATGAGAGAATTCGCACAAAGGTAAGAATTTATCCCAATGCCCGCCAAAATCAATCACACATGTGTTCAATATGTCTTCTAACACATAAATAGTCCTCTCTTACTGCCCATCTGTCTGTGGATTGAAGGTTGTACTAAAAGTGAGTTGTGTTCCTAACTCATCATGGAATTTCCTCCAAAACTTGGATGTGAATTGGGTACCACAGTCTAAGATGATAGAGAGGGGCACCCCATACAACCACACTATCTCTTTCACATAAATTTTAGCCAATTGTTCAACATTATAATCTATTCTTACCAGAATAAAATGGCTAACTTAGTTAATCTATCAACCACTACCCTAATAGAATCAAACTTCCCCAAAGTCTTGAGAAGACCAATCATAAAATCCATGGCTCTTCTTTCCCACTTTTATTTCAGAATTGGTATTCTTTGAAGCAAACCAGCTGGCCTTTGGTGTTCGTATATCACTTGTTGACAATTTTGACACTTAGCCACAAACTCCACTGTATCTTTTGTCATGCCCGACCACCAATAAATTCACTTTAAATATCGGTACTTCTTCGTAACACCCAAATTAATATAATATAGTGAACCATGAGACTCAGTCAACAATTTCTCAATCAAGTCACCTACTCTAGGAACACATATTCTCCCTTTAAAATTGAGTACAAGTCACATCAAGAATGGTCTCTTGTGCCTTACCAATCACAATCTTCTTTTTAAATTCATTCAAATTCTCATCCTCAAATTGGTTGGCCTTGATCTCTTCAATGAACTTGGCCCTCACTTCAATGCTATCTAGGTTTAGGTTTAGGGTTTAGGGTTTAGGGTTTAGGGTTTGGAGTTTAGGGTTTAGGGTTTACGGATTAGTGTTTAGGGTTTAGGGTTTTCTAACACCCCCACCTCTTTCTGAGATCCCCAACCGCATGAACTTAGACTTTAAGGTCTTAATTTCTTTTGCCAAAGGTCGCTTGGATACACTTAGGCAAGCTAGACTACCCATACTCATCGCTTTTCGACTCAACGTGTATGCCACCAAATTAGCCTTGCCTGGATGGTATTGAATGGTCATGTTGTAATCCTTAAGTAACTCCATCTAGCTTCGCTGTCACAAATTCATATCATTTTTAGTGAACACATGCTACAAACTATGATCATTCGTTAAAACCTCACACTTAACACCATAGAAGTAATGCCACCAAATCTTATGGGAAAACACTATCGTTGCCAACTCCAAATCATGTGTTGGGTAATTCATCTCATGCACCTTCAATTGACGTGAATCATAAGCTATAACATGCTTATCTTGCATCAACGCAACACCCAAGACAAAATGTGAAGCATCACAATAAACGGTAAGATCCTTACCTTCCATCGATAATGCTAGAATACGTGCATTGGCAAAAAGAGTTTTGAGATTTTGGAAGATCTCGTCATATTTTTCATTCCATTCAAATGGTATCTCATTCTTAGTCAAATTAGTCAAGTGAGTGGCGATAGAAGAAAAGTTCTTTACAAATCGACGATAATAGCCAGCGAGCCCCACAAAACTCCTAACTTCAGGTACATAACTTGGCTGAACCCAACTCTTAACTGCATCAATCTTTTGAGGATCTAACTGTACCCTTTCTATTGAAACTACATGCCCCAAAAATGCAACCGAAGTCAACCAAAATTCACACTTAGAAAATTTAGCATACAATTTTTGCTTCCCAAGAATACCCAAAACAATACAAAAATGGTCGACATGTTGTTTCTCACTTTTCGAATAGACCAAAATATCATCAATTAAGATATGATGAAGGAATTGAGAAATGGCTTTAACACCCCATTCATTAAACTCATGAAAGTTGCAGGCGCATTGGTCAAACCAAAAGACATAACCAAAAACTCATAGTGCGCATAGCGAGTTCTAAATGTCATATTGGGCACACTTCAGGCCTAATTTTCAATTGATGATAACCATATTTTAGATCACTTTTAGGGAAAACTATTGCACCTTACAATTGGTCAAAAAGATCATCTATTCGAGGAAAGGGATACTTGTTCAATATAGTGTCCCTATTAAATTGTCTATAATCTATTGACATTCTCATACTTCTATCATTTTTCTTAACAAACAAGAGCACCCCATAGGAAAGCACTAGGGCGAATAAATCCCTTATCAAGAAGCTCTTGAGCTTTAGGCTCTCTTAATTCTGTCGGATCCATGCGATATGGGGGGATGAAAATGGGACGAGTACAAGACTCTAAATCAATGCAAAAATATATCTCTATCTAGAGGCATACCAGGCAAATCATTAGGAAACACTTCTCTAACTCTGACACCACGGGAATGGACTCCATAAATAGTCTCAACCTCAACATCCCTAATATGAGCCAAATAAGTCAAACAACAATGCTCTACTAATTTACTAGCCCGAATGGAGGATATAATCTTAGATTGCTTAGTCTTGTACAGCCCTTCCCACTTTATTTTTTCCCTTCACGGAATTTTTAGAGTTACAGACTTAGTATTACAATCAAGCACATCATAATAGGGAGACAACCAAGTCATTCTTAACATTATGTCAACTTCAATCATATCAAAAATCACCAAATCAGCCCAAGTCTTAAAATCTATAAACAAGATAGGACAAGCACGATAAACATGGGAGAATGACTGACTCTCCAACTGGGGTAGAAACATGGAAAAGGGCATCAAAAATATCACAAATCATATCAAATTTTGAGGAAAATCTAATGGATACATAAGAATAAGTAGAACCTGGATCAAATAACACATTATCCATCTGGTCGAACACAAGAATAATACATGTGATCACCGCGTCAGATGCCTCTGCCTCATTCTTGTCCGGAAAAGCATAACGCTAAGCTCTATCATCCCGACGAGCCATTTCCCTGCCTGGTTGCGCATTATACCTACATCTGTTACCATTTTCTCTACCTCCACGACCTTGCTGATTACCTTCTCGTCCACCTTGTGGACGTCATCTACCATAATTAACATTCCCTGCAGGTACCACTACTCCTGATGACTGCTGCACTGAATCAAACACACGCAGATGAGGTAATCTCCCCTAATATTCCAAGGTTATCCACAATTGTAGCAAGTACGATCAAACGATAGTTTGATGTCATCAAAGGCGCGACTCCTTGGCTATCTTGAAAATTATGAGATGTAGTTACCTATTGTAACGACCCAAAGTACACCCTAGTCGTTACCGGCGTCGTCATCCTCGAAGAGGACTAAGACAAGCCTCTTAGCATTCGTCATCACATATCATAGGTCAAAATGTGCGGAAAATTAAAACTTTTACTTATGTAGTAATGAGGTTTACATAGACCTCTACATAGGAAGCATACATAGGCTTCTTGCGTAAGACAACATAATAATACATAAGAATTTAGTCTAAATATTTGTATCACATTAAACAATCTATAAAGTGAATCACAATAGTTTGGTCATAGCCCTTAGTCTATTACAATATGCCCATATAGGCTACAATGAAAGTCTCAACATGAGAATGGAATAATCTCAAAACATAGACAAAACTAATAAGGCTTGATGAGTGGCTTTATCCTCGGAACTCATGAGGACTCACCAATTGACTTAGGAAAGAGCCAAGTCTTCTTCTTCAATGACCACGAATCTCCTCAATGACACGAACCTAAAATGTTTGGGAAAAGGGAGGAAATATGGGTTAGTACAAATTACATGTACTAAGTTACATGTACTAAGTATGGCTCCTATGCACAAAATCACCAATGCATGCGAAAAGGACAATTTAGTCGAAATCAAGCTTTCTATCAATTTAACTCAACATGCATATATAAGAAGCATAATAAGTCAATTCAACATAATAGTAACCCAACCTGTAAATCACCCAAGCAATACTGGTGCAATGCCAAAGATAGAACCCCATAATCCCATCCAAGGCTAAGTATCACATTAAGCAACCCACTTCATACTTACAACATATTTTCATAACATGCTTATACATCAATACTTACTCATAGCTTATTAATCATAACCATAATCATAATCATAATCATAAAAGAACGCTACTAGAATCATCCCTTAGGATCCCACATGTGCAATGAGTAAGAGAAGTCTCATACCCTCCCTTACCTATGTAGTAGCCTTCAAGACAACCCTAATAAGAGTTCACATACTTAACTTATTCATTTACTTTTACATTAGGGAAAGAAGTGCAATAACCGACATGAGACCATGTGAGCTACATGGAATCCGGTGTTCTACTCCCACATCGAAAAGAGAGGGTTAACACTTGCCTAATGTGTAACTATTCATACGTAGATATCTAGGTGGATCCACTAAGCTAGAGTCCTATGTGGGCACATAGTTAAGGGTCAAGGAGATTGTTGCTAGAAACCTTGACTTACTAACGTGGAGGTTTCCATCTCATGATACAACACATTATTTGGGAATCTGGACTTACTAATGTGAGGAAAACCCATGTGGGAGGCCGACTTACTAACGTGAGAACTCCATCTCATTTACATGGCCTTGCATTTATTCCCTTTAGTAATCATCTTATTCCATCGTTCAAGTTCACATTAGTCTCTTATAGACCCTTAGGTAAACCTCTTATCATAATAGCTCATAGGTAGGGGTGGCAATTTCAGCCCATATTAATTAAATAAGCCCATTTTGACCATATATAATGAATTGGATCGCTCATATTATAATTGGTCAAATATGGGCTTCAAGCTATTTTAAAAGTCTCTTCAAATATGGTTAAAATGGGTTCAATATGGGTATCATTTGATCCATATTAGATGACTTATTTTCATTTTCACTTTCACTCAATAAAAAAAAAATTAGAGGTAGGTTGGTGGAAGTTGGGGTGGGGTGGGGTGGGAGTGGGCTCGGGGGCGGGGTAATTTTTTTTTTTTTTTGAAAAACAGATTTTTTTTATTTTTGAAAAATAATTTTTTTTAGGAGTAGGTTGGTGTAAGGTGGAGGGGGGGGGGTATGTGGAGAGGGGTACATTTATATTTTTGAAAAACAAATTTGGTTAAATGGTTAGAACCATTTTGACCAAACCATATCTGACCAAATCCATATTTGACCATATTATATTTGGATGAATTATGATCCAACCCATTTTTTCTCAAACCATATTCAACCCATGCAAATCCAATCCAATCCGACCGTTTGCCACCCCTAATTCATGGCATATTATGGATTAACAACTCCTAGCACAAATGTATGATTTGCTTGAAAGCAAGATGTAGTGCATTTTCAGCTACGATTCTATCGCGAAAAGTGTCATTTCCCTCTAGTGGTGGCTGAAAATTCATATGTCCTGCAGGAAAGTTGAAATTCATATTCTGTAAACCACATGGAGGAATTGCAGGGACATTAGTTAGTTGAAATATAGTGATCACAATGTTTATCATATAGTTAAAATTTTCTAGGATCGCGTAAGTATGAGAAAGATGCTCTGTTTGTATCGCTCGTTTGTTGTTGTTGGTTGTAAATTGTTTCAATTCATTCCTCTAACCTTTCAAACTACAGTAAAATCTCACAAAATTAATACGCGATTAATTATATTTTAACACCTTTATTTTTTACAGCAACTCAATAAAGGGTCAATTATTAATAAAAATTAAAAGATACAAAATCAGACCCAAAAGTGGCCTAACATTCGACGAGTTAAAAAAAAGTGCAAAACATAAATGGAAGAATTTCAGCTGCTCCGATATCTTCCACAAACTGCCGTGTCTTCTCCGACGAGAATCCAGAGTGCAGGTCTCCATTTCATCTCGCAACTCCTCCGCACAAACTACAATCTACAAAACACACAAATTTGTCATGAAATCATTTTGTCGCCAAAATTCTCACTGATGCTATGATTCAAACCAATGAAGACTTCTTCAATTTGAGTGGTGTAGACATACGAGGTGTTCTAGAAGATTTTTGCTCATTACACTTTGAAATGGCCTCGAATTTACGGTCTCGGGATCTTCCCAAACTTCATCCCAGCAGATTCGAGCTTATTTCCAGATAAGTCTTCCAGCCTCTTCGATTGGTATTTAGTTTTCTTTGATTCGTACCCTCTGATTTATTGTCCGATCAGGTTGAACCCCTAAAGGAGTTGATGTTGGTTCTATATATTACTACTATTATAGAAAAAGCTTAGTTTCAACATGTCTGTTTTAAGTCTTTTAATTTAAATCTGGGGTCTTCTTGTCATTTCAGTACTTCATTATAGCTTATGGGTTTACAACGTGGACAATTTGGTCATTAATTTTATTAAACTGATATGTATTAGAAACTATATACGTGTATTTAATCTTGTTTTGATATAGACATGTAGTAATGCTTTATGTTTGATTTAAAGCATTACAGACTATCTCTTAGTCTTTCATCTTGTTTTGACATGGACATTAGAGACTATCTCTCCTTGATATGACGGTTTGTATGTGTTCTTATCTTCTCTACTTAGTTGTACTGTAATGTAATTCTTTTTTCTTTTTTTCCTTTGTGTGTGGTGTTGTTGCATTAGGTAAAAGACTATACCAAACAAAGTCAAGAACAAATTAATGAATTAGTATCACAGATCAAAGTGGAAATTGAAAAATAAATGAATGAAAGCAGTGAACAGAGAATTAAAATTATGAACTAATTAAAAGGTGAAATGCTCCCTGTTGCTTGTGCAAACATCTCCGTGCATATTATTCATTGTTGAAAATTCAATTTTTTGGATTAATGATATGGTGAACCGTGAATGGTTGTTATTTAAGAGGCAATAATTTATATTTGATGGTGATTAAGTCCAAAAAATGTTTACTACTTTTCTTGTTTCATTTTTTCTATATGGTGAGTAAATTGAGTTCTCATTGACAAGAAAAACTTAATTGTTCTGTAAAAACTATTTGTGAAATCTATAATTTTTTAATCAATTTTCTTTGTTATAGATAGAGAAATAACAATACTCAAGCTTTATCATAGTGGTCGTGATGCATACATTTTCCTACATATGTCTTTGTAGTTGTTTTGAGTTATTTGGTGTTCTAAGGTCAATCAAAAGTTTATGTGGAACTGGTTGTTGTTTTGTTGGTAATTTTAATGGCTTCTGATGTTCTACAATCATCCTATATTTGATTTAGTCACTAGAGGTAAATCAAGTATAACTGGACAATATGTCAAATTTCTTACCATAAGCATGTACACCTAATTATGTGTGGTTATAATTAATAATAGAGACACTTGCTTGGCATGAAACTGAATTAAATCATGATTTGGTAAATACTTTTCAGTATTGTAAGACTAGCGAAAGCACAACTATTAATGAATTTATGACTTATATGACACATTATTATACTCTCTTTAGTTTTACTATGAATTGAATATTGAGAAAATGAAAATGAAAGAGATAAGACTATATTAGCCTGAGAACCCTCCTGTTATAACTTTCCAGGACAATATTTTATTTTTTGCTACTTTCTTAGAGTACCTTAATAGATTTTCTTAGCTCTTTATCTACATATACTACTCGAATTAATGTTAACATGCGCTCTTCTTTTCCTGACTATAGGCTTTTAAAATATTTCTTTGTCAATATCTTTTGTCTCTTTGTTTTTCAAATATAAGTACTAACAATTACCCATAACATTATAAATGTACGTATGTTTTATCTCAAGTTTATAAAGAGGCTACAAAAAGTCACACAAGAAAAAATTAGCATCACCATTTCCCAACATGATAAGAGTTATCCTGTATGTGATCATGTTAATTGTTAAGAGTTTATACCTTAGCATTTACTAGTATGATAAAGCCATGGACATTGGTCCAAAATGTCTATGAATTATGTTTTGAGTTGTTTCTCAAGGAGTAAGGTGTGAGGAGGTATTTTTCAATAAGGAGTATATACATTGATAAGGAGTATATAAATTAATAAAGAGTGTTAAAAGTTTTTACCGTTAATGGTTTTAGAGACATACAACGTGAATGTTAATTGTCGTTAAAAATTATATATTTAGTGATAATTAAATTATTATAGTTAATTAATTGTCGCTAAAAATTATTTCCAAGTAGTGAAAGGTGCAATTCAAATCTGAGATCGACATCTCTCTCATATAAAACTTGAGAAAAAAGAACTTTCACTATATGTTTGTAAAATCATACCATATTAGGCATTTATTAGTATTTGAAATTTTTAACTGTCCATTTCGAGTAGATGTAGTGTAGAGATTTGACAATGAATATAAAATTGTTGGGACGTGTTGGCACGGCCAACGCTCGTTAAATGAAGTCCTCAATCGTTGCAATAGGCCAACTACAGTAGTCTGCAATTACAATAAATTTGCAAGAATGTCAAAAGCTTAAAGTAGTTTACCTATAAATTTGAATTGTTAGTTTTCATTGATGTCACTACTGACATCAAATGAGCAGATTTTCTTCTTATGAATAGAGCATTGATCATTTGTAAAGACACACCAAAATAGAGAAGCAATAGAAAGTAGAGAGAGTAATGCACAAACTATTTCTTAGTTTGTGAGAAGATAGTGTGGAAGTAATATTATTGTGATTTGTAAGAAATAAAAGAGTGTTGACTAGTAGTCTTTTGACACTACAAAGTTTTTCATTAATATTATTGTATTACTTATTCGGGTATCATATTTACCCTATTTTAATATTTGGTGTCGTTGTTACTCTCTTCCTGTTGTTATTTAGTTTGGACATTATCCTGAGTGTTATTATCATTTTTTTCAATAATGTGGTATCAGATCCATGGCCAATAATAGTTCGTTGTCCTTTGAATACCCCTGTCTCACAAGAGAAAATTATGAAAAATGGTGTCTACGAATGGAAGTCATTCTTGGCTCTCAAGATGTTTTGGACATTGTAAACAAAGGGTATACAAATCCGCTAATGAGGAAACTTTGTCGTCAAATGAAAAGGAGGTCTTATTAAGACAAGAAAGAAAGATCAACACACCCTCACTCTTATCCATCAATGTTTTGATGATGGTATGTTTGAGAAGGTGGTTGATGCAACCACCTCAAAAGAATCTTGGGAGATTTTACAAATTCTGTCCAAGGAGTTGATAAAGTAAAAAATGTAAAACTTCAAACTCTAAGGGATAACTTTGAAGTTTTAAAAATGAAAGAATCCGAATCCATTTCGGATTTCCGTTTTAGATTGATGGATGTTGTAAATCAACTAAGAAGATACGGGGAGGAAATAGATGATGTGCGTGTGGCAGAAAAGATTCTTCATTCCTTAACACCTAATTTGATTATGTAGTGTGTGCTATTGAGGAGTCTAAAGATTAAGATTTTGTGAAGGTAGATCAATTTGAAGGTTGTTTACTAGTCCTCGAAGAGAATGAAAAGGAGAAAGAAGAGACACTAGAGAAACTTCTTAAAATCCATGCATCCTTCAAAGGATTTGAAGGTGATAAAAGTTATAAAGGAAATGGACAATGGCGAGGTCGTGAAGGTCGTGGAAGAGTAAGAAGTTGTACCAATAAATTCAACAATGAAGATAAGAGTCACTTGTCATTTAGAAGTCATGGCTGTGGTCAACGAGAAGGTAAAGGGCGTGGAGCTTATCAAGGTAGAAATGAAATGAGGTATAACATTTTAAATTGAGTATTATAACTATCATAAAATTGGACATTACTCTTGGGAATGTCGTAGCAATATTGAAGAGATAGTTCATTTTGTTGACAACAACAAAGACGAAGATGTGTCAACGTTGTTATTATCACTCAAAGAAGAATATAGAGATATTGCAGTTCATGGTATCTTGACAATGGAGAAAACAATCATATGTGTGATCATAAAGATAAGTTTGTGGAGATAAAAAACACGGTGAAATGTATTATGTCTTTTGGAGATACCTCAAAGATCCAAATTGAAGGGATAAGTACGATTTTGATATCTTGTAAAGATGGTGTCCATAAATGGATTAACAATGTTTATTATATGCCAAATAAAAAAATAAAATTTTGAGTTTGGCTCAACTTATTGAACAAAGATATGATATTCATATGAAAAATATGCATCTTTGGCTTAGAGATTCAAGTAACAACTTAGTTAATAAAGTTCATATGGTAAAAAATAGGTTGTTCCCTTTGAATATTATGTCACATCCCAAGACCACACCCTAGAATATAGGGCACAATCTCGGATTGCAATCGGCGTACTCGACCTCTCGGAGCTCTTATACAAGCCCTTTCATATAATTCATAGCATATACATAGTGAAAAGTAGTGCGGAATTAAAACTTTTCACAAAATATATCATAGTCTTTAAAAACTCTTTCATATAAAAGTAATAGGAAATACTAAGTCTCAATCTCATCAAAACTTATGACACGAGAATACTTTTGGGACACGGCCCATACTTCAAAATATAGAAATACTTAGTCTATTACAATACTTCAAAATAAAAGACATAAAAGACGTCTATATATTTCCTCGAGGCAATTGAGGACATACTTCAACTTCTCTTGAACGATGCTACGGTCCAATTCTTGCTTCCCAAATGCTCCTCACCTACAAACAACTATAGAGATAGATAAAAGCATGTACTAGTACAACCACATGTACTAAGTATGTCATTATGCATAAAAATCATGAAAACGAACATTTATTAGAAATATGCATCTTTTCACTTAAAAATCATATTATCATCATAAGAACAACATTTAACAACTTAGAAACACATAAGATAACAATTAAGCAATTATGCATATTTTTCAGCCAACTTAACAGTGAGCTCAACTCACTGTACAGTGAAGGAATTCATTGTTACAGTGAAGTTGCCTACTTCTTCCTTTGACACTTTATATCATGTAATCATCCCACTAAAAGCTATCCTAAGACTCACTTAAGCAACACAATGAGAGACCGTCCATACAACCTCCCTAAGCATGCCTAAATGACCCTCAAGACTACTTATGACAAGACACATACAGACTTACAAGACATCAAACATTGGAACATGCGATTTACCTCTACCAAACGTGATTCTAAGTCTCACTTGAGTGAGTTGTGAAACAACCGCCCATACAATCACTTACACACACTTAAGAGATCCTATAGACTACCTATGATAGAACCATTCTCACTTAACACATCACTATATAGATAATATGACATTCTCTTATCAAAGGCTATCAAAAGACCTACTTAAGTAAATCAAGAAGATAACGTCTATGATTGACCTCTTCAAGACTACCTAAATAATCCTTAAGACTACCTAAGTTTAGATCATGTCCACATATTCAACCATTTTTCCTTAACTAGAATCATTCTTAAGACTTATCTAGGTAAGATACGAAGTGCCCATTCGCATGCCCCATTCGCATGCCCCCTTCACACCTTAACTAGACAACCCTTAACTACTATAGATAAGTACTTATTCAATTAGCATACTTTCTTACTTAATTCATTACATTCATTAGTTCATTTAGGAGACATTCACCACATAAAAGACATTCAAATAATGATCTTGGACAAGACCTAGGGACTCTCACTAACACCTTCAACGCCTATTGTGCAATGTCTAGATAGTGTCTCATACCAACACCTAAACTTCATAAAACTTCTCTAATGCTAGTAGGTATCCCATATGATGAGAATAGGCAATAACCGACATATACCATGATAGCAAAGCATGGAATCCGAAGTTCTAACCTACTCCGATGAGGGTGTTCTACTTGCCAATGGTAGAACTTAGACACATCCCATGTAGGCACATGATTAAGGAATATGAAAGGCATGCTTTGTAATCTAGTCTCATTCTTTAACTAGAACTACTTCCCTTACCCTACTCACTCGGTGCTAGCCTTTGTTCTCATAGAGTAATTCATATTTAAGGTTCATATAAAGGGGTCCATATCAAGTTCATAACCCAATTACATTTACCCTACCAAGGAAAGGTCCACTAGGGCTACCTCACAATGGCGACAAGAAGCTCATTATGACTTTCCTAAGGTTTGATATGATGCCGCTCCAACCAATGAACCTTAAGTCTATCATTCCTTTACTTTGAAGGATACCATTACGACTTTCGACTTCAACATTCATAATCTTACCACTAGGTTCAAGGTATCACATAAAGTACCCTCTTAACATCATTTAAGGTCTCATGTTATTCATACACACAAGACTAAGACACTTTAGCTTCCTAAGTCAATGACATCACATATTCACTTTCATACATGCATCAAGTAAGAGACAAAAGTCAACCAAGACAAGACACAACATACTTCACTTTAACACATATTACATGTCATTCTAGAAACACATAGACATATTCATATCCTTTTTAAGCATCCTATACACTGTCATATTATCATCAATATGACCATCATAGACTCATATATTCAAGTAGGAATAATCATGCATCAACTCTAAGACTACACACATCAACACATAGTCATAGTATAACTTGATCACCTAATATCAATAGAAGAACACACATAATTTCACATCACTTCACATATAGGTATATATAATCATAATTCACATAATCAACTACACAAATAGTCATATTACTTCAAGTAGTTGCCGACAAGGCCATGATCATCATATTACTTAAAATAACGCCGACAAGGTCACATCAATTGCAAGTAAAGCACATAACACTGCCACCATAAGTGGACCATACCAATCACAACATAATTGAAGTCTAATAAACATTAAATAAATGGAAATAGGGCAGAGTACCACCACTTCATCCTCATCACCTCAATTCAAATGCTAAATCGACCAATTCAAAACCACAAGGCCCTTACCAATGGCCATGAACAATAATTCAATGCAATTATAACAATAATCATTGAAACTAGGTCATTCCATAGATAATCATCAATTTGATACAACCTATATATCAATTGAACACAATTATTACATCATTAGAGAGCCCATAGAAAACTACACTAGAAGTCATAAACATTAGGTCAATATCAAGTAACCCATAACTTAGTAAAAAACTAGGGTTCATCAAATTACATGGGTTCATAGGTTAATTGAGTTAAAATAATAAGTTTAATAACAATTCAATCCATATTAAATGCTTAAAAACATTTAATGCAAGAACCCATGCATAGATCATGAAATTGGACAATTCAACTTTGAAAACTTTAGAAAACATCTTTGAAAGTTGGGCTCCTTGATGAATAGAGTTTAAAGGATCAAAAATCATACCTCAATGATGATAGTCCTCTAATTTGATGAAGAATAACCACTCAAATCTCCAATCCAAGCTCTTCCTTGAGTTTTAGCTTTAATGGAGTCTTTAGGAATTTCTAAAGGATTTTGAGGTTTTGATTTTGAAGAATGGAATCGTCTAAGTTTTAAAGACTTATATACATGTCTAAAATACGCAATAAACCCTTAAGGAACTGGCAAACTTTTAATTTGTACGTGGGGTGAATTTACAAGTTCACCTCTCACTTGGCAGTGAACTGCACGCACAAGACAGACCCATCGACGGTCCGTCCCTTGACCAACGGACCGTCCTGTTGGTCCGTGGTCTAGGACTGAGGCCTGTCTTGGGCTTCCTATCCCCCACGCTTAAGTTCCAACCGATAAAACCCTACCAACGGGGCGTCGACTGACCCACTGGGCCTCGATTGCCTTCGTGGTTTGGGCTGTCTTGGGCAGCCTTGGGCACCAACTTGGGTCCTTCCTCAAGGACCCTTGGATAGTCCTTGGGGATACTTGCCCGTACGTTTCCAACCCAAAGATTACTATATACGATTTTAGCACCTCTCATATGAATTTCATCCAAAACGAACACGTAAAACTCGACGAAACATGCTTAGACACACAAGGTCATTTCAAGGCACATCTTTCGAACGTCATGGACGTTATTGGACGTTTGACCTCCAAACTTCACGAAACTTGACACACTGTCTATATATACCATAATAAATCATTTAAGGACTTAACAAAATCATGAATCACACATAAAAACATAAAACCACATATGAGACACATAGGTGACTTAGTCGTCGAACGTCTTAGTCGTCCCTTGACGTTTGACTTCCATTGAACCTAATACTTTAGACACTGCCTCAATACCACGTTATAGACCTATTTAGGACCTTATACCATCATTACAAACATGTTAGGCTCTAGTTCACCTAAGTCATTTTCGGGATCTTACATTCTCCCCCACTTGGACAACATTCGTCCTCGAATGACACTTGCCGCTTTCCGAACACTTCCAAGAATAGAGATTCAACTAGTAGCTCAGAACAATACCATATAAAACATAATCAAGGATAAAACATCAATTTCATATCGTCAAGGTATTCACAACACAATAAGAAACTAGAATAACTTTTATGACTCATTATGCTATAAAAAACACATATCCTTCATTCCAAATAACAAAACCTCATTTTATATTCAATATCATACACATATAACTCAGTTCTAACCACATTGCAACAATTTTAGACCTAATAATGAATTATTCATATTTTGTAAATTTTAACAGTGAGCAGTTTCCAAGCCACACTGATTTAGGCCATTTTTTCAAAAATGCAACTTTTAGGCAATTCATGATAGGAACATGATAATATGTAAGATAACATCATATAAATACATTTTACAACATAATCATAACTTCTTAAAACACACAATGCAATAATTTAATGAAATTCCATTCCAAGCAAACTCCTAAACACCATGCACGTGCAACATGCTTCTATGACTTTCTATCCCATCTACTAACCATACTCCCCCACTTGGAAGGAACTTATATCACTAAAAAAATGCAAGGACTTACCCTCATCATCATCACCATCCGGCTTCTCTCCACTAGTCCGGAGTGCAGAGAAACACCTCGTTGCTTGAACATCATCCTTTGGAACATTTGTAGCAACTTTCTTACCCTCTCTTACTCTAGAAGCAATGTTAGGACAACCTCTCACTTTGTGTCCTTCATTACCACATCCATAGCAACTCCTGGTACCCCTTAAACACTCACCATAATGCCTCTTTCCACAAGTGACACATGTAGGTTTGACATTTTGAGAGCCATCTCATTTCTCCAATTTCACCTTAGCACTCCTAGGTCCTTCTTGAGTTTGAGCCCTCTTCTAAAACCTAGATTGCTCTTGGTCACTAGAACCACCCCTTTTCAAGTTTCTAGACATCCTCCTAAGTTTAGACTCTTCAATCAATTGGGCATACACCATGAGTCTAGCTAGGGTCATATATCATGTAACATCACCGTACGATATTCCTCCCTCACTAGATCGGCGACACCCATCACAAAATGACTCATTTCATCCTTAGATTAGACACAAGGGATGGGGCATATATATATAACGTAGAGGACTTCACAGAGTATTCCTCAATGCTCATATTTCCATCTTTGAGATTGATAAACTCCTCTATCTTAACTTCCCTCTTCTCACGGGGAAAATATTTTCCAAGAAAAGCTTTCTTAAATTCTTCCCTCTCAATAGGACCCGACTCCACCGGCCTATTTTCCATTGAGTGTACCATATTTGATAAACATACCTCAATTGGTACGAAGAAAACTCCGCCTTCTCACTAGATGTAACCCCCATAGCACTCAACACCTTGTACACTCTATCTAGGAACTCTTGGGGATCCCCTCTCCCACCTTAGAGCCAAGAAAGATAGGAGGATTCATACTCACAAAGTCTCTCAACCTAGACGTCATAGTGCTCTCCACAACATTCACCCTAGGCACCATACTCCAATTCACTTGAGTAGTCACGGCTCGGGCTAAAGCAAGCAAAGTCTCTCTAATATCTCTATTACTCAATTCCGGGAGATCCACCGGAACCTCATTACCTCCTTCCACAATAGGGACATGATCACCTTGGGGAGTCACTTGAGCACCTTGAGCACCTTGGACTCCTTGCCCATCTTGAGTAACTTGCTCAACTTACTCAACTTGAGGAGAAACTTTCTCATTCACCCTTTCCTCTTCCAAACTTCTAGCGGCCATCCTTCTAGTATTCATCTCCTAGAAACACAAGGAAACACATTCAGAATGATACTCATAATATTTACTCTACCGCACGACATAGGAGTAGAAAAGAAAGGAAACTCTATCATCCTATAGTCTCTCGCCCATAGATGTGTCGCGACTCACACCGATGGTCGAGACACTACTAGACGTGACTTGATGAGACTTTTTGATTCCTAAGACTACTTTCACAAGCTATGCTCTGATACCAAGCTTTGTCACATCCCAAGACAACGCCCTCGAAGATAGGGCACAATATCGGATTGCAACTGGCGTACACGTCCTCTCGGAGGTCTTATACAAGCCCTTTCATATCATTCATCGCATATACATAGTGAAAAGTAGTGCGGAATCAAAACTTTTCACAAAACATATCATAGTCTAGAAACTCTTTCATATAAAAGTAATAGGAAATACTAAGTCTCAGCCTCATCAAAACTTAAGACACGAGAATAATTTTGGGACACGGCCCATACTTCAAAATATAGAAATTCTTAGTCTATTACAATGCTTCAAAATAAAAGACATAAAAGGCATCTATATATGCCCTCGAGTCAATTGAGGACATACTTTAACTTCTCTTGAACGATGCTACGGTCCAAGTCTTGCTTCCCAAATGCTCCGCACCTACCAACAACTATAGGGATAGATAAAAGGATGGATTAGTACAACCACATGTACTAAGTATGACATTATTCATAAAAATCATGAAAACGGACATTTATTAGAAATATGCATCTTTTCACTTAAAAATCATATTATCATCATAAGAATAACATTTAACAACTTAGAAACACATAAGATTACAATTAAACAATTATGCATATTTTTGAGCCAACTTAACAGTGAGCTCAACTCACTGTATTCACTGTACAGTGAAGTTGCCTACTTCTTCCTTAGACACTTTATATCATGTAATCATCCCACTAAAAGCTATCCTAAGACTCACTTAAGCAACACAAAGAGAGACCGCCCATACAAGCTCCCTAAGCATAACTAAATGACCCTCAAGACTACTTATAACAAGACACATACACACTTACAAGACATCAACCATAGGAACATGAGATTTACCTCAACCAAAGGTAATTCTAAGTCTCACTTGAGTGAGTTGTGAAGCAACCGCCCATACAATCACTTACACACACTTAAGAGATCCTATAGACTGCCTATGATTGAATCATTCTCACTTAACACATCAATATATAGATAATATGACATTCTCTTACCAAAGGCTATCAAAAGACCTACTTAAGTAAATCAAGAAGATAACGTCGATGATTGACCTCTTCAAGACTACCTAAATAATCCTTAAGACTACCTAAGTTTAGATCATGTCCACATATTCAACCATTTTTCCTTAACTAGAATCATTCTTAAGACTTATCTAGGTAAGATACGAAGTGACCATTCTCATTCCCCCTTCACACCTTAACTAGACAACCCTTAACTACTCTAGATAAGTACTTATTCAATTTGCATACTTTCTTACTTAAGTCATTACATTCATTAGTTCATTTAGGAGACATTCATCACACAAAGGACATTCAAATAACGGTCTTGGACAAGACCTAGGGACTCTCACTAACTGTCACAACCAGAATCTAGACCCCAGACGAGACCGGTGTGGTTGACCTCTCAGAGGTCGCAGACAAGCCTACTTACGTCATTCTTACTTTACATAGGTTAATTTTAGCGGAAAATTTGAAACTTTTTGTTTCTTAACATACTTATAAAAACATTCTCATTAATACATAATTGTTCACCATCAACCATCTAACATTAAGAGATAAGTAACTGAAGAAATAGTTCAATTCTTATTAGGTGTATAATTGCTAAAATGGCACCAATACATAGTCTGAATAAAAACAGGAAAGAAACGCTAGTGGAACATGCTCCACTAGCTCAACTCTAAAACTAAGCTAGAATATAAAACAGTAGCATCCTCAAAAGCATGAGGACCTACCAACTCCGGATGAACGCTGGACGTCTGGATAACTGCAACAATAATCCTGTAGCTCTATCGTCCACCTGTGCCTGCACCTAAAATAGTATAGTTGTATAGGGTTAGTACACACTTGTACTAAGTATGGGTATATGCAAGCATACACCAAGGACATGCATGAGAAAGAATAGCTCTTTCCTAACAACGTGCTTATGGAAAGTCAAGTCAGTGGACTTGCCAAATTGAGATTAGGAAAGTTTCCAAATTTGGATTAGGAAAGTCAATGAGCTTTCCAAATTTGGATTAGGAAAGTCAGTGAGCTTTCCAGACTTGGAATAGGAAAGTTATGCCATGAGAATAACATACATCATCATACTTTTCACATTTCACACAGCACATAACATTTACACGTAGCACATATCATATAGCATATAGCACATTTTTTTATGTAGCACATAACTTCTTAATATCATTCATTCATATGCCATGAGACCTTGGAATCATGGACTTAACGTTAAGACATCCCAGAAATGAGGGCTCAACAGATGGGACCTCAACTAGGGACTCTTCATTAGCAAACACAGAGTCTGCTTCATTCATTCATGCATACTTTACTTCATTTCGTTCATAGTCCAGTGTAACCACCGGTTATACCTAGGATGTAGTCTAAGACTTTCATTAGGTTCGTTGTGCAATGACCAAGAATGACCTAATGTCATTACTTGAATCTAACTCAGCTTTTGATTATCCTATCCTAACACCTTTGGTACTCATTCACTTCATTATGTGCATCAGTTGAGGCTGGCCTCATTCATTCATTGGGAACTTTAACTTTAACCGACATAGATCATGTGAGCATGATGAAATCCAGTGTCTCCTCCACACCGAAAAGAGGTGGAATCACCGGCCAAAGTGACCCAATAACATGCTAGCGTACATGGAAATTTAACCCCGCCAGATCCCTATATTAGCAGTATAGGTTCGAAGACTAGGAGATATTAGGAGACCCATACCCGGCAAGCCGGACAGTCTCATCTCATGAGAGTTACGTGAACCTCCGCCCTTCCCGAAAGAAGGCATCACCGCTCATAGCTAGTCTATCGGTGCTCAATATAAAGTTCCATTACATTCATCTCATACGTCATGGAAGCTGGCTTCTAGTATGAGGACATCATAGCTCATTAGATGATTTCTCATCTCATCATTCGTATTGAGTGTGTTAAGCTCAATACTCTCATTAGAGTGTTCATAGAGACTTGTCTCTTCATTATCTTACACCCTCATAGGTGAGTACGTGTTGTTAACATTTACTTAGGCTCATTTGAGATTACTCTCATCATTTACATTAGCCTCCTATCACGTTGTCACCACATTCATTATCATTAGCACCTTTGCACTTCATAGTTACTCACCTCTTATTATGTGAATGTTCATTTCATAATTTCGTTGTTCATTTCATCATATGCCAATGCACTTGGCCATTTAGTGTATTTACACTCATACTTAACCCTTCTAGGGTTCATCATTTCATTTCATACATCTTAGGTTCACTTATTTTTGAACGTATATTAGACTTATGTGTCTATACATACAAGCCATGAGGCTTCATTCGTAGTTCATTAAGTGACTCATACATTCCTAAGATTTTATAGTACCAGATTTATGTATCTTGTATATATGCCAAGATCTTGATTTTGATCTAAGTAGATGGCATTATTCTTGAATGATTTGTTCACGTATGACTTATGTATCAAACGGAAGTTTGGGCAAGGAATCCCAAGTCTTGAATCAATTGAATGTCATTTACATTATTAATTGATTTCAGTCTAATATTCATAACATTTTAACTCTAAGTCAAATCACAATATTTACATTGAAGGGTTACTTGTCTATTTAAAATTTTCCTTGCATTGGCCGATGGGTTGTGGGTTCAAGCCCCCACAACCCCATTTTCGTTTTTCTTTTATTTGTTTCGGCCTATGGGAGACTTTGGGACCCGAGGTCGAGTCCCCTCAGCCACACTAAAATTCTCCTTTATTTTCCTTTCCCTTCCATTCGCTTAAGGCCGAGAGGTTGTGGGTTCGAACCCCCACAACCTCTTTATTTTATTCTCCCTTTTAAGAGTTGACTGATTGAGTTGACTGTGAGGTTGTGGGGTCGAATCCCCACAGCCTCATTTCATTTTTATTTTTATCTCCCTCATCCGCATAGAGGTCGTGGGTTCAATTCCCACGCCTCTCATATTTTGTTTTTCTTTATTTTTTTCCATTTCTTTGGTTTCTAACCGAGAGGGTGTGGGTTCGAATCCCACCCCTCTCATTTCTTAATTTCTTTTTTTCACACTTATTTCCCAGCCAAGACACGGTTCGAATCGCCCTCACCATACAAATTTTTCTTCTTTAATTTTGGGGGATTTTAAAGGGGTGAGGTCTCGGGTTCGACCCTCAATGACCTCACCTATTTTTCTTTATTTTTCTTAACCTTCTAATCAACTTAATTTGGCAGAGATATATCAACATAATGGTGGAAATTTAAGGCAACTTCATTACTCATTTTTTTATCTCCATTTGTTCGTGAATTTATAGAGCAATACATAGTTCATTTGGTGCATTCTTTAATACATTTGTTTCACGAATTCTTAACCAAGATGTTTACTCCTCAATTCATCCACACTTCATGTCACATGAACATCACAATTTACTTCAATTGGTGTACATAAAACAACAAACAAAACATTAACTACTCCAAGCCTCTAGGCCGAGACTCCAACATGCCATACATTTCTCTTAATTCGATCACTAACATGGTTTGTCTTTTCATAAATTAACGTACATCCAACACATTAACATTCAGCACAAACATCACATAATCCTAAGTCTACCAGCATTCATACCAACCTACATTCGTTGGGAGCTAATGACAGGGACATGCAACGGGGGAAACAACCTTAGTTTTTGAGCCGAATATACTGAGTCCTAGGGGTCTCTTGGGAAAGGGACCAAGAGTAAGAAGACCCATACCTTTGATTTCTTGTTAAATGTTCAGAATGCTGCCCAAGAACTTCTCCACAAATCAGTCCACACACCCAAAGTCACACCTTACCCGACTAGTGTAGTACATTTTGCTTAACGTTACCGGATTGCTTTCTCTTTTGTGTTTATATCTTTCAAGTTCTTGATGAACTTTTGCCTTTACTTGGTTTTTCTTTTTTTTTCTGATTGTTTTATCACGTTTGCAGCCAAGACAAGAGAGTGAAAGAGAGAGACTAATGTGAAAAGAGAATGGGAGATAGGAGATAGTGGTCTAGTAGAAATAGGACTTTGTGGGTAGGACTTAGTCAACTTAATAATTAATTAAAATTAATAAAAATCTGATTTCTTTTTCCTAAATCAGTTAATATTAATCATTTATTAAAAATTAAGTTAACAAATTAAAATAAAAGCAAGTTAAATCTTTCTTCTAGTGGGGCTCGAACCCGAGTGACCCCATTTGCGAGAAATGGGTCAATTCGGGTTGCGCCACCCGAAATACCTTGAATAAATTAATTAATTAATTAATTAATTCCTCAGGGTAATTACAATATTTCCCTTGGCTTGGAAAAGACCATTTTACCCTTGGACTCTCAAAACTTAAGATTTCTTCTTTTGAGTCCGGTAAAGACTCCTTCGATTAAATCTTCGTATTCGAGAGCCTTACTTGGTTGGTTACAACCTTTTCAAGCTCAACTAAGTCCCCAAGTTAGTTGGCTTGGTAGTAGTAAGGGTTTTGAGGTCTGGTTCTACGCGTATCAATCCGTGTGAACCTTGGTCAAATCGCAAGCATTCTTGACACTTTAAACATTTCTTTTCTTGTTCATTTTTTTTAGGGTTGTTACATTATCCCCCCCTTAGGAACATTCGTCCCTGAATGACACTACTCTTTACTAACAATAAGTATGTCATCTATAGAACGTACGCATACATAGGTACTTCAATACTTCCATTGGTGAATATCTGATTCACATATTAACATGATGGTGCCCATCCTTGAAACCTACTAGTAGCTTCACACTAATAGGCTAAGGAATTCTTTCCTAAACTAGTCTCATTAAAGCATACAACATAAGTCACCATATAAATCATACAAATCAGCAACCAACATGATGACTCAAACATATTAACCTCATACTAGTGCATAAACACCATACACAATCAAATATATGAAATACTAATTAAGGCTACGCACGCGAGGCTTCATCAGAAGTGCCTTCCCCTGCACCCCTAGACTTGAGTGCGAAGAATCGTTGCCTCCTTGGAGCCTCTTCATTCGGGCCATTAGTCTAAACTCTCTCCTTCCCTTGTTCTTGACTTCTCCTATTCGGACAATCCTTCACCATGTGGCCCGGTTTTCCACAGCTGTAACAAGCGTTAGAGCCCATCATACACTCTCCTCCATGCAGTTTGCCACACTTCCTGCAAGGTGGCCTCTCCTGAGGTGTATGTACTCCATTGTTCCTCTTAACTCTGGACTCGGAATCCCTATCATAGCGACTCTTGGATGAACTTGACTCCCCTTGGTGGGAGAGTCCCTTCTTAAACCTGGGCTGCTCACGGACGCCAAAATTATTTTTATGGCCTCCATGGCTGGGACTTGCCTGATCTTGAGGCTTAGGCCTCCTAGCATCACGAATACCCCTCTTTCTGCGGCTGTCCTCCACCTGCTGGACATGCACCATCAACCTGGAAATGTCCATATTATCATGGAGCATCGCAGACCGACACTCCTCCTCCAGGACTCCATTGATTCCTGTGAGGAACCTACTCATCTCATCCCTGCTGTTCGAAACCAGGGAAGTAGCATACCTAGATAATTTCAACAAAGCTTAGTACTCTCCTCATTCTTGCTATTAAATACTAAGGAAAGTAACATACCTTGATAGCTTAGCAAACTTCAGGGAATACTCCCCGACCTTCATAGAGCCTTGTTTAAGGTTGATGAACTTCTCAACCTTGGCTTCTCTCATCTCTCTGGGGAAGAATCTCTCCAGAAATGCTGTCTTGAACAACCCCCAAGTAAATGGAACTCCGCCCAATGCTCGCCTATCCTGCCACATCTTGCACCAAGTCTGTGCAACATCCTTGAGATGATAGGAAGCCAGCTCAGCCTTCTCAGTATCTTTGGCCCCCATAGCCACCAGAATCTTATGTACCTCATCCACAAACTCCTGGGGATCCTCTGCAGTCCTAGACCCTGTGAAAAAAGGAGGATTCATACTCGTGAAATCCCTCAGCCTGTCAGCCATGCTACGAACCGGTGGGTTCTCCCTCTGCACATCCTGCCGGTTGGCCTGGGCAGTCATAGCCTGGGCCTGCATAGTAATGGCCTATGCCATATGGGCCAAAGATGTCCTCACTTCTGCATCAGTCAACCCAGCTGGGTTAACTGGCATGGCCACTCCCTCAGCTGGAGCCTGGGGTGGATCCTGATTACCCCCATCAGCTGCTCCTCCTCTCCTCTGATCATTAGCTCTCCTAGTGTTCTTTCTCTGAAAAACAACAAGGATTGGTGCTAGACACGCTCATAACACCAAGAACTCAGACATTAGAAAAAGCATGATAAGATCAGAAGAAGGGAAAATTTCCTACGCATCATGCAGTCTCTATTCCAGGATAGTGGTGCACTTCACTACCATGACTTAGAAACTACTCAATGTGGTTGATGTGAACTTATTATCCTCGAAATTTAACCTAGTGCTCTGATACCTACTTTGTCACGACCAGAATCTAGACCCCAGATGAGACCGGCGTCGTTGACCTCTCAGAGGTCGCAGACAAGCCTACTTACGTCATTCTTACTTTTCATAGGTTAATTTTAGCGGAAAATTTGAAACTTTTTGTTTCTTAACATACTTATAAAAACATTCTCATTAATACGTAATTGTTCACCATCAACCATCTAACATTAAGAGATAAGCAACTGAAAGAAATAGTTCAATTCTTATTAAGTGTATAATTGGCAAAATGGCACCAATACATAGTCTGAATAAAAACAGGAAAGAAACGCTAGTGGAACATGCTCCACTAGCTCAACTCTAAACTAAGCTAGAATATAAAACAGTAGCATCCTCGAAAGCATGAGGACCTACCAACTCCGGATGAATGCTGGACGTCCGGATAACTGCAACAATGATCCTGTAGCTCTATCGTCCACCTGTGCCTGCACCTAAAATAGTATAGTTGTATAGGGTTAGTACACACTTTTACTAAGTATGGGTATATGCAAGCACACACCAAGGACATGCATGAGAAAGAATAGCTCTTCCCTAACAACGTGCTTATGGAAAGTCAAGTCAGTGGACTTGCCAAATTGAGATTAGGAAAGTTTCCAAATTTGGATTAGGAAAGTCAATGAGCTTTCCAAATTTGGATTAGGAAAGTCAGTGAGCTTTCCAGATTTGGAATAGGAAAGTTATGCCATGAGAATAACATACATCATCATACTTTTCACATTTCACACAACACATAACATTTACACATAACACATATCATATAGCATATAGCACATTTTTGTATGTAGCACATAACTTCTTAATATCATTCATTCATATGCCATGAGACCTTGGAATCATGGACTTAACATTAAGATATCCCAGAAATGAGGGCTCAACAGATGGGACCTCAACTAGGGAGTCTTCATTAGCAAACAGAGAGTCTGCTTCATTCATTCATACGTACTTTACTTCATTTCGTTCATAGTCCAGTGTAACCACCTGTTATACCTAGGATGTAGTCTAATACTTTCATTACGTTTGTTGTGCAATGACCAAGAATGACCTAATGTCATTACTTGAATCTAAATCACCTTTTGATTATCCTATCCTAACACCTTTGGTACTCATTCACTTCATTATGTGCATCAGTTGAGGCTGGCCTCATTCATTCATTGGGAACTTTAACTTTAACCGACAGAGATCATGTGAGCATCATGAAATCCAGTGTCTCCCCCACACTGAAAAGAGGTGGAATCACCGGCCAAAGTGACCCAATAACATGCTAGCGTACATGGGAATTTAACCCCGCCAGATCCCTATATTGGCAGTATAGGTTCGAAGACTAGGAGATATAAGGAGACCCATACCCGGCAAGCCGGACAGTCTCATCTCATGAGAGTTACGTGAACTTCCGCCCTTCCCAAAAGAAGGCATCACCGCTCATAGCTAGTCTATCGGTGCTCAGAATAAAGTTCCATTACATTCATCTCATACGTCATGGAAGCTGGCTTCTAGTATGAGGACATCATAGCTCATTTGATGATTTCTCATCTCATCATTCGTATTGAGTGTGTTAAGCTTAATACTCTCATTAGAGTGTTCATAGAGACTTGTCTCTTCATTATCTTACACCCTCATAGGTGAGTACATGTTGGTAACATTTACTTAGGCTCATTTGAGATTACTCTCATCATTTACATTAGCCTCATATCACGTTGTCACCACATTCATTATCATTAGCACCTTTGCTCTTCATAGTTACTCACCTCTTATTATGTGAATGTTCATTTAATAATTTCATTGTTCATCTCATCATATGTCAATGTACTTGGCCATTTAGTGTATTTACACTCATACTTAACCCTTCTAGGGTTCATCATTTCATTTCATACATCTTAGGTTCACTTATTTTTGAACGTATATTAGACTTATGTGTCTATACATACAATCCATGAGGCTTCATTCGTTGTTCATTAAGTGACTCATACATTCCTAAGGTTTTATAGTACCAGATTTATGTATCTTGTATATATGCCAAGATCTTGATTTCGATCTAAGTAGATGGCATTATTCTTGAATGATTTGTTCACCTATGACTTATGTATCAAACGGAAGTTTGGGCAAGGAATCCCAGGTCTTGAATCAATTGAATGTCATTTACATTATTAATTGATTTCATTCTAATATTCATAACATTTTAACTCTAAGTCAAATCACAATATTTACATTGAAGGTTTACTTGTCTATTTAAAATTTTCCTTGCATTGGCCGATGGGTTGTGGGTTCAAGACCCCACAACCCCATTTTCGTTTTTCTTTTATTTGTTTTGGCCTATGGGAGACTTTGGGACCCGAGGTCGAGTCCCCTCAGCCACACTAAAATTCTCCTTTATTTTCCTTTCCCTTCCATTCGCTTAAGGCCGAGAGGTTGTGGGTTCGAACCCCCACAACCTCTTTATTTTATTCTCCCTTTTAAGAGTTGACTGATTGAGTTGACTGTGAGGTTGTGGGGTCGAATCCCCACAGCCTCATTTCATTTTTATTTTTATCTCCCTCATCCGCATAGAGGTCGTGTGTTCAATTCCCACGCCTCTCATATTTTTTTTTCTTTATTTTTTTCCTTTTCTTTGGTTTCTAACCGAGAGGGTGTGGGTTCGAATCCCACCCCTCTCATTTCTTAATTTCTTTTTTTCACATTTATTTCCCAGCCAAGACACGGTTCGAATCCCCCTCACCATACAAATTTTTCTTCTTTAATTTTGGGGGATTTTAAAGGGGTGAGGTCTCGGGTTCGACCCTCAATGACCTCACCTATTTTTCTTAACCTTCTAATCAACTTAATTTGGCAGAGATATATCAACATAATGCTGGAAATTTAAGGCAACTTCATTACTCATTTTTTTATCTCCATTTGTTCGTGAATTTATAGAGCTATACATAGTTCATTTGGTGCATTCTTTAATACATTTTTTTCACGAATTCTTAACCAAGATGTTTACTCCTCAATTCAGCCACACTTCATGTCACATGAACATCACAATTTACTTCAATTGGTGTACATAAAACAACAAACAAAACATTAACTACTCCAAGCCTCTAGGCCGAGACTCCAACATGCCATACATTTCTCTTAATTCGAACACACACATGGTTTGTCTTTTCATAAATTAACGTACATCCAACACATTAACATTCAGCACAAACATCACATAATCCTAAGTCTACCAGTATTCATACCAACCTACATTCGTTGGGAGCTAATGACAGGGACATGCAACGGGGGAAACAACCTTAGTTTTTTAGCCGAATATACTGAGTCCTAGGGGTCTCTTGGGAAAGGGACCAAGAGTAAGAAGACCCATACCTTTGTTTTCTTGTTAAATGTTCAGAATGCTGCCCAAGAACTTCTCCACAAATCAGTCCACACACCCAAAGTCACACCTTACCCAACTAGTGTAGTACGTTTTGCTTAACGTTACCGGATTGCTTTCTCTTTTGTGTTTATATCATTCAAGTTCTTGATGAACTTTTGCCTTTACTTGGTTTTTCTTTTTTTCTGATTGTTTTATCACGTTTGCAGCCAAGAAAAGAGAGTGAAAGAGAGAGACTAACGTGAAAAGAGAATGGGAGATAGGAGATAGTGGTCTAGTAGAAATAGGACTTTGTGGGTAGGACTTAGTCAACTTAATAATTAATTAAAATTAATAAAAATCTGATTTCTTTTTCCTAAATCAGCTAATATTAATCATTTATTAAAAATTAAGTTAACAAATTAAAATAAAAGCAAGTTAAATCTTGCTTCTAGTGGGGCTCGAACCCGAGTGACCCCATTTGCGAGAAATGGGTCAATTCGGGTTGCCCCACCCGAAATAACTTAAATAAATAAATAAATAAATTAATTAATTCCTCAGGGTAATTACAATATTACCCTTGGCTTGGAAAAGACCATTTTACCCTTGGACTCTCAAAACTTAAGATTTCTTCTTTTGAGTCCGGTAAAGACTCCTTCGATTAAATCTTCGTATACGAGAGCCTTACTTGGTTGGTTCCAACCTTTTCAAGCTCAACTAACTCCCCAAGTTAGTTGGCTTGGTAGTAGTAAGGGTTTTGAGGTCTGGTTCTACGCGTATCAATCCGTGTGAACCTTGGTCTAATCGCAAGCATTCTTGACACTTTAAACATTTCTTTTCTTCTTCATTTTTTTTAGGGTTGTTACATTATCGCCCCCTTAGGAACATTCGTCCCCGAGTGACACTACTCTTTACTAACAATAAGTATGTCATCTATAGAACGTACGCATACATAGGTACTTCAATACTTCCATTGGTGAATATCTGATTCACATATTAACATGATGGTGCCCATCCTTGAAACCTACTAGTAGCTTCACACTAATAGGCTAAGGAATTCTTTCCTAAACTAGTCTCATTAAAGCATACAACATAAGTCACCATATAAGTCATACAAATCAGCAACCAACATGATGACTCAAACATATTAATCTCATACTAGTGCATAAACACCATACACAATCAAATATATGAAATACTAATTAAGGCTACGCACCCGAGGCTTCATCAGAAGTGCCTTCCCCTGCACCCCTAGACTTGAGTGCGAAGAATCGTTGACTCCTTGGAGCCTCTTCATTCGGGCCATTAGTCTGAACTCTCTCCATCCCTTGTTCTTGACTTCTCCTATTCGGACAATCCTTCACCATGTGGCCCGGTTTTCCACAGCTGTAACAAGCGTTAGAGCCCATCATACACTCTTCTCCATGCATTTTGCCACACTTCCTGCAAGGTGGCCTCTCCTGAGGTGTATCTACTCCATTGTTTCTCTTAACTCTGGACTCGGAATCCCTATCATAGCGACTCTTGGATGAACTTGACTCCCCTTGGTGGGAGAGTCCCTTTTTAAACCTGGGCTGCTCACGGACGCCAAAATTGTTTCTGTTGTCTCCATGGCTGGGACCTGCCTGATCTTGAGGCTTAGGCCTCCTAGCATCACGAATACCCCTCTTTCTGCGGCTGTCCTCCACCTGCTGGACATGCACCATCAACCTGGAAATGTCCATATTATCATGGAGCATCGCAGACCGACACTCCTCCTCCAGGTCTCCATTGATTCCTGTGAGGAACCTACTCATCTCATCCCTGCTGTTCGAAACCAGGGAAGTAGCATACCTAGATAATTTCAACAAAGCTCAGTACTCTCCTCATTCTTGCTATTAAATACTAAGGAAAGTAACATACCTTGATAGCTTAACAAACTTCAGGGAATACTCCCTGACCTTCATAGAGCCTTGTTTAAGGTTGATGAACTCCTCAACCTTGGCTTCTCTCATCTCTCTGGGGAAGAATCTCTCCAGAAATGTTGTCTTGAACAACCCCCAAGTGAATGGAACTCCGCCCAATGCTCGCCTATCCTGCCATATCTTGCACCAAGTCTGTGCAACATCCTTGAGATGATAGGAAGCCAGCTCAGCCTTCTCAGTATCTTTGGCCCCCATAGCCACCAGAATCTTATGTACCTCATCCACAAACTACTGGGGATCCTCTGCAGTCCTAGACCCTGTGAAAATAGGAGGATTCATCCTCGTGAAATCCCTTAGCCTGTCAGCCATGCTACGAACCGGTGGGTTCTCCCTATGAACATCCTGCCGGTTGGCCTGGGCAGTCAAAGCCTGGGCCTGTATAGTAATGGCCTGTGCCATATGGGCCAAATATGTCCTCACCTCAGCATCAGTCAACCCAGTTGGGTTAACTGGCATGGCCACTCCCTCAGCTGGAGCCTGGGGTGGATCCTGATTACCCTCATCAGTTGCTCCTCCTCTCCTCTGACCATTAGCTCTCCTAGTGTTCATTCTCTGAAAAACAACAAGGATTGATGTTATACACGCTCATAACACCAAGAACTCAGACATTAGGAAAAGCACGATAAGATCAGAAGAAGGGAAATTTTCCTACGAATCATGCAGTCTCTAATCCAGGATAGTGGTGCACTTCACTACCATGACTTAGAAACTACTCAATGTGGTTGATGTGAACTTATTATCCTCGGAATTTAACCTAGTGCTCTGATACCAACTTTGTCACGACCGGAATCTAGACCCCAGACGAGACTGGCGTCGTTGACCTCTCAGAGGTCGCAGACAAGCCTACTTACGTCATTCTTACTTTACATAGGTTAATTTTAGCGGAAAATTTGAAGCTTTTTGTTTCTTAACATACTTATAAAAACATTCTCATTAATACGTAATTGTTCACCATCAACCATCTAACATTAAGACATAAGCAACTGAAAGAAATAGTTCAATTCTTATTAAGTGTATAATTGCCAAAATGGCACCAATACATAGTCTGAATAAAAACAGGAAAGAAACGCTAGTGGAACATGCTCCACTAGCTCATCTCTAAAACTAAGCTAGAATATAAAACAGTAGCATCCTCGAAAGCATAAGGACCTACCAACTCCGGATGAATGCTGGACGTCCGGATAACTGCAACAATGATCCTGTAGCTCTATCGTCCACCTGTGCCTACACCTAAAATAGTATAGTTGTATAGGGTTAGTACACACTTTTACTAAGTATGGGTATATGCAAGCACACACCAAGGACATGCATGAGAAAGAATAGCTCTTCCCTAACAACGTGCTTATGGAAAGTCAAGTCAGTGGACTTGCCAAATTGAGATTAGGAAAGTTTCCAAATTTGGATTAGGAAAGTCAATGAGCTTTCCAAATTTGGATTAGGAAAGTCAGTGAGCTTTCCAGATTTGGAATAGGAAAGTTATGCCATGAGAATAACATACATCATCATACTTTTCACATTTCACACAGCACATAACATTTACACATAGCACATATCATATAGCATATAGCACATTTTTGTATGTAGCACATAACTTCTTAATATCATTCATTCATATGCCATGAGACCTTGGAATCATGGACTTAACATTAAGACATCCCAGAAATAAGGGCTCAACAGATGGGACCTCAACTAGGGAGTCTTCATTAGCAAACACAGAGTCTGCTTCATTCATTCATACGTACTTTACTTCATTTCGTTCATAGTCCAGTGTAACCACCGGTTATACCTAGGATGTAGTCTAACACTTTCATTAGGTTCGTTGTGCAATGAACAAGAATGACCTAATGTCATTACTTGAATCTAACTCACCTTTTGATTATCCTATCCTAACACCTTTGGTACTCATTCACTTCATTATGTGCATTAGTTGAGGCTGGCCTCATTCATTCATTCGGAACTTTAACTTTAACCGACATAGATCATGTGAGCATCATGAAATCCAGTGTCTCCCCCACACCGAAAAGAGGTGGAATCACCGGCCAAAGTGACCCAATAACATGTTAGCGTACATGGGAATTTAACCCCGCCAGATTCCTATATTGGCAGTAGGTTCGAAGACAAGGAGATATAAGGAGACCCATACCCGGCAAGCCGGACAGTCTCATCTCATGAGAGTTACGTGAACCTCCGCCCTTCCCGAAAGAAGGCATCACCGCTCATAGCTAGTCTATCGGTGCTCAGTATAAAGTTCCATTACATTCATCTCATACGTCATGGAAGCTGGCTTCTAGTATGAGGACATCATAGCCCATTAGATGATTTCTCATCTCATCATTCGTATTGAGTGTGTTAAGCTCAATACTCTCATTAGACTGTTCATAGAGACTTGTCTCTTCATTATCTTACACCCTCATAGGTGAGTACGTGTTGGTAACATTTACTTAGGATCATTTGAGATTACTCTCATCATTTACATTAGCCTCATATCACGTTGTCACCACATTCATTATCATTGGCACCTTTGCTCTTCATAGTTACTCTCCTCTTATTATGTGAATGTTCATTTCATAATTTCATTGTTCATCTCATCATATGCCAATGCACTTGGCCATTTAGTGTATTTACACTCATACTTAACCCTTCTAGGGTTCATCATTTCATTTCATACATCTTAGGTTCACTTATTTTTGAACGTATATTAGACTTATGTGTCTATACATACAAGCCATGAGGCTTCATTCGTAGTTCATTAAGTGACTCATACATTTCTAAGATTTTATAGTACAAGATTTATGTATCTTGTATATATGCCAAGATCTTGATTTCGATCTAAGTAGATGGCATTATTCTTGAATGATTTGTTCACGTATGACTTATGTATCAAATGGAAGTTTGGGCAAGGAATCCCAAGTCTTGAATCAATTGAATGTCATTTACATTATTAATTGATTTCATTCTAATATTCATAACATTTTAACTCTAAGTCAATCACAATATTTACATTGAAGGGTTACTTCTCTATTTAAAATTTTCCTTGCATTGGCCGATGGGTTGTGGGTTCAAGCCCCCACAACCCAATTTTCGTTTTTCTTTTATTTATTTCGGCCTATGGGAGACTTTGGGACCCGAGGTCGAGTCCCCTCAGCCACACTAAAATTCTCCTTTATTTTCCTTTCCCTTCCATTCGCTTAAGGCCGAGAGGTTGTGGGTTCGAACCCCCACAACCTCTTTATTTTATTCTCCCTTTTAAGAGTTGACTGATTGAGTTGACTGTGAGGTTGTGGGGTCGAATCCCCACAACCTCATTTCATTTTTATTTTTATCTCCCTCATCCGCATAGAGGTCGTGGGTTCAATTCCCACGCCTCTCATATTTGTTTTTCTTTATTTTTTTCCTTTTCTTTGGTTTCTAACCGAGAGGGTGTGGGTTCGAATCCCACCCCTCTCATTTCTTCATTTCTTTTTTTCACACTTATTTCCCAGCTAAGACACGGTTCGAATCCCCCTCACCATACAAATTTTTCTTCTTTAATTTTGGGGGATTTTAAAGGGGTGAAGTCTCGGGTTCGACCCTCAATGACGTCACCTATTTTTTTTTATTTTTCTCAAACTTAATTTGGCAGAGATATATCAACATAATGCTGGAAATTTAAGGCAACTTCATTACTCATTTTTTTATCTCCATTTGTTCGTGAATTTATAGAGCAATACATAGTTCATTTGGTGCATTCTTTAATACATTTTTTTCACGAATTCTTAACCAAGATATTTACTCCTCAATTCGGCCACACTTCATGTCACATGAACATCACAATTTACTTCAATTGGTGTACATAAAACAACAAACAAAACATTAACTACTCCAACCCTCTAGGCCGAGACTCCAACATGCCATACATTTCTCTTAATTCGAACACACAAATGGTTTGTCTTTTCATAAATTAACGTACATCCAACACATTAACATTCAGCACAAACATCACATAATCATAAGTCTACCTGCATTCATATCAACCTACATTCGTTGGGAGCTAATGACAGGGACATGCAACGGGGGAAACAACCTTAGTTTTTTAGCCGAATATACTGAGTCCTAGGCGTCTCTTGGGAAAGGGACCAAGATTAAGAAGACCCATACCTTTGTTTTCTTGTTAAATGTTCAGAATGCTGCCCAAGAACTTCTCCACAAATCAGTCCACAGACCCAAAGTCACACCTTACCCGACTAGTGTAGTACGTTTTGCTTAACGTTACCGGATTGCTTTCTCTTTTGTGTTTCTATCTTTCAAGTTCTTGATGAACTTTTGCCTTTACTTGGTTTTTCTTTTTTTTTTGATTGTTTTATCACGTTTGCAGCCAAGAAAAGAGAGTGAAAGAGAGAGACTAACGTGAAAAGAGAATGGGAGATAGGAGATAGTGGTCTAGTAGAAATAGGACTTTGTGGGTAGGACTTAGTCAACTTAATAATTAATTAAAATTAATAAAAATCTGATTTCTCTTTCCTAATCATCTAATATTAATCATTTATTAAAAATTAAGTTAACAAATTAAAATAAAAGCAAGTTAAATCTTGCTTCTAGTGGGGCTCGAACCCGAGTGACCCCATCTGCGAGAAATGGGTCAATTCGGGTTGCCCCACCCGAAATACCTTAAATTAATTAATTAATTAATTAATTAATTAATTCCTTAGGGTAATTACAATATTACCCTTGGCTTGGAAAAGATCATTTCACCCTTGGACTCTCAAAACTTAAGATTTCTTCTTTTGAGTCCGGTAAAGACTCCTTCGATTAAATCTTCGTTTTCGAGAGCCTTACTTGGTTGGTTCCAACCTTTTCAAGCTCAACTAACTTCCCAAGTTAGTTGGCTTGGTAGTAGTAAGGGTTGTGAGGTCTGGTTTTACGCGTATCAATCCGTGTGAACCTTGGTCTAATCGCAAGCATTCTTGACACTTTAAACATTTCTTTCTTCTTCATTTTTTTTTAGGGTTGTTACACTAACTCCTTCAACGCCTATTGTGCAATGTCTAGATAGCGTCCCATACCACCACCTAAACTTCATAGAACTTCTCTAATGCTAGTAGGTATCCCATATGATGAGAATAGGAAATACCCGACATAGACCATGATAGCAAAGAATGGAATCCGAAGTTCTAACCTACTACGATGAGGGTGTTCTACTTGCCAATGGTAGAACTTAGACACATCCCATGTAGGCACATGGTTAAGGAATATGAAGGGCATGCTTTGTAATCTAGTCTCATTCTTTAACTAGAACTACTTCCCTTACCCTACTCACTCGGTGCTAGCCTTTGTTCTCATAGAGTAATTCACATTTAAGGTTCATATAAAGGGGTTCCATATCAAGTTCATAACCCAATTACATTTACCCTACCAAGGAAAGGTCCACTAGGGCTACCTCACAATGGCGACAAGAAGCTCATTATGACTTTCCTAAGGTTTGATATGATGCCGCTCCAACCAATGAACCTTAAGTCTATCATTCCTTTACTTTAAAGGATACCATTACGGCTTTCGACTTCAACATTCATAACCTTATTATTAGGTTCAAGGTTTCATATAAAGGACCCTCTTAATATCATTTAAAGGTCTCATGTCATTCATACATACAAGACTAAGACGCTTTACCTTCCTAAGTCAATGACATCACATATTCACTTTCATACATGCATCAAGTAAGGGACACAGGTCAACCACGACAAGACACAACATACTTCACTTTAACACATATTTAATGTCATTCTAGAAAAACATAGACATGTCCATATCCTTTTTAAGTCATCCTATACACTGTCATATTATCATCAATATGACCATCATAGACTCATAATTCAAGTAGGAATAATTATGCATCAACTCTAACACTACACACATCAACACATAGTCATAGTATAACATGATCACCTAATAACAATAGAAGAACACACATACTTTCACATCACTTCACATATAGGTATATATAATCATACTTCACATAATCAACTACACAAATAGTCATATTACTTCAAGTAGTTGCCGACAAGGCCATGATCATCATATTACTTAAAATAACGCCGACAAGGCCACATCAATTGCAAGAAAAGCACATAACACTGCCACCATAAGTGGACCATACAAATCACAACATATTGAAGTCTAATTAACATTAAATAAAAGGAAATAGGGATGTGCACCACCACTTCATCCTCATCACCTCAATTCAAATGCTAAATCGACCAATTCAACACCATAAGGCCCTTACCAATGGCCATGAACAATAATTCAATGCAATTATAACAATAATAATTGAAACTAGGTAAATTCCATAGATATTCATCAATATAGTACAACCTACATATAAATTGAACACAATTATTACATCATTAGAGAGCCCATTGAAAACTACACTAGAATTCATAAATATCACGTCAATATCAAGTAACCCATAACTTAGTCAAAAACTAGGGTTCATCAAATTACATGGGTTAATAGGTTAATTGAGTTAAAATAATCAATTTAATAACAATTCAATCCATATTTAATGCTTAAAAACCTTTAATGGATGAACCCATGTATAGATCATAAAAATTGGACAATTCAACTTTGAAAACTTTAGAAAACATCTTTGAAAGTTGGGCTCCTTGATGAATAGAGTTTCAAGGATCAAAAACCATGCCTCAATGATGCTAATACTCCAATTTTATGAAGAATCACCACTAAAATCTCCAATCCAAGCTCTTCCTTGAGTTTTAGCTTTAATGGAGTCTTAAGGAATTTCTAAGGGATTTTGGGGTTTTGATTTTGAAGAATGAAATCTTCTAAGTGTTAAAGACTTATATACATGTCTAAAATACCCAATAAACCCTTAAGGAACCGCCAAAATTTTAATTTGTACGTGGGGTGAATTTACAAGTTCACCCCTCTCTTGGCAGTGAACTCCACGCAGGAGACTGACCCATCGAGGGTTGCCCATCGACGGTCCGTCCCTTGACCAACGGACAATCCTGTTGGTCTGTTGTCAGGGACTGAGGCCTATCTTGGGATTCCTATCCCCCACGCCTAAGCTTAACCGACGAATACCTACCAACGGGGCGTCGACTGACCCACTGGGCGTCGATTGCCTCTGTGGTTTGGGCTGTCTTGGGCATCCTTGGGCACCAACTTGGGTCCTTTCTCAAGGACCCTTGGATGGTCCTTGGGGATACTTTCCCGGAAATTTTAAACCCAAAAATGACTGTATACTAGTTTAGCACCTCTCACATGAATTTCATCCAAAACAAACACGTAAAACTCGACGAAACATGCTTAGTCACACAAGGTCATTTCATGGCACATCTTTCGAACGTCTTGGACGTTCTTGGACGTTTAACCTCCAAACTTCACGAAACTCGACACACTGTCAATATATACCATAATAACTCAATTAAGTACTTCAAAACATTATGAATCACATAAAACCTCATATGAGGTACATATGTGATTTAATCGTCGAACGTCTTAGTCGTCCCTTGACGTTAGACTTCCAATGCACCTAATACTTTAGACACTTCCTCAATACCACGTTATAGACCTATTTAGGACCTTATACTATCATGACGAACATGTTAGGCTCTAGTTCACCTAAGTGATTTTCTGGATCTTACATCTTAAAACCATGGATACAAAGTGTTTAAAGGCTAATGTGCAAGATCACGGTGTTGACATATGAGATTTGGGCACTTTAAACTTTGAAGCGCTCAAATATATAGAAGACAGAACAAGGTTGATAGTATTCCGCCACTCAACCATCCAAATCAGTTATGTGAAGCTTGTCTTCTTGAAAAACATGCAAGGAGGAGTTTTCCATTGGAAACTACATCAAGAATAAGTAATCCACTCCAACTTGTACACACTGATGTGTGTGGTCCAATCTATTCACCTTATTTTGATAAAAAGATACTTCTTTCTCTTTATTGATGATTTTAGTAGAAAGACTTGGGTAAACTTCTTGAATAAAAATCTGAAGATTTTGTTGTGTTTAAACATTTACAATCACTTGTAGAAAAAGAAAGTGGATATGAAATGAAAGAACTAAGATCTGATAGAGGAGGCGAATTCACTTCAAAAGAATTTAATGAATTTTGTCAATCTCATGGAATTCGTCGCCCTCTAATAATACCTTAGTCTCCTCAACAAAATGGAGTTGCAGAAAGAAAGAATAGAACAATTCTTAATATGGCTAGATGTATGTTGAAAGATAAACATATACCAAAAGAATTTTGGGCCGAGGCTATTTCTTGTGCAGTTTATTTGACAACAAGTCTCCAACAAAAAAATCTACGAGATCAAACGCCTCAAAATGCATGGAGCGAAAGAAAGCCAAATGTAAAGCCCTTGAGAATCTTTGGGATCATAGCCTATGCTCATGTTCCACATCAAGGGAAAGATAAACTTGACGATCGTAGTGTTAAGTATGTGTTTGTTGGATATGAAGAGATTTCAAAAGGCTACAAATTGTACAATCCAAGAAATAACAAGGCGGTGGTGAGTCGTGATGTTGAATTTGATGAAAAAGCATCATGGAATTGGGAGGATCCGAAAGAAAGAACATATGATTTTCTTCCATACTTTGGAGATGAAGAAGAATAGGAGACCATGACACCTACACAGGATACAACCCCACCTCCTTTATTAGCTAATGTTGCATCTCCGTCTACTCAAGATAGTTCAAGTGAAAGGCCTGATATGATGAGAAGGATCCAAGAACATTATGATGACACAAAGAAATTACTAATTTTGAATTTTTGTATTGTCTCTTTGCTAATAGTGAACCAATGAATTTCGATGAAGCTGTTACTTGCAAAAGGTGGAGACAAGCCATGAGGTGGAGATCCAGTTAATAGAGAAGAACAACACTTAGGAGTTAACAATTCTTCCTAAGGATCATCGAGCAATTGGAGTCAAAATGGGTATACACGGTGAAGAAAAATACCCATGGAGAGGTAGAGAAATACAAGGAAAGAATTGTGTCTAAAGGAAACAAACAAAGGCATGAAATCAACTATGAGGAATTCTATAAGCCTGTTGCCCGGATGGAGACAATCCGTCTATTTATCTATTTAGTGGTGCAAATGAAGTGGAAAATACATCAACTAGATGTCAAATCAGCATTCTTGAATGAATATCTTGAAGAAGAATAAGTCTATGTTGAGCAACCATTGGGCTTTGTGGTTAAAAATCATGAATATAAGATGGTGAGGTTGACTAAAGTCTTATATTGATTGAAGCAAGCTCCACGAGCTTGGAATAGTCTCATTTTCAAATACTTTCAAGACAATTAGTTTAATAGTTGTCTCCATGAATATGGTCTTTTCATTAAAGTTCATACTAATGGAGACATTCTACTTGTTTGTCTTTATGTTGATGATCTCATATTAATGGGTAACAACCCATCTTTATTTCAAGCTTTCAAGAAAGTTATGTCCCTTTAGTTTGAGATGACGGACGTAGGGCTCCTGTCATATTACTTGGGCCTAGAAGTGAAGCAAATAGATAAGGGAATCTTCATATGTCAAGAAAGTTACACAGGATATATTGAAGAAGCTCAATATGTTCGATTGCAAACTTGTGAACACCCCAATGGAAAGTGGAACAAAGTTGTCAAAGTTTGATTTGGAGAAAAGGTGGACTCCACTATGTTCAAAAGTGGAAGTTTGAAGTACTTAACATGTACGAGACCAGATATACTCTTTGCAGTTGGAGTAGTAAGTTGCTTCATGGAAGCTCCCACCTCCACTCAGTTCAAGGTCACTAGAAGAATTCTACGTTACCTAAAAGGTACAATTGACCTTGGATATTTTATACTTTTTCTAACGATTTTAATCTTATGGGATACTGTGATAGTGATTATGCAGGAGATGTTGATGATAGAAAAAACACATATAGTTTTGTGTTGTTCTTAGGTGATTGTGCTATTTATTAGAGTTCAAAGAAACAATCAATTGTTACTCTCTTGACTTGTGAAGCTGAATACGCAATAACGACATCATGTACATGTCATGCTATATGGTTGAGGATATTGTTGAAGGAACTCAATTTTCCGTAAATTGAATCCACAATGATTTGTGTTGATAACAAATCAACACAGACACTTGCTGAAAATCCGGTGTATCATGATTGGAACAAGCACATTGACACAAGGAATCACTTTATCTGAGAAAGCATTTCCAAGAAAGAGGTAGATCTCAAGTATGTGAAATCTAATGATCAAATTGCGTATATCTTTACAAAGCCTCTCAAGTTTTAAGATTTTCATATGTTAAGATTAAGGCTTGGAATAAAGAAGAAAAACCAAAATTAAGGGAGATACTTGTGGGGTCCTATATATATATGTATGTATATATATATATAGATATGTATGTATATATATGTATGTATATTTGAAGTCCTCATTTGCTGCAATAGACGAACTACATTGGTCTTCAATTACAACAAAATTGCAAGAATGTCAAAAGGCTTAAAAGTAGTTTACCTACAAGTTTGAATTTTTAGTTCCATTGATGTTATTAGTGATATCAAATAGCAAGTTTTTTTCTTATAAATAGAGCACATATGCTCATTTGTAAAGACACATCAAAATAGAGAAGCAATAGAGATTAGATAGAGTAATCTACAAACTATTTCTTAGTTTGTGAGAAAATAACGTGGAAGTAATATTGTTATTAGTTGTAATAAATAAATGAGTGTTGTGTAGTTAGTCTTTTGACACTACAAAGTTTTTCATATATATAATATTATTGTATTTCTTATTCGGGTATAATAGTTACCCCATTTTAATATTTGGTGTTGTTGTTACTCTCTTTCTATTGCTATTTAGTTTTAACATTATTTGGGGTGTGATTATCATTTCGTCCAACAGTTGATATCACTGCTCAAGACAACAAACAACATATTTTGTACCAAAGTCTACTAGATATTTTAGTGTGAAATAGTTCTTGTGTATATATTAACTGAGTTTGTAACCCAATTCCTTGTTGTTGATACATTTACTTAATTACATGTCTCCCTATTGTAGCCTGTAGTCCTTGTTCTGAACTTCTGTTGTCTGCAAATTTAGAATTTTTGCTTTTCCTAATCGCACAATTGCTTTTAAGGAATCTCCTGCAAGTTGTGAAATTGTTGTCTATTTATACCTGAAAAAATAACAATATGATTAGTAAAAAAGTATGCTCAGGAGTTCCTTTCGTTGAATGTATGCCATATCTCCACCTCCTTATTAAGCATCCAACTTTTATGTGCCTAACATGCCAAACTATCAACCATGGAACCTCCCAGTTTCCATTTAAGACGGTTGAGCTAATAGAGAATATGTCTCAATGACCAATAGAACTTGGTTATTATGTAAACAATAATCTAGGACCATTTTGATAGCTTTAATTTTAGACTCAATAACTGAAACATCTTTTAATACCCTGGTATCAACATAAAGGAAATCTTTATTTCTTACACAGAAGGCAAAATAACCTATCCCTGACCCATTACTGTTGCATTTATAACTTGCACTAGGAGGATGAGTCTATCTAACAACCTTGTAGCTGATCAGTGGTGAATATTCCTCTAAGAACTTGACAATTAGGGGCAAGTCTTAGGCATATCTTTCAACCAAGGATATCTAGATTTAGTAAACAAATATATGTTTCTTTGAATCTCCAACACTAACGACAGCTTAATCATTTCCCCCCATGCTTGATTAAATTTCTTCTTTTCCATATGATCCATACAATAAATGCAGGAACTGCTTTAACAATTGGTTTCAGTTTTGTAGCACGGTCAGCATTCCACCTATCCTCTAGAATTTGCCTAAGATGAACCACTTGAAAATGCAAACTTGTTGCTTCTATGAAAAAACCTTCACATTTGATATGTATCAGAATAGAGAATAAACAAGTCCATAAAAGATTATTGTATATTAGCATTACAACACCAACAATCCATGAAATCACTTATGTCCCTTCTAACAAAAAACTCTCCTTAGTAATTCTTGTGAACCAAATTCTCCACAAAAGGAAAGATACCTTAAAAGGAAAGATACCTTAAAAGTTATGTCTTTTTCCCCAAATGTTTAAGATTAGCTCTATAGGGTCTTTTCTCACCCTGCACAGATCCCAAGACTATCCAAATTTAAATTTCCAATACCACTAGGCATCCACCAAGGCTTATCTCTGCCTTATAAAAAAGGTATATCTCCCAAAAATTTTATAATGTGCTTACGAACCTCCTCATTGACGATAGAAGCTAACACCTCATTATTCCATCCTCTTGTATTGTACAATTGAAAAACAGATTCATCATGACTTAATTAAGTGAGATAGGTAGTACATACAGCAGGCATCAGTTGTGTCCAATTATCAAACCAAACACTAGCATGACCCTCTTTGTTCCCACCAAATTTCTTGATAAAAATGTGTAGCTTGAAGCATAGCCTTCCATACATTTGAACCACCATTCCATTGAACTACCAGAGGTCTATGTCTCTTACAATATTTGTTCCACATGAAATTTGACCATATATCTAAACCCCAAACCTCTCTCACTCTTTGGAACACATAAATCATCCCAAGCAACCCAATGAGTGGTTCTTCCCTCCTCTTTAATATTCTACAAAAAATTAGCAAACAATCCTATGAATATCGTAAATAACACATTTTGGAGAGTTAATAGAAGATAAAAGGTAAATAGGCAGACTTTGCAGCACATGATTTATCAGAATCACCCCCACTCCCCAAAAAAAAAAAAGACAGAATATCCCCTTTCCATACTTGGAGCTTATTCTTATTTTTGTTATCAAGTATGAAAAGTGTGTCATTATTCTTCTTATATGCCCAATGGTACAAGCCAAATACATCAAAGGAAAAGTTCCTGTAGAGAAACCTGTAACTTATTCTACTACATGAATAGAAGTATGTGCTGTTTTGCTTAACATATAGTAAGAACTCGCGTCCTTATAAGTAAGTGACCTGATTAATGTTCATATAGTGTCAGGTATTATATCCCTAATCTTATTTTAAATATTTGAATATGTATGGTATTTTGAAATGGTTCCGTTAAAGCAATCATTATAAACTTATGTTGACTATGCAACATCTGAACTCTATGAAATTCCTAAGTTCCAAAACAGTGTTTTAAAATTCATTTAGAATTTGTCTTGAACACCCTTTTTTGCTTGGATTCTTGGGCACTGTATTACTACAACCTATAGTCTTGCCTTTATTACCTTTTTTCAATCTTTTTGGTGACAAATCTCCCCTTTTAATAATTTTGTGAGAACAACTCTCGTTGTCTCCTTCATCATTTTCTTCCACCTCCTCAGAGTCCATCCTTTATATCTCTTGACTTGAATATTCTGTGTTATAAAAAATTTGTTTCACCTCTTGATGTGATACTAGAGCATGCAAGGTCTCCATAGGCAATGACTTTTTAACACCCACATGTATAATAGCACATTTTGATTTTCTTCTTCCATCCTCAATTTTTTTTTGGTTGTATTGTAGTTGTGCAGGTGGATGTCTTCCTTTTAAAGTAGTAGCAACCCTAAGAGGTACCTTATATATTGCATTATTTAACTCCTCAAGTAATTCAACCCTTTGTCCTACTTCTGTTGATCAACAGGTATTATAGCAATATTTATGTCTCTCTTTTCATGTTTTGAATGTTTTCTACCATTTTTAACATGTTTTTCTGAAAAACCCTTGTATTGATCACTAACTTGTTCATTTATAGGCTTCTACTTTTCCCTACCAGTTGCACTATCAATCAAAGCATGTGAATCCTTTGCCTCTCCCTCAACCAAATATTTTATCCTTGCAATAATGTTGTTGTTTGAATCATCCCGTGTGAATGTTATTGTGAACTAGTCCCTCGTGGATAAATGGTCTTGAGAAAATTCAGCATGATCTGCATTCTCTTTGTTTGCTATCCCATTATCATTTATACTCTTTGGGGATACTATTTCTTTAGTTGTTGTGCATTTCCTGAATTTCTTGTAGTACTTGACATAACATCCACATTAAGGTGTATGACCTTATTCACATTATCCTCCACTAAAGCTACAAAAGAGTTTCCAGTACTAATTGCGTTAACCTATTATTCTTTTATTCATGATTCTACCTTGGGACCACTTAACTTGTCAGATGCCACCTCTTAAAGTTTTTTTCCACTCTTACTAGTGGAACCTCCTCTCGTGTATTAGTATCATTCCTTTCGTTATCTGCATAGTGCACTTCTTCCAGTTAGATTGTTTTTTTTGAACTCCATATGGAGTACAATATTGTAACACCTTAGAATGTAGAAAAAGAAGAAAATATTTTTTTAGGTTGAAGTCTGTATCTAAGGGTCCCATCTATGAACCTTGGAAGCTTCTACGGATGGTAGATGGAAACCGTAGGAAGTGGAAAAAGAACTTTCTAAAATAAAGTCCTAGTACCCTTTGAACGGTTTACCAAAATTGTCTGTCATTCTATGTATGAGTCATAGATAAGTCTCGTAGGTGAGTCCTAGACTTAGTAAATTTTGATGGGGTCAAGTTGGTTTCTACGATTGTTTTCTAAGGTCCGTAGAAAGATCTATGAGCCATAGACAGATTCCGTCAAAGTTAGTCCAAAATAAAAATCTATGAACTTTTCTATGGTAGACCATAACGGTCTGTAAAAAGTTCTACGGACTTTTAGGACTCTAGGTCAAAATCATAGATGAGCATTCATAATTATTTAAAAGGGTCTTTTGAGTTTTTTATTTTAATTATTTTGATCCTATACTACCTCATTTTATCTTCTACTCTAATCTCTATATAAAGTTTAAAGCCCCAATTATCCATTTTCAACTCATTCTCCTAAATTCCCTACACTTACCAAATTTAGTCTCCAAATTCTCTCAAGTATTAGGAAGAAGAAGAAGAAGAGATATGGCTCATTAAAATCTCCAATCCTCCATTCTTTTGGGATTCTAGCATCAAGGTATGTGTGTAATCACTCATGGAGTGTTTTCCTCTGTGGGATCCCCAAGGATTTCAATTTCCCAAATTAATTTCCAATTGACCAATTTAGGATTTCAATTCAATAAATGTGGTTTTCATCCAAATACTATTGATTGTGATAGATTCAGTCTTTTAATGCATGATTTGTTGTAAATCTATGATATTTAGTTGAAATTGTATTTATTCATGCGTAAATTATGTTTTTCAACCATGATCCCGTGATGAACCCATGAACTATGAATTATAAATATTGAAGACATGCATGTTTTTTTGAAATGATTTGGAGATACTTTGAAAATAAAGTATCAATGATATTGTGAAAGAATTTCTCACTTACTATGATGATCATTATTGTAAAAGATATTTCTCACAAATGAATTTACACTAGTGAAAGACTTTTATCATGACCCAAACTCGTCGTGATTGGCACTCACACTTACAAGCCGGTGGGAGAACCACTACTACTATCCAACTAAAGCAATTATTCTCAAACTAAGGAATTTAAGTTACGGAAGCAAGTTAAATAACTAAAAGTGAAGTTCATTACTAAACAAAAGATCTAACAACTAAAATATTGTCGAAGTTAAACCTAGAGTCTGAAAGTCAATGTACCAAAACTACTAACGATAACCAGGTCTAAGCAACAAAACACTAATGAATTATTCAACTAACTAAAACAATGGTCTAAGTCCCAAAATCGTGACCATTGACTGAAGAGAACTCCATGGCAGCCCGAAAGATGCAGCTCACCCTTGAAGTCGATGCAATAATGTCTAATATCCTATGCGAGGTCTGTCAATAGCCTCATAAAAATGCCATGTACTCAACAAAAATAAGAGCAAGTGCAAAATTAGTACACAACCACTGTGTACTGGTAGGATCACGTGGCTGTCCCACTAGTGCAATATAAACAAGTCGAACAAACATTATAATCACATGCATATATATCAACATAAGAAAATTATTAACATGATGATTCAATAACACAATTTCCATTCTTAACACATCATTGGTACTCTCACGGAACCCAAACTCAAACTGTTAGTGCATTGACGTGGTACCCGATCCCAGGTAACTTGCTGGAACGTGGCAAGCCAATCCCATAGTTGTGCCAGAACGTGGTAACCCGATCCAATATTTATGCTGAAATGTGGCAATCCAATCCAAGTGAGCTTGCCGAAATATGGAAATCCGATCCCCAATCACACACCACAATCGCAAGTACATCATTAAGATCATACGTTCACATCATGATTTAATGGATATATTATTCATCTATCTCTGTTACAACAACATGATCAATATTGCGACATTCCTATACATACAAGTATCATAATGAAGCAAGAACATGCATACATCACACAATTATGAAATCAAAATCAACACCTACCTCAAAACAAGCTCGAAACTCTGAGAAACTTGATCCTTCCTTTCCGGATTTGTTTCGCTTATTCTTGGTCTACATACAATTGAGAATACACTGGAATCAATAAAAAATCACTAATTACCCAGGTCACTAATAATTCTATGAACCCTATCATACCCATGATCCCAACTAGTTTAATTTGGGCTACTTGCACTATTGAATCTATCAAGAAACCCTTCTCCATAAATATTGACCCATTTTATTACGTTCTTGATCCGCTCAAACTTACTTCTCAAATAAGAAGTAAAAGTGGTAGTATCAAGTAGAGAACCCAACTAATGAGGTTGGGGTCGACCCCACGAGGAAAATGGTTCAGACTTAACTTTATTCGATTATTACTACTATTTAGTCAACTATTTTCCGAGAAAACAAATAGCAGAAAGTTTTTTTTTTAATTAATAAAAATGATTAACTAAATTGAAATAAACAATTAACAGATTCAAATTTTGAAGTTTAATCAGATGATAAAAGTAACTAGGGCTTAAGTGTTCCCCATAGGTTCCTAACTTGGTGATTCTAACTATAACAATTCTTTCCTAGTATCTTGCATGTAAAGCGACAAGTTATGTATCTCTAAATCCTTGGTCTGGGATGTAGAAAATGTCACTCCGCACCTTGGTCCGGCTACGTGTGTTGCTATACTAACCCTTATCTTTACCTCATATTAAGCATCATAATTGATATTTGACTCAGTTATTACCTCATACCAACCAATACTAGCCTATTAGATAGTATACACTAAATCTATGTTGATAATTCTTTTCCTATTATCTACCTCCTTGGTCCGGCAAGTAGCATTAAGGCGAGTTCTAACGTTGGCCATCCGTTAGAAAGACTTCTACACGAAAGAATTATCAATACATGCAAGACACCATTCTAGAATTGTTATTTTAGTTAGATTTTCCCTTGTTATTTACCCATGGTTCCCACAACCCTAGTTATGGAGTTTAGTTACCCATGGTCATAGTCACACAATTCATATTTATAATGTAAGAATTCATGCACTTACTTCAACGAGAATGAATAAAATCCAGAAATTCACTTGATTAATCAACAAAAACACCAACAATCGATTCCGGAAAAAGTGTATCAATTACCAAAATCAATTCTTCAATACTTAAACAAGAGAACTAAAAATTATCAAAAAGTCTAACCCCAAAAACGAGATTTTTCGAACTATTTATAATAAAACAAAACATAATAAAAGAAGGAATCTAATTAATGAAAATCTGTCCAAAACGCGTCTAAGTCGACGGCCCATGTGACGGACCGTCGTGGGCATGACAGACCGTCGTGGCCTCCGTCGTCCCATACTTGGCAAAATATTCTGCTGCTTTCTTCATCACTTTTCTGTTACCCTCGACGGATAGGTCTGATGGACCGTTGTAAGCATGACGGTCTGTCGAGGAGCTCCGTTTCACAACACTTAGAAACTTTTTGGAATTGGGTACTGGGACTACTCTCTGACAACCACAACGAATAAGCAGGACAGACCGTCGTGACTATGACGGTCCGTCATGAACTTCCGTAGTCCCACACTTGGTCAGACTTCCCCATCTTCCTTCAGCAGCTACTCTTCTCACTACGATGCCACCTACGGACCGTCATAGTCATGACGGACCGTCATGGGCTCCGTAGGTGGTCTTTTCTGCAATTTTCTGCTCAAAACCTCTGCGTTATCATTTGGACAGATTTCCTGCAAATAAAGAGAAACCTACATCAAAAATCAATACAAAAAGGCTTTGGACACCCACTAAACTTAAGAAAAAGCATTAAAAGTACTGTGAAACCACAGTACATCAACACCCTCAACTTAAATTCGTTATTTATCCTCAAGCGATGCACTATGACTCACTACAAAATCTTTGTACAAGAGTATCCATATTTTATCTTTCGCAATCATTTGGCTATCAATCCCTATCATTCTCATTATGTTCATGCATGCTATCACTATTAGGCTTGAATTATGTGGATCGGACCATGACACAGACTCACTACGCACTGACACCTATCCTCTTCAATTTCTCACCAAGGTGCTAATTTTTCCGGTATTGCAACTAGTGTCCTCACTTAAAAATAACATCCTCATTTTTCACACAATGATTTCAGTTTGAGTATAAGGATTACTTTTCAACACTCGCTCTCAGAACAACTTCTCAACTCATTTATACATATTGCCATAAGCTTGCCCTTATTTTCACTGCTTTAAGTCTTCCATAACAACTCTGAGGATCACGATAGGACTTTCTTAGCTTGTAACATAGGCTCAGGTTTAGGTAGGGTATATTTAGGTATACTTTAGTGACTTGTTGCCCTCCTTGACATATGGGCTAATCGTACCACCTTTTTATCATTTTATTTCGCCCTATTTCTCAATTTTCTTTCACCTTGGTGTTTTCCCTTTCTTATCCTTATGTGTAAGTGACTTTTCTCTTTTCTTGTGTTTATTTTGTTTTATATGTATATTTTTTTAATTTTTTTTTAGTCACTTCTGTTTTGTTCTTTCTTCCTCTTTATTCTTTCAACCCCACTTTCCGGAGTATTCCTTATAATAGCCACCCTCAACTCATGACTTTGCCATGAGTCAAGGTTCACAATACCCATGGTTGGGTCAGGGCCATGACAAGGTTGCTTTATGCATTAGCCACCCTCAACTTATGCTTTTGGCATAAACTGAGGTGCACATGTCCAAGGAGGGACCAGGGCCAACACATTATTCCAAGAGAAGATCAGTTGGGGTGAAAAAGAAAGATCTGTTTTTAGGCTCAAATCATTTGGATCAATAAGGGATTAACTTCATTTGATTTTCTGTTATTTTTAGGCTCAAGATTGACTATTTCGAACAAAGGCCTATGATCCTTTCCTAATTGTTTATTTTGGCTTACTTTTATCAAGACTAACCAGGCAAGTTCTAGCTCAGTATCAATGGTGGATCATTCGAATTTCCCTCACACTCACTTGACATCTCATTACATTCCCAGATTATTAGACACCTAGTTCGAGTCTTAGATTCAGGGTCATGCAGTAGTGTATCTCTATGTCATGTTTAGAGCCACACATTTATCAATTACTATGCCTAGTCATGCATCATTTTCATTATATCGGCATATCATATTTGTTTTAGACATCATGCTTCAGAGTTATACTATGTACACAAGATATAACATGCCGGTTCAACAATAAAAGTAGTAAGTCTCTTGGGGGAAAAGAACACAGGCAAGAAAACCCCAAAAGAGGATCGTGAATTGGGCTACTCAGACTTCACCCTAGCACTAACTTTCCATTTACCCCACCCCCAACAAAAAAGATATGCAATTGTCCTCAATGCATAAAAGAACCTAAAATAATCGAGTGGTAGGTGAAGCAAACCTGAGGCGCAAAGCGCCGGCGATCAGCAAGTTGGTGGGTCCGGTTCCCCGGAACCCACTCCCTCTGTAGTTTGGACACCCTCAGTAGTGTCCTTAGCAGCAACAACACCATCAGTCGTGCCTCTCACTGTCTCTACAACGCTGGAGCTAGACGCCCCAGCAGCTAACTCTACAGCCCTCAACGTACGGGCCTCCTCATCAATAATCGAGGCTCTCCTCGCAAACCAGGATTTACTTGGCCAAAGGTCTCTTGCCTACACTCAAGTAAGCTAAACTACCCATAATTACTGCCTTTGTACTCAAAGCGTCTGCCACCACATTAGCCTTACCCAGATGATAATGAATGGTCACATCATAATCCTTGAGTAACTCCATCCATCTCCGCAGTCAAAATTGTAATCCTTTAGAGTGAATACATGTTGCAAACTATGATGATAAATAAATACGTCACACTTAACACCATAAAGATAATGTCGCCAGATCTTAAGATCAAACACCACTGCCGTTAACTCCAAATCGTGAGTGGGATAATTCCTCTTATGTACCTTTAATTGACGCGAGGCATAAGCTATGACATTCTTATCCAGCATCAACACCGCACCCAAACTAGAATGTGAAGCATCAAAATAAACAATGACATCCTTACCCTAAACTGGTAATGCTAGGATGGGTACAATGGTCAAAAGAGTCTTAACTTTATGAAGCTCTCCTCGCATTTATCAGTCCATTAAAATGGTACCTCCTTTTTGGTCAGATTGGTCAAGTGAGTAGCAATTGAAGCAAAATTCTTAATAAAACAACGATAATAACTAGCGAGTCCCACAAAGCTCCTTATTTTCGTAATCGTACCAGGTCATACCAAATTCTTAACCTCTTCCATCTTTTGTCGTTCTACCTTTACCCCTTCTTTTGACACTACATGCCCCCAAAACGCAACCGATTTCAACCAAAATTTGCACTTAGGAAAATTTTGCATATGACTTTTTCTTCCTAACAACACCTAAAACAGTACGAAGATGGTCAGCATGCTCCTCTTCACCTCTCGAATAAACCAAAATATCATCACTAAAGATTATCATAAAGGAATCAAGAAATGGCGTGAGCACCCAATTTATCATGCTCATAAATTTTGCAGCCGCGTTAGTCAACCCAAACGACATTATCGCAAATTCATAATGCACATAACGTGTCCTAAATGCCATCTTGGGTACGTCTTCCGAACTAATTTTTAATTGATGATACCCAGATCTTAAATCAATCTTAGAGAATATCACTACACCTTGCAATTGATTAAAGAGATCATCTATTCTAGGCAAGGGGTACCTATTATGAATAGTGACTCTATTCAATTGTCGGTAGTCTATACACATCATCATGCTACCATCCTTCTTATTGACAAATAAAACCGTAGAATCCCATGGGGAAGCACTAGGATGAATAAATCCCTTATCAAGGATCTCTTGGATTTGAGCCTTAAGCTCTCTCAACTCTGCCGAAGCCATGCAATATGGAGGAATTGAAATTGGACGAGTACTAGGCTCTAAGTCAATACAAAAATCTATGTCTCTATCCGTAGGCATGCCAGGCAAGTCATTGGGAAACACTTCACTAAACTCGAACACCATAGGAATACACCCAATGGATGGAGCTTCAATCTCAACATCCCTACCATGATCCAAATAAGTTAAACAATTTTGCTCTACTAGTTTGCTAGCCCGGATGAAGGATATAATCTTAGCATGCTTAGTCTTTTACACCCCTTCCCACTCTAATTTTTCCCTTCCCAAAATTTCTAGAGTCACAGATTTAGTATTACAATTAAGTAAAAAATGGTAGGGGAAAGACCAAGTCATGCCTAAGATAATATCAAAATCAACCATATCCAAAATCACCATATCAACCCAAGTCTGATATACTATAAACAAAATAGGGGAAACACGATAGACGTGGGTGACTATAACTGACTCTCCAACGGGGGTAGAAACACGAATAGGGGCATCAAGTACATCACACAACATCTCAAATTCAGAGGAAAATCTCACAGACACATAAAAATAAGTGGAACCCTGATCAAATAACAAATTAGACATCCCGTCACAGACAAGAATAGTAAGTATGATCACCTCATCAGATGCCCCGCCTCATATTTGCCCAAAAAAGCATAACACTGAGTTTTATCATCAACATGAGATACCTCCCTTCCTGGTTGCGCATTACCTCTACCTGAGTTACCCATTCCTCTACCTACACGGCCTTCTCTTGTTACCTCCCCGCCCATTTTTTGGACATCCTCTACCATTATTACCATTTCCCGCGGGTACAATTGCTCGAGAAGGTTGTTGTACGGACTCAAATACATGCGGGTGTAGATAATCTCTCCTCATATATCCAAGTTCCCCACAGTTAAAACAAGTGTGATCGTCGGATGGTCTGCTGCCCGTCGCATGCACAATACTCTGATTATCTTGAAAACTACTGTGTGGAGTACCCAAATAATTACTTGTAGAGGCGGGCATGGAGGATTGAATTGGCTTGGACACGAACGTTGGTTGACCGGATACTCTAGAATAGGATCCCTAAAAATTTCTAGAATCTTAGGCCCTATTAGCCAATGCCTTGGCTTGACTATCTCACCTCACCCCCTCCACTTTCTTAACATAATATGTTACCTCATTGAAACTCTTCCCTATAGAAGTCATGTGGACAGACAAAACTTGCAACTTAGAATTCAAACCTCTAATAAATAACTGGATCCTTTCCTCTCCAGTATTAATCAACTGTGTAGCACATTTGGATAAAGCATGGAACTTGGCCTCATAAGCAACCACAAACATACCACCTTGCTCTAAGGTCATTAACTCATCCTTCTTGTGATCTCTCAAGGTCCTATGTAGATACTTCTCCAGAACAAAGCATGGAATTGGGTCCAAGTAAGTGGGGATAAGGTAGAAGGTCTGATTCCATGTAAGGTCTCCACTATTGCTTGGACTCACCTTGAAGTTTAAAGGACACGAACTCCACACCATGTTGGTGAACAATACCCAACTTATGCAGCCTCTCGTAATAATCCAAGATGAACTCATAAGCATCTTTAGTCTCAGAACCGAGAAATACCGGAGGCTTAAGCTTTAAAAACTTGGTCAACATATCATGCTCATTACCGGACGTCACAGATGCGAAAAAAGGACGGAAGAAGGCATCGTTACCTCTCACTTCACCCGTCTAGCGCGTATTCCTAGCTACCGGAGGGTTAGTAGGGGCTTGATTGGGTGGAATCATTCCCAGACCAGCCAATCCTTTCAAGAATGACAAGATATGTTGACCAAAAACCTGATCAGTGGGAGGTATACCTGTCGCTTCAACCTGCACTCCTTCCTCTCATTCAATCTCCTCTCTATCTCTTCATTGTATGCCGGAGGGTTCTCATTCACTAAAACATTGTCAATCGGCACCTCATTAACATTAGGCGCCACTCTCCCACGGCCTTTACCCCTAGATCTTTCTCTACGTCTACCTCAACCGTAACCTCTCCATGTGGGTTACTCAGCTGGGGCATTGATGGGAGCTACGATCCTCACTCCATTGTACTTAGTATTAACCATCTGCAAATCGAAGAGTGAACAAGTTAGATACCAATTTGAATCGATAGATACCAATTGGAATCAAGTCATAACACGAAGGAAACAAGAGAAAACTAGAGATTTCTTAAAGTCCTGTAGCCTCTCGAAGAAATGTAAAGGCATCCCCGTACCATTTCGCGAGACTCTATTAGAATTGTTTTGGTAAATCCAGATCAATGAACATAGTCCCTTTACCAACTTTATCACGACCCAAATCCATCATGATTGGCACCCACACGTACAAGCCGATGGGAGAACCACTACTACTATCCAACTAAAGTAATTATTCTCAAACTAAGGTATTTAAGTTACAGAACTAAGTTAAATAACTAAAATCAAAGTTCATTATTAAACAAAAGATCTAACAATTAAAATATTGAGGAAGTTAAACCTAGAATTTGAAAGTCAATGTAACGATCGGAGAGTACCCCCTAGACGTTACCGGCGTACTCGACTCCGAAGAGGTCTTATACAAGCCCTTAGCATAACCGTCACTGCATAATGAACTTGAAATAATGTAGACATTTAAAACATTTCAACAATAGAAGTTCAACTTCCTCTTTATAAATAAAAATAGTAAGAATCTAATACCATTGTCACACATACACCATCTACTAATACGAGTTCAACAAAAGTCTTCAAATAGGATCCTTAGCCCTTTAGACACAATTGTCTATTAGAACAAAAGCACATAAGAGAAGATTAGTAAGTCTATTACATCAATAGAGAAATCATAAAGTGGCATCAAGTGCATTAGTCCTCGGATCTTTGAGTACCTACCACAACTCTTGGAGATAAGAAGTCCAAGCTTTCTTCAAGGATGTAGAAGAAAACCATTTAACCGGAACCTATACTCATAATAAAAAAAGGGAGAAAGGGGTTAGTACAAATAATGCACTAAGTATTGAGTAATGCATAAAATCCTTTAAAACATGAGAAAGGGACATTTACATGTAAAGTATGAATTCATGAGGTTTTTGAAAACCATTTACATCACTAAGACAACACGTAAGACAATACTCTAACAATGTCCAAGTTACAATAAGGCATGACCTTAGCACTTCCTAAGGGTCCACTTGTGCAATGTACAGTTAGCATCCCATACTACCAACCCTACTAAGCATTCCCATAGAAACCACCTTGGCTACACATATTACATTTACATTCATCACATACAAATAATCATAATTGAAATACATGCATCATGAGCAACATTTGGATATAAGGATATGTTCAATTCAACTATTATCCATTCAACATACATTTACTCACATTAATTCATAACTACAAAGAAATTCCCATAACACCCTTCAAAGCCTACTAGTGCAACGTACAAGTCAAGTCCCATACCTCACTTCTACTTAGTAAACTTCTTAGGATATCATAGACTAGTTCATACTTCATTCATTAATTCATTATTTAGGGAAGATCAACCATAACCTACATAGACCATGAAAGCTTCCATGGAATTCGGTGTCATAAAGCCCCACACTGAAAAAAAGTGTTCTACTAGCCAAGGTAGAACCTATATACTAGATACTATGTGGATCCATTATATAAGTCCTACGGGGGCACGTAGTAAAGGGATAAGGAGATTTTTTTAAGGACTCTACCTATTGCATTAGCGGAGGAGTCCCCATTCCATGAGTATCTCTAGGATGACCTGACCTATTGCATTAACGGAAGGTTCTTTTCCTTATTGGCCATATCCTCTCGCTGCTTAGTATACTTTCCCAACTTACTACCATTTTTAATTGCATATACATGTATGAAGAGTAATCCACCTTCGTTCAATACAATTCAGCATAAATCTCTTAGATTAGTTAGGTGAGAATACACTTTCATCCTAGAATCAACATACGTATGTGAATAGCACTTTCACAATCTCAATTATAGTGTTTTCATGAGGACTATATATTAAATAAACATAAGATATTAACTACATCATACATAATTCATGCCACACAATAGGTAAGATTTAAGAGGATGAAAACATTCCAATTACCTTTCTTGCATCCTTTCATTAGTCATGTACCTTGCAAGTAAATTCAAAGTGTATGCACAATATTCTTCATCATATATTCAAACCCTAGAATTTAACCCTTTTTCAAGTTTAGGAATCAAGTATCATGATCACCCAAATCTACATAAAAATAGGCATGAAAACAAGATTCTATGACTAAATAATTATCAATTGCAATGCATCATGTTCATATCTACTTAATTCATCCATCAACATTCAAGAAATTAGGTCATAGGGTGCACATGGGTTCTTGGAATATTTTCACAATAGAAATCATAAATTAATCTAAATATATTCATAATTCAAGGCATATAACATAAAGAAAATGATTTTGGATTGAACCCATGGCCAGATCAAAAGCCCTAGTTTTTTGTCACAACATAGAATCAAAACAAAATAGAAGTTTTGAAGGGCTTGATGGAGAAATTAATACATGAATCAACATCCCCATACCTTAATTGATGATTGCCCATGAAATTTAAGTGAAAAACTTAAGAAATTGGTCTCTTTCTTCAAGCTCCCAATTGCTTTTCAATGGTGGTTGAGTAGAGAGAGAATTTTTAGAGAGAAGTGAGAGTGATTTGGGGAATTGATTTGAATGGGTAAAATGACTTAAAACTGACCCTAAATCAATATATAACCCTCACATAAAATACCCAAAATACACCTCACTTAATTCGGTCTTTTTGTGAAGTCAAATTGACTTAAAAACGACGCGATCGAATCTGGGACTTGGCTGCGTCGCGGGTGCACTTCCAGATCCTTTTTTCTGGAATCCAGTTTGAGGAAATGAGCCTCGTGAATGCGCCGCGTCTCAAGACATTTTTTACCTTCCAAGTGTGGAGGGATACACCCGCAAGGACCTCCAAATCTTGGCTGTTCGTAGGCTGCTTTGGCAGCCTCCTTGCCAGGGTTTGGGTCCTCCTCAAGGACCCTTAGGGTGGTCCTTGAGGAGTTGTAACTGGACGTTTTGACCCTATAAATATTATTTTACCTATTTAAAGTATTTTTACAAGTTTTAGACTTCATACGACACTGCCAAACCTTCACAAAACTTATGGACGTCTACTAGTTCAATTTCGGTAGTTTCCGGACGTCAAGGTTGTCCTTTGACATTTAGGCTCTAATACTTCTAAATCAAGTTTATTATATTAGTCTAGGTCTGGAAATAATATTTTGAGCATTATTTAATAGGTGAGGCTCTAGTCTAGTTCATAGGACTTCCGGGGTGTTACATTATCCCCCTTTAGGAACATTCGTCCCCGGATGACAGTTTAATCTTTTTATAGGAAAGAGAAAGAGACTCAATACTAGCATCCCACCCAACAACAACAACATCACCATATTCATTACATATTCATTATGAGTCACAGCTCATAGGAGGAATTCTCAACTCCATTCAACACATAATCATGGCATTAGACATATCACTCAATTCACCACATATAAGAGCTCAATCCTTCATATCACATTATGAGGAACTACATTCTCAATATCAACATGAGCTCAACATGAACATCAAGAGTTACCATGAAATTCTTCCTTCAAGCAACATTAAACATGTTCACTACAATTCTCATGAAAGCAAATATACACATATAATATAAGTGCAAGTTTGACATGAGGGCATTTTTCATGAAAACTCATTTCAGCATGAACTTTTACTAAGATATGCACATACTTTAGAAAAAAATAAGCCAAGTTCACATTATTCATAATTTTATTTTCGAGAGGAACTACTAACCTCAACTTTAACTAGGAGTAAGAGGAAAGAGATGAGGGTAGCAGGACTTCATGTCAGCCTCGGTCTCCCATGTTGCACCCTCAACTAAATGGTTTCTCTATAGGACTTTTATGGAGGCAACCTCTTTGTTCCTCAACCTTTTGACTTGACGATCTAGGATCTCAACCAGAACCTCTTCATAAGAAAGGTTCTCATTCACACATAACCCTTCAATTGGGAGAATAGAAACCGGGTCGTCTATACATTTCTTGAGGATAGAGACATGAAATTCGGGATGAACCGGGGCTAGTTCACTTGGTAACTTCAACTCATAAGCAACTTTCTCGACACGCTTCAATATCTCATAAGGGCCCACATACTGTGGACTAAGTTTCTCCTTTTTACCAAACCTCATCACCCCTTTCATGGGTGAAATCTTCAAGTAGACCCAATCACCTACTTCAAATTCAAGGTCTCTCATTCTATTGTCGGCATAAGATTTTTTCCGACTATAGGTTGCTTTCAACCTATCCCTTATCATCCGAACCTTCTCCATAGCCTCATAGATTATCTAGGGACCAAGGAGTGAAGACTCACCTACCTCAAACCACCCAACCGGAGACCTACATCTCCTACCATAGAGTGCTTCAAATGGTGCCATAGAAATACTCGAATGGTAGATATTATTGTAGGAGAACTTTATCAATGGTAGGTGATCCTCCCAATTACCCTTGAAGTAAATAATACAAGCTCTTAAAATATCCTCAAGGGTTTGGATGGTACGCTCGCTTGACCATCCGTTTGAGGATAAAAATCGGTACTAAGTTTCAATTGAGTACCTAGCCCCTTTTGAAAAGACCTCCAAAAACGAGAGCGAATTGGGCACCTCTATCCGAGATGATGGACAAAGGGATCCCATGCAACCTCACAATCTCATTAAGGTACAACCTAGCATATTCCTCAATCGAATAAGTAGATTTGACAGGGTTAAAATGGGCAGATTTTGTCAATCTATACACAATCACCCATATTGAGTCATTTTGCCTCCGGATTCAAGGCAAACCCACTACAAAATCCATATTAATATCTTCCCATTTCCAAGTAGGGACATCCATCACTTGACTTAAACATCCCAATTTTTTATCATCGGCCTTAACTTGTTGACAATTAGGACATTTGGCCACAAATTATGCTATATCCCTATTCAAACCGTCCCACCAATAGACCTCTTGAAGATCACGATACGTTTTGGTGGCACCTGAATGAATAGAATATTGGGAACCATGGGCTTCTTCTAAAATTTGTCTTCTTAAGTCATCAACATCCGGTACACACAACCTTCCTTGGTACCTAAGTACACCATTCCCCTCTTGGGAGAATGACTCATTGAGCTTACTAAGAACCAATTCCTTCAACTCCATCAATAGAGGATCAAGATGTTTCTTAGACTTCACCTCAACCACTAAAGATGACTTGGAGTTATGATGAACCATGAAACCCCCTTTTGGAGAATCTTCTAATGAACACCCAACTGGGCCAATCTATGAACATCTTTCACTATCTCTTTCTTACCCTCTTTTACATGAGCCACACTACCCATTGAAATTCGACTTAGAGCATCCGCCACCACATTGGCTTTGCCAGGGTGGTAGAGAACACTCATTTCGTAATCCTTCAAGAATTTTTGTGGTCGGTGAATACATCCACGTGTACACCATATAGATAATCCCTCCATATTTTTAAGGCAAACACTACGGCCACTAATTCAAGATCGTGAGTTGGATAGTTCTTCTCATGCACCTTGAGTTGCCTAAAGGCATATGCTATCACCTTGCCATGTTTCATGAGAACACAACCTAAACCTACTCGATAAATGTCACAATCTATCACCAACCCTTCCGTGCCCTCCGGTAAGGCCAACACCGGAGCAGAGGTAAGCTTATCTTTCAACAATTGAAAATTCTTCTCACATTTCTCTGACCTTACAAACTTAGCCTTGTTTTGAGTCAAGGCCTTCAATGGAGATGCGATGGATGAAAATCCCTCAACAAACCTCCTATAATACCCGGTCAAGCCCAAAAAGCTTCGAATGTCGATAGGTCTCAAAGGTCTAGGAAACTTTTGACCGCCTCCATTTTTCTTGGATCTACTCTTACCCCTTTAATAGACATAATGTGACTAAGAAAAGTAACCGATCTCAACTAAAACTCGCACTTACTATATTTGGGATAGAGTTGGGCATCCTTGAGGACTGGAAAGACTATCCTCAAATAGTTCACATGGTCACCATCACTTTTTAGTATATCAAGATGTCATCAATAAAGAAAATCACAAAAAAATCAAGATAGTTTCTAAAAACTCGATTCATAAGGTCCATGAAAGCCGTTGGGGCATATGTTAGACCATTAGACATGACTGGGAATTCAAAATGACCGCACCTAGTACAAAAATCTGTCTTGGGTATATAAACTTCTCTAACTCTTAGTTGATGATACCCCAATCTTAAATCAATTTTTGAAAAGTAGTTTGCCCCTTGGAATTGGTCAAACAAATTTATCCTAGGGAGACGGTACTTGTTCTTTATGGTTACCTTATTTAGTTGTCGGTAATCAATGCACATCCTAAGGGATTCATCCTTCTTTTTCACAAACAACACCGGGGCACCCCATGGAAAAATACTTGGTTGTATGAAACCTTAGTCTAGTAAATCTTTGAGTTGAATCTTTAGTTCATTCAACTCGCCGGATCCATCCGGTAAGGGGTAATTGAAATGAGTTTCGTATCCGGTAATAAGTCAATGCCGAAGTCTATTTCCCGCTCGGGAAGAATTCAGGGTAAGTTATCAGGGAAGACTTCCAGAAAATCCTTCACTATGGGGACCGACTCTAGTGGAGGACTCTTGGACTCAATATCCTTGACACTCACAATATGATAGAGACATCCCTTAGAAATCAACTTATAAGCTTTAAGACAAGAAATGATTCAACTTTTTGGAGCAAGGTTTTCCCCCTTCCACTCTAAAATGGTTTCATTTGGAAATTGAAACTTTACTACCCGATTTCTACAATCAATGGAAGCAAAACAAGAATGTAGCCAATCTATCATCAAATGAAATCAAAGTCCAACATATAAAGTTCTACCAAATCAACCAGTGTGAATCTATTGGACAATGAAATGGGACAACCCTTATAAACTTTTGTAACAAGTATGGAATCACCCACCGGAGTAGAAATTGAAAAAGGTTCATGGAAAACATTGGGAAGTACGTTAAACTTCATGGCCACTAAAGGGGTTACAAAAGATAAAGTGGCACCGGGATCTAGTAAAGAATATACATTAATAGAAAACACTTGTAACATACTAGTGACAACATCAGGAGAATCCTCTTGATCAACCCTAGACCGAAGAGCACAGAAGAGATTCTTCTTAGAAGCAACGGGGTTTGGTGCATTGTGGGAGCTTGTGTACCTTCTCTCCCCTTGTCCGCATGGATTGGAAAATCCTTCAATTGGTGACCACCTTTCCCACATCCATAGAAAACGCCCATACTGGCAAGACACTTCCCTTCATGCTTTTTAGCACACTTAGCACAAGTAGTTCTTTCCTCAAAAGGGCCACTCTTATTTTCTCCTTGATCCTTTGGGGTAGTCCTCCTCCCTTGATTTGTCTTTGGAGCATTGTAGGGAATTGGATTAGAAAACCTCTTTTTGAACCTTGGTTTATCTTGTATCTCAAACCTAGCCTTGGAGAAATTTCACTCATTGGGCTTTGATCTCTTCAACTCCCTACCAACTTGTTTAAGCTTTTGCTACTCAATTTGTTTGGCATGGACCATAATACGAGAAATGTCCATGCTTGGAATTAGCATAGACGACCTACATTCATTCACCACAAGATCGGATATCTCTATAAAAAATTTATTCATCTTGGCCCTAGAGTCCGCCACCATGGTAGGAGCATACTTGGATAGTTGAGTAAACTTGAGTCTATACTCCTTGACACTCATATTCCCTTGGAGAAAATTGATGAATTCTTGCATTTTTATCTACCTTAGTTCCAAGGGAAATAACTTATAAAGGAAAGTCGTTTTGAAAGCCCCCCCAAGTGATCCTGTAAGACCCCCAAAATGAGTTAGGGTGTCTAGAGCCTAAAATGTTCGTCATAAGGGTATAAGGTCCTAAAATGGGTTATATAATGTGGTATTGAGGCAGTGTATAAATTTTGAGGTGATTTGGAAGCCAAACGTCAAGGGACGACCAAGACATTCGACGACTAGTCGCCAAAGGGGACTTAGATGCTTTTATGTTTTTTTGAATGTGTCATGAGATTATGAAGTCTTAAAATGAGTTATAATGATGTTTATAAGCAGTATATGAAGTTTCATGAAGTTTGGAGGTCAAACGTCTAAGACGTTCGAAAGTTAGCCCTTGAGACGTTCATGTGTGTCTTGAGTGTGCCTTGCATGTTTTGATGTGTTTTACGTGTTCATTTTGGGTGAAACTTGAATGGAAGGTCTACAACACGTTAAGGTATATATTCACATTGGAAACGTCTGGGTACGACTTCCCAAGGGACCCGCAAGAGGCCCTCAAGAAGGACCCAAAGGTTGTCGAGACACTGCCTTGGCAGTGTCAATCGACGAGCCAAACTGCGCCTCGTCAGCCCACCAATGCCCCGTCGATGGGGAGGCGTCGATGTACACTTAGACTGGTGAAGGCTTGAGGAAGTTGACAGCCTCAGACTCAAACGACGGAAGGCACAGGACGCTGTAGACACGTAATTTTTGACCGAACATAAGAGTTTATACTATTTTATATTCCTTAAATATTTCTTTTATGTTTAAGTTAGATATTTTAGTTTTGTCTTATTTTTATTAAGTTATTTTTATAGATTCGAAAACAACACAAATAGAATCATCTTTTAAGGTAAGTTTTATTTAAATTGTTAAAAAAAAATTGAAAAGTTACAAAAATATATCTTCTTATAATTTAAATGTAATAAATAAACTAGTCTTTCTTAATTATATTTTTAATTAGCCATTTAGTTTTTTAATTGGTTCTAGATAACTAATATTTATTATTTATAATTTTGATATATTTAAATTATAAGAATATTATCCATTATCATCACATCTACCCACAACCCCACTATCACTTCCCACACTCTCACATGATTCTCTCCACTCACCCACACACCCACATACACTCCTACATACTATATATATACACACATGAGAAAAGCAAATTGAGAAAAAAAAAATCAGCAAAAACACATGAAAAAAAAGAGAGGAGAGGAATCACTCCCAAATTAGAAAATTTTCAGCAATAAAAAAAAATCAAAAACACATCCCCATTTTTTTTCATTACTACTTTATCTAAACACAATATATATATCACTCCATACGCCAAACAAAAGTTTTGTGGGTATTCTAATCGAGGTTCAGTCAAAATTTTTGCGGTATTCAACTTTAACTTATCTCTTTTAATTTATACATGAAATCTGATGTAGTTTATGAATTTTTCCTTATATAGTTTTGTTTCATTCAGAATTCGATTGAAATAAAAATGTAAAATTAAATACATTTGTTGTTAGTTATTATTGTACAATTTTGATGCTCTGAATAAGTTTGTAGTTAATGTCACGTAGAATCTCATTTTATATAGAAAATTAATTAAGGTTTTAGAGTTAGTACATTGAAATTTTTTTCGAAAAAATGTTAGTTGTGATATTTTAAAATGAATAGGTCATTACATCTTTTCTTGTCTTGATTTAAATAATAATGATAAAGTAGATATAAATAAGCTAAAAAATAATAAAGAAAGAAAACAAATTATTTTTGTTTTATGTTATCACACAAAAATAAGATTTATTGTAACAATTTGTTATTTTTTTGTTGTAGTAAAAAGTGTATGCTTAATTTTGACATTAACATTAAGAGTAATAAAAATATAAAACATTAACATATAAATAAAAGATATACAGATAATGCCAGAATTACATATTGTATCCTCAACATTTATATTTATTTTACATTATTTATTTTTATTTATAAAGGAAAAATATTTATTTTAATGACTAGATTAATTTTAGGCATATTAATAAATATTTGTTTCAATTAAGAATGTGGTTACACATCTTTTTTTGAGACACTAAAAACTCAAGAATGCGATTACGCACCTTGATCAAATTATTTTAATAACTAACTTTCATTAATTTAAATCAAGAAGTGTAAATAAAAATTATTAGGTGTGATGAACTTGAGAGATGAAGACAGTTATATCTCCAAATGTCAAAGTCAAGAATGCAGTTATGCATCTGATTTGAGACCAAATAAAATTTCAACAATAAAAAAATGCAAACAATTCATGGCCTAAAAATAATATATCCAAAAATGTTTTAAAATTAGTATAAGTCAATAAAAGCGATCATGCTAGAACCACGGGACTCGAGGGATGCCTGATACCTTCCCCTCGGTCAACAGAATTCCTTACCTGAGTTTTTGGTCCGCAAACCAAAATAAAGAGTCATTTCCTTTTGGTTAAGGGTTAAAACAAAAAGGTGACTTGGAACATCATAACTCAATTCCAAGTGGTGACTCTGAAAGAATAAAATAATCCCTTAATCAATAACGTCACTTAAATTGGAAAAACCCTTCACGCCTCCGCGCCTGCGAAAAATGGGTGTGACATCTCTGGCGACTCTGCTGGGGACAAACCAGAATTCGAGATTTGTATATTGACTTTTACTTTATTTTATTATTTTATTTGAGTGGATATATTTTGTTTGATGGCCTAATGTGCTACTTGTTGTTCATCTTTTTGCTTTTATATTTATATTGTTGAACTTCTCTAAAAATAAAAATTACCCACACCTTATGCGTCTCTGATTACACTTGCGCACATTCATAGGAATGCAGTTATGCATCCTACTTTACCTTGAGATAAAGCTGGAGTGTTTTGGCACCCAGTGAAGGATGTTTAGTCACATATGTTAGGCGAGGTTGGACAAGCAATGAAATCGGAATAGCGCTGCTACCGATAAGTTGCCCCTCCTTGGCTCGAGTTGTCCACTTGAGTAAGCCAGTCTAGACACCTATCTTCTTTAGGTCCTGCTTACCACTAGTAGGCTCCACTCATTTGAATAATTTATATTTGACTTAGTGAGTCTTGAAACAAGAGTTGAGTCCGTTTAGGACAAGTATCCCTCTCTTACTTGACAATTTAGCTCATTTTATGTGCTATATGGAAATGCATCTATTTAGAAAGTCTCTAGAAGTTGATTCATTTAGTGTGATTAGTGTAGTGAAATTTCGATTTTTACAAAAAAAAATATTTCTTCTTTTAGGAGTTATTATACTTAAACAAAATAATAAAATGAAAGATTTTTTACTATTCAAATAAAAAATATATTTAAGTTTCTTTTGTATAATTAATAAAAAAAATCAAATATTTCATTTTCATACAAGTGTTAGTATATAAAAAAAATTAATTAAGCCGTTGAAACTGAACGAACTACGCACACCTAATTCTCACCCTAATGAGATACGTAGGCAACCAACCCTCTATGGGTTCGCAGATCTTAAAAAAAATTATTTTTAAAAATTAAAAAAAAAGCAAGAAAGCTTTAAAAAAAAAATTAGTTATTAAGTTTTAGAAAAAATACAATCATCTTTAATCATGCCATCAAATTATGTTACAGATTTGATCGATGCATTATCAAATCTTTTTTTAAAATAAATAAATAAATAAATAATTAAGAAATGTCTAACCCTAACAAACTTTATCACTCATGCACATAGTTAAATTAAGGTGGTTGGTTTGTGGTTAAGCTGGCATCTCATCCCTACAATACAAGGTCAAAAGGAAAAAAGAAAATGGTTCAGAAAGACGGAAATGATTCAGACAATGATTAGGTACAAAACCAGATGACCTCACAAGAAAAAGAGTCAACAGAAGAAGTAAGAGTATTAAGACAACATATGACAGAGATGTACGAAGCTTGGATGAGTGGACAAGCTCCACCATCTTCAATCTCTGACTATATAAATACAAACATGTCACCCCCTATCCCAGTGTCGACAAATGATCCAATTTATCCACCTGGATTTGGTCCTTATGCTAACACATCCAACGTTGCTGGAACTTCTACAGTGCGCCCTTTGAGTATATCTATGATGAGTAACCCACTCTTCGTGCGAACTACACCGACTAATAGCATTCCACAACCAACAATGGCGTCCAAATATAATAATGATCCCTCGTCCCAAGTTCTTCATGATCATGGATACACTCGTGAAGAGGCTCTTAAAATTTCAAGCTCTCATCCTCACACTCATCAGTATAGTTTTCCTATTGGAGCTGGAAAAATTGTTAAAAACGAGGAACATGAAGAATTGGCTAGGAAAATGAAGAGTCTGGAACAGAGTGTAAGACATATGCAAGGATTGGGAGGTCACAAAAGTGTCTCATTCAATGATTTATGCATGTTTCCCCACGTTCATCTACCCATTGGTTTTAAAACTCCAAAATTTGAGAAGTATGATGGACATGGAGATCCTCTAGCTCATTTAAAGAGATATTGTAATCAACTGAGAGGGGCCAGAAATAAATAAGAATTGTTCATGGCTTATTTTGGGGAAAGTTTGATGGGAATTGCTTCAGAATGGTTCATATATCAAGATACTTCTAACTGGCATACATGGGATGATTTGGCTCGATGTTTTGTTCAACAATTTCAATATAACATTGACATAGTTCCAGATCGTACTTCACTGGCCAATATGAAAAAAAAGACCATCGAAAATTTTCGTGAATATGCTATAAGGTGGAGGGAGCAAGCTGCGAGGGTTAAGCCGCCAATGAAAGAGTCTGAAATGATTGATGTTTTCCTCCAAGCACAAGAACCAGACTACTTTCATTATTTACTTTCTGTTGTTGGCAAAACATTTGCCGAAGTTATTCAGATAGGTGAAATAGTGGAAAATGGCATCAAGTCTGGAAAAATTGTAAGTCAAGCTGCCTTGAAAGCCACCACACAGGTGATTAAAAATGGATCAGTAAATCTTGGAGAAAATAGACTGAAGGAGGATGTAGTGAATGTTGTGTCAGACACACAAAAAAGTCCAAGGGGTCCATTTTATCAATCTGCACCACCTCAATACCATCATTATATCCCCATGCAAGATACACAATACTCTATGATCCCACCTCAATATGCAGTCTATGGTGCACAACCACATGTATATCCAACAAACAATTCTCAATGGCGAGCACCAACACATCAAAATGTTCGTCCATCTTCTCAGAATTTTCAAACACCTTATAATCTCCGTCCGAGACAGGGATTTGGAGGAGGTCGAAGGCCTAGAAATAATTTCACACCAATTGGAGAGTCTTACACAAGTTTATTTAATAAGTTGAAACATATGAAGATGATAGAGCCGATTCCTCAAAATTATGTGAACCCACGTGCAGAAGGTTTCAATCCTACAATGCGGTGTGCATATCATCCTGATGCTCTAGGGCACAGTACTGAAGATTGTCGGAATTTAAGAAGAAAGGTGGAAGAGATGATTCAAACAAAGAGGATTGTGGTTCAAAATGATGACCCCCCAAATGTTATTAAGAATCCTCTACCGGAGCATAATGATGTACACTTCATCGAAATGATATGTGATGATAAAGAATATGAAATTTCTTTAAATTCTCAAGAAAAAATAATTAAAATTGTTGAAGCTTTCATGAGGGCTAGCGTGCAAAATAGTGGCTAAGAAGTCAAGTTCGGTGATGGAAATACACTCTTCTTTTCTCTAAAAAGAGAGTATTGATAGCTATTTTGTCATCATTTCTGCTATGCAATCTTTCCTTATTTTTTAGTAAGTTAGATTTTTCTATCATTTCTCTTATATGTTTGTTTGTTGAGTCTTGTCGTAATTTGGGTTATTATAGAGTTGTAATCTGAAATTTAGTTTGTTGTCTGATTACTAAGTCCTTTAATCTTAATATAATATTTTTCTTGTGTCGTTTTGATCTGTTTTATTTGGCTTTCCACATATGCATCTCTTTTCAATTCAATTTTTGTGACATGCTATGCAAGATGATTTGGTGAGATCTTATATATCTACTCATGGAATGTATACGCCATATAAGTTCAAAAAAGAATATTCAAGAAAATGAATAAAAGACTTAAACACCTTGATACATCCTTTAGTAGGGAAAAATGCATAAAGAATTGACATATGTCATTTGTTCTCAACAAGTTATTACTCAGATGGAGATTTCAAGCTAACAAATATATAGATATTAAACAATGCATACGTTGCAAAGAGATAGTGTCTGATTTTCACTTCACATCTTAAAGAGTATGCTTGTATTTGACATTTTTAATAATTAATATGACGAAGGCATTTCATTCTAATATCCAAACATCGTGTAATCCTTTGCTACCCCTTTTGAGCCTTAAATTTATTCTTTTTCATACCCCTCTTTTGGAATCAAAATACAATTAAAAAAAAAGAGAACAAAGAGTCACAAATTCAAAAAAAAAAAAGAAAGAAAGAAAGAAAAAAGAAAAGAAAATAGAAGTTAAAAAAGTAGTCGAAAAAAAAAGAGTTGAAAAAAAAATAAAAAAATCAATTACAACAAAAGCAACAGACTTTCTGAACTACGTTTGACCTGATTCTTGCTTTGAAAAGATACGTAGGCAGCCTTATTATAAGGTTCGGTCCAACCAAGAAAAGAAATCTGAAAAGTCCTCATCACAAAAACTGGGGCAAAAAAATAATAATAATATTATTATTTTATACTAAATAGAGTCGATTCCAAAAGTTGTAAGTCTTAACCCTGTTATCGCATTATCTTTGAGTCTTTATGACAATCCTTTCTTTGTAACCCTATCCAAAAGTCACGTTACAATCCAAATAAAGACCTTCTGATCAATTTTTAACAATGACAAGTCAAGTAAGCTTTTTGTGTTGATTATCATATAAGAAAAACTCATGTCCTTCGTATGAGGAGTGAAAATGAGAGAATCTTATCGATGAAGATCCTTCAAAGTACTATAAGGCATCAATCGTGTTAAGAGAAAGTGAAAAATGAGAGAGTCTTATTGGTGAAACCCTCAGGGCACTATAAGACGATGATGAGTGAGAGAGATACAAAATGAGTGAGATTGTTGGTGAAAAACATTTTGAGGCACCACAAGTCAAATGTGAGGCATGAATCTAGTACAAGATTGGATTATAAAAGCATGACTTCAAAAGGCTGAAAGTTTGACCAAGATAAATGTTAGATTCATTGGACAGATCAAGCCATTTAATCTCACATGCATGTCATGATCATTAGAATTGAGCATCACTCTGAAATGAGTCTCTTTTTATTTTATTTTTATTTTTATTCTTTATTTTTATTTTCATTTATTTTTTTTCTTCAAAAGGAATTAAAAAAATCTTTCTTTTTTTTTATTTTATTTTTTATTATTTTGTATAGCTCAATTCCTTTTGTATTTCTTCCTTGAGTTAGTTTTCATTAAAGCATGCAGAAAATGATTTCAAAATTGCTATCATTTCTTCAACTGCTCAAAATAAAGTGTGGTAAGCACATCAAATGTGACATGATTCAAGAAATAGTGACGTTCATAGTAACTTGTCAACAATTGACAAAATTTGAGAATTTATTTGAATACAAGATTCAATGATTGTTAGAAGATGGAAACAATATGACGAATTTGAAGTCGGAAATACTGAATAACTAGAGATGTATTTTAAGATTATCAAGGTGAGCTGAATAGCAGATGAAAACAGTCTATCTCAAGCTTAAAGTAGTTTTAAACATGGCAACAACAAGAACAGTTATCCTTAAAGCCAATGCCACAAATCAACCGCCATTATAAAATAACAAATGAAAATTGAAGACTCAAATTTTGTAAACATTATTGCAAAAAAATAAAAAATAAATAAATAATATTAATTAAAAATTACATGTATTTTTTTTTCTCCTAAGATAAATATTTCCTAGTCTGAGAAATTTATTTCTCATTTTCTTCTAGGATTAACACTTCCTAGTCGGAGACCGTTATTATTATGATTATTTTATTTATTCACTTATTTTCTCTGTTCTAGAATAAACACTATTTAGTTTGAGGCAGTTATTTTTTGTTATTTTTATTATTATTTCTAGGATAAAAACTTTCAATTCTAAAAAAAAAAAAATTAAAACTAAAATTTGAAATGTTATGGTAATTATATTTGATAATTCAGAGTAGTAGGACCTCCTAAACAATGGGAACTAGAATAGCAGGACCCTCCTAAACAATGGAAAGTAGATTAGCAGGACCCTCCTAAACAATGGGAATTAGCGTAGCAGGACCCTCCTAAACAATGGGAAGTAGATAAGCAGGACCCCCCTAAAAAATAGAAATTAGCGTAGCAGGATCCTCCTAAACAATGGGAACTAGAATAGCAGGACCCTCCTAAACAATGAGAAGTAGATTAGCAGGACCCTCCTAAACAATGGAAATTAGCATAGCAGGACCCTCCTAAACAATGGGAAGTAGATTAGCAGGACCCCCCTAAACAATGAGAATTAGCGTAGCAGGACCCTCCTAAACAATGGGAAGTAGATTAGCAGGACCCCCCTAAACAATGGGAATTAGCGTAGCAGGACCCTCCTAAACAATGGGAACTAGAATAGCAGGACCCTCCTAAACAATGGGAAGTAGATTAGCAGGACCCTCCTAAACAATGGAAATTAGCGTAGCAGGACCCTCCTAAACAATGGGAAGTAGATTAGCAGTACCCCCTAAACAATGGGAATTAGCGTAGCAGGACCCTCCTAAACAATGGAAGTAGATTAGCAGGACCCTCCTAAACAATGGGAATTAGCTTAGCAGGACCCTCCTAAACAATGGGAAGTAGATTAGCAGGACCTTCCTAAATAATGAGAATTAGCATAGCAGGACCCTCCTAAACAATGGGAACTAGAGTAGCAGGACCCTCCTAAACAATGGGAATTAGCTTAGCAGGACCCTCATAAACAATGGGAAGTAGATTAGCAGGACCCTTCTAAACAATGGGAATTACCGACCTTCTTAAATAATGGAAACTAGAGTAGCAGGACCCTCCTAAACAATGGGAAGTAGATTAGCAGGACCCTCCTAAACAATGAGAATTAGCGTAACAGGACCCTCCTAAACAATGGGATTAGCGTCTGAATAATGGGACGTAGTTTTAACATGACCCTCATAATGGATTAGCAGGACCCTCCTGGATAATGAGATTTGGTAACTTTCTCCTAGGATAAATATTTCCTAGTCTAAGATGTTATTTTATTTTTCTTCTAGGATAAACATTTCCTAGTTTGAAACAGTTATTTTTATTTTCTTCTAGGATAAATTTTTCCTAGTCTAAGTTTATATTTACATTTGCTAATAACCCACAAAAATTTTCCATTGAAAACTGGGGCAAAATTTTTGTTTATTTCTTTTGTTTGTGATGGTTTTCAGGTTTACTCAACCGAAACATGGATCTGAAATTGAAGAACAAAGTCTCAACTCTTTTTCAGATTGATCGATCCCAGATGGTCAGAATCAGCTTCTTCAATGCATGTTGCGACCTGACTTCCTCACATCTTTTACTAGTCAGCTTCCGATCAAGAAAACATGCAGTCATTCAAGAGCATCTTCAAATTGTCATTTTTGAAGAATGTCAAAAGCTCCGTCTAAGTGGCAAGTTCAGCCTCCAATCCAATTCAAGGTTAAAATACTCACCCCAAAATCAAGGTGATACCTTAAAGTCAAGATTCAAGTAAAGACTCAAGAGAAGTTGCATAGATAGGAGCTTGTACTTTTATTTTCCTTTTGACTAGTACCTTTCATTTTTATTTAAATTGGATAAGAGCCGCGATCTGGAGTCTCGATGGAACCTCACTTAACTTTCAATTTATCACCTCATCTCCTTGAAATATACGTGACCTGATTCCCTTACAACCCGGAATATGTAGGCTGTCCCAAACAAGGACTCGGTCACATATTTTCTTCAAATAAGAGTTCGATCAAAACCTGTCGCTTTGTCTACTTCTTTGTCTGAAAAAACTTCTTGTTTCCAGTCAAAGAGGGGCAAACTGTAGACACGTAATTTTTGACCGAACATAAGAGTTTATACTATTTTTTATTCCTTAAATATTTCTTTTATGTTTAAGTTAGATATTTTAGTTTTGTCTTATTTTTATTAAGTTATTTTTATAGATTCGAAAACAACACAAATAGAATCATCTTTTAAGGTAAGTTTTATTTAAATTGTTAAAAAAAATGAAAAGTTACAAAAATATATCTTCTTATAATTTAAATGTAATAAATAAACTAGTGTTTCTTAATTATATTTTTAATTAGCCATTTAGTTTTTTAATTGGTTCTAGATAACTAATATTTATTATTTATAATTTTGATATATTTAAATTATAAGAATATTATCCATTATCATCACATCTACCCACAACCCCACTATCACTTCCCACACTCTCACATGATTCTCTCCACTTACCCACACACCCACATACACTCCTACATACTATATAACACACATGAGGAAAAAAATCAGCAAAAACACATGTAAAAAAAGAGAGGAGAGGAATCACTCCCAAATTAGAAAATTTTCAGCAATAAAAAAAAATCAAAAACACATTCCCATTTTTTTTCATTACTACTTTATCTAAACACAATATATATATATCACTCCATACGCCAAACAAATGTTTTGTGGGTGTTCTAATCGAGGTTCAGTCAAGATTTTTGCGGTATTCAACTTTAACTTATCTCTTTTAATTTATACATGAAATCTGATGTAGCATATGAATTTTTCCTTATATAGTTTTGTTTCATTCAGAATTCGATTGAAATAAAAATGTAAAATTAAATACATTTGTTGTTATTTATTATTGTACAATTTTGATGCTCTGAATAAGTTTGTAGTTAATGTCACGTAGAATCTCATTGAATATAGAAAATTAATTAAGGTTTTAGAGTTAGTACATTGAATTTTTTTTAGAAAAAATGTTAGTTGTGATATTTTAAAATGAATAGGTCATAACATCTTTTCTTGTCTTGATTTAAATAATAATGATAAAGTAGATATAAATAAGCTAAAAAATAAAGAAAGAAAGAAAACAAATTATTTTTGTTTTATGTTATCACACAAAAATAAGATTTATTCTAACAATTTGTTATTGTTTTGTTGTAGTAAAAAGTGTATGCTTAATTTTGACATTAACATTAAGAGTAATAAAAATATAAAACATTAACATATAAATAAAAGCTATACAGATAATGCCAGAATTACATATTGTATCCTCAACATTTATATTTATTTTACATTATTTAGTTTTATTTATAAAGGAAAAATATTTATTTTGATGACTAGATTAATTTTAGGCATATTAATAAATATTTGTTTCAATTAAGAATGTGGTTACACATCTTTTTTGAGACACTAAAAACTCAAGAATGCGATTACGCACCTTGATCAAATTATTTTAATAACTAACTTTCATTAATTTAAATCAAGAAGTGTAAATAAAAATTATTAGGTGTGATGAACTTGAGAGATGAAGACAGTTATATCTCCAAATGTCAAAGTCAAGAATACAGTTATGCATCTGATTTGAGACCAAATAAAATTTCAACAATAAATAAATGCAAACAATTCATGGCCTAAAAATAATATATCCAAAAATATTTTAAAATTAGTATAAGTCAATAAAAGCGATCGTGCTAGAACCACGGGACTCGAGGGATGCCTGATACCTTCCCCTCGGTCAACAGAATTCCTTACCTGAGTTTCTGGTCCGCAAACCAAAATAAAGAGTCATTTCCTTTTGGTTAAGGGTTAAAAAAAAAAGGTGACTTGGAACACCATAACTCAACTCCAAGTGGCGACTCTGAAAGAATAAAATAATCCCTTAATCAATAACGTCACTTAAATTGGAAAAACCCTTCTCGCCTCCGCGCCCACGAAAAAGGGGTGTGACAGACGGTCCGTTAATGGACCAACGCCCCGTCGTTTGGTCCGTCGATGCAGGCCTTCAGTTACTGCCATGCACGCTGCCTATTTATGGGGTGAATGGGAAATTCACCCAACGATCTAACCTGACCCTATGCGGTTTATTTAACTATTTTTGGTATATTAGGTTGGTCGAAAACGCGAATAGCCCATACCAATCCTCCTATCAAAAATCAAACCTCCGTCTCCCAAAATATCCTCTCTAGAAACCTCCATTGAAGGTGAAGTTTGAGGTCAGCTTGTAGATTGGATTCTCATGGGTTCTTCACCAATTTTTAGTGGGTTCTTCATTTAATAAAGTTATGGTGATCCTTCATCTCTAAGTAACCTTTCACTTGGAGAGTTAATCTCAAAGTTTTCAAAGAGAAAATATGATCAAATCTCTTCTTCTTCAATCTAGCCATGGGTTCTCAAAACGTTTTCAAAGGCTTAATCATGATGAATTGATGATAATGTATTGGTTTTAACGTGAAAAACAATCCAATTGCATTGTGAACCCATGTTCCTTCCTAAACTCGATTTAGCCCTTGAATGGACATTGTGATCATTGCTTGTTATTGATTTAATTGTGATTCTATTACGTTGAATTACTTATGTCTACTGTTATTTACGTGTATTGATGATGAATTGATGATAAAGGATCCATGTGGATCAATGTATGAAGATTTGAATATGACTAGCTTAGATCTCTAGGTGTTCACTGTAACATTGCCTTTATAATGATTAAATGTTGAATTCGATTAGGTGAAGATGATTATATCTACTGTCTTAGGTTGATGTTATGAGTAAATTGTGGGTATAAACCCTTTATTATCAAATCAAAGGAATCTTGATAAGGATTAATCTACATGTTTTAGCCTAAAGGTTGATAATGCTATGAACATAATGTGATCTCAATTTAGGGTAGATGAAGCATGATTTAGTCTGTATTATTATGTCTTTAGATACTGCCCTAGGTTGTTTTTATTGGTATATTATGAATGTTAATCATGGTAATCAAAGTAAAGAAAATTAGTAAGCGATCTATGACTCTCTACTTTCTAGTATATATGTGATGCCTTGTATTATGTTATAGGATGATCTTGTAGAGACTTGTACATGGTTTCTTTCATGATTAAACATATATTTATCTACTGCCCTATAATGTATTGATGAATAAAAGGGTATATTGATCAATGATGATCAAGGTTAATGAAGTGGTAAGAATGACTCTTCCTCTCTACTTTTCTTATAGTATTGACAGTTCATGAAGCCTTGTATGGCATTGTGTGGTATGGTCCACTTATGGTGGCGGTGTTTACCTTATTGTCATTATATATGTGTTGACTATTATCTTGAAGGAAAATTGATGAATATATGAGTGTGTGGTTATGATGATTACACTATGTGAAGTCTATGCCTACTTTCCTAATCTAGTGGTGATCTAGATTGTATGGCTATTGTATAAGTATGTATATATCTAGGTTAAGATCATGTGTAGATGCTTCCATTAATGAATTAAGGATTAATGACGCCTACCCATGTACCCTTATGTAAATGTGTGAATAGCTAATGTTAGGAGTCTTAAAGTGTAATATGAAGTTAGCTTGCCTCCTATGCTAAATTGTGTTGTGTGGTCTATGCTTGAAAGTGTAGTGTGGTCTTAAGAGGGTGGATACCTCAATGTGTTGTTGATAAAATTATGTGATCATGTTGACCAATGTACACACACACTCACACATTATGCATGCTTACAATGTAGTAAAGGTTCATAGTGTCTAATGAAAGGTTGATCTCATATTCACTAAATATCTATTACAATGCATGTAAGGTAAATGTATGTGAAGTATGTTGTGTATTCCATTAACTAGGATGAATTGATAGGTGTACTAGTATGGTCAAGGGTATGGGACCTTGTCTATGCATTGCACATGTGTGCCTTAATAGGAGAGTTCCTAGGTTTGGTTTCTATGAACATGAAAATGAATATAAGGACATGCCATGAATATGTCTTATATTCTATGATGTTAAGTATCTGATATGATGAAATATGAATATGCATAGTGTCTTAAAGTGTTGAGATGAAAGGATTGCTCATATAGTTACACTATAGACTTATGCATTGATATATGAACATGTGTGACATTTATGTGTTATGTGAAAGGTTTGCTCACATGCAAGTACACACACATGTATGGAAATATAGTCAATAGAGGGGCCTTTAAAGGTGTGCTCATGTGTACCCTAAAACTATATAGGTGCTTGAATATGCTATAAGCATATAAGGAAATCAATATCCTAAGCCTATGTTTTATGAAGCAAAGTAATAAAGGCTTTTAATAAAAAGGAAACTTAGCTTAGAACCGAGTGAACTTGACAATGAGAGGTGTTGGCTTCCCATGAGGAAGATTCACCATTGGTTTCTCATAGAGTGTTGACTTCCATTGGAGGAAGATTCACCATTGGGTCCCCATAAGGTTTGACTTCCCTTAGAGGAATATTCACCTATGGTTCCACATGAGGTGGTGGCTTCTCTTTGAGGAAGGTTCACCCATGCTTTCTCATGAGATGAGGGTCCATGCCAATGAGCATGTAGAGGGTCATGTATATCTCTTAGTTCCATAAACTATGCTTGCCACATAGGATCTAGCAAGTGAATTCACTTAGTATGCTAGGATGTATGTTAATGTTCTACCTTGTCTAGGTAAGAACACCTTCCATTGGTATAAGGCTCTACAACACCAAATTCCATGTTTAGCACCCATGGTCTTAGTGTCGGTTAAGGCTATAGTTTCCCTAAAGTAAAATGGAAAATGGAAGTAAATGACTAAGACCCTAACTAGTATGACCTAAGGGATATATAGATTTCTTCTAAGGACTCTACCTATTTCATTAGCGGAGGAGTCCCCGTCTCATGAGTATCACTAGGATGACCCAACCTATTGCATTAACTGAAGGGTCTTTTCCTCATTGGCCATATCCTCTTGGTGCTTAGTATACTTTCCCAACTTACTACCATTGTTTAATTGTATCTCATGTGTAAATAGTAATCCATCTTCATTCAATACAATTCATCATAAAGCTCTTAGATTCATTACGTGAGAATACACCTTCATCCTAGAATCAACATACGTATGTGAGTAGCACTTTCACAATCTCAAATATAGTGTTTTCATGAGGACTATACTTTCAATCAACACAAGAGATTAACTAAATTATACATAAATCATGCCACACAATAGGTAAGATTCAAGAGAATGAAAACATCCCAATTACCTTTCTTGCACCCTTTCATTAGTCATGTACCTTGCAAGCAAATTCAAAGTGTATGCACAATATTCTTCATCATATATACAAACCCTAGAATTTACCCATTTTTCAATGTTAGGAATCAATTATCATGATCACCCCCATCTACATCACAATAGGCATGAAAACAAGATTCTATGACTAGATAATTATCAATTACAATGCATCAAGTTCATATCTACTTAATTCATACATTAACATTCAAGAAATTAGGTCATAGGGTGCACATGGGTTTTTGGAAGTTTTTCACAATAGAAATAATCAATTAATCCCAATATATTCATAATTCAAGGCATATAACATAAAGAAAACGATTTTGGATTGAATCTATGTCTAGATAAAAAGCTTGGTTTTTGGTCACAACATAGAATTCAAAAATAGAAGTTTTGATAGGCTTCATGGAGAAACTAATCCATGAATCAACATACCCATACCTTAATTGATGATTTCCCACGTAATTGAAGTGAAAAACTTGAGAAATTGGTCTTCCTCTTCAAGCTCCCAATTGCTCTTCAATAGAGGTTGAGTAAAGAGAGAATTTTTAGAGTGAAGTGAGAGTGATTTGGGGAATTGATTTGAATTGGTAAAATGAATTAAAAATGACCATAAATCAATATATAACCCTCATCTAAAATACCCAAAATACACCTCACTTAATTGGGTCTTTTTGTGAAGTCAAATTGACTTAAAAATGACGCGATCGAATCTGGGACTTGGCGCATCGCAGGGGCACTTCCAGATCTTTTTTTCTGAAATTCGGTTTAAGGCAGTGAGCCTCGTGAAGGCCCCGTGTCGTGAGGAATTTTTTTCCTTCCAAGTGTGGAGGGCGCGACGTGCAAGGACCTCCAAATCTTGGTTGTTCGCAGGCTGCTTTGGTAGCCTCCTTTCCAAGGTTTGGGTCCTCCTCAAAGACCCTTTGGGTGGACCTTGGGGATTCATAACTGGAAGTTTTGACCCTATAAACATTATTTTCCCTATTTAAATTATTTTCACAAGTTTTAGACTTCATACGAGACTCTCAAACCTTTATAAAACCTAAGGACGTCTATTATTTCAATTTCGCTAGTTGCCAAACGTCAAGGTCGTCCTTTGACATTTAGGTTCTAATACTTCTAAATCAAGTTTATTATATTAGTCTAGGTCTGGAAACATTATTTTAAGTATTATTTAATAGGTGAGGCTCTAGTCTAGTTCATAGGACTTCCGGGGTGTTATAGTCAATGTACAAAACTACTAACGATAACCAAGTTTAAACAAGAAAACACTAATAATCTATTCAACTAACTAAAACAATGGTCTAAGTCCGGAAATGGTGTACATAGACTAAAGACAACTCCATGCCAACTCGAAAGATGCAGCTCACCCTTGAAATCGATGCGATAAACTCTAATCTCCTAAGTGAGGTCTTTCGATAGCTGCTTAAAGATGTCTGAACAATAATAAGAGCAAGTGCAGAATCAGTACACAACCACCGTGTACTGGTAGGATCACGCGGCTACCCACTAGTGCAATATAAACAAGCTAAACAAACATTATAATAACATGCATATATATTAACATAAACAATATTATTAATATGACGATTCAACAACACAATTCACATGCTTAACACATCATTGGTCCTCTCACGGAACCCAAATTCAAATTATTAGTGCACCGGCGTGGTATCCGATCTCAGTAAGCTTGTTGGAACATGGCAATCTGATCAAAGTTAGATTGTTGGAACATGGTAATCCGATCCACAATCACACACCACAATCACAAATACTTCATTAAGATCATATGTTCACATCATGATCTCATGGATATATTATTCATCTATCTATGTTACAACGACATGATCAGTATTGCGACATTTATATACATGCAAGTATCACGATGAAGCAAGAACATGCCAACATCATAAAATCATGAAATCACAACCATCACGTACCTCGAAACAAGCTCGAAACCCTAAGAAACTTGATCCTTCCCTTTCCAGATTCGTTCCTCTTGTTCTTGGTCTACAAACATTGAGAATACACGTGAATCAATAGAAAATCACTAATTACCCTGATTACTAATAATTGCATGAACCCAAGATCATACCCATGATCTCAACTAGTCAAATTAGGGTTAACTACACCATAGAATCTATCAAGAAACTCTTCCCCATCAATATTGACCCATTCTATTACGTTTAACGGATTGAAAAGGGAATTTGGGGAGTGAAAATCTTAACTTTAGCTTCAAGAATGATGGGAAAAAAGTTCGAATAGACCAGGGGTCGTTCTTTAGCTCTAAAAGTCAAAAATTTCCAAATAAGGTCGTTTAGGGGTTTTATTTACGACTTTATTTGCAACTGTACCGCTACAGTGGCACCATTCCCCCTGTAGTAGCTCTCGCTGCAGCGGTAGCTCTCACTTGAAAAATCCCAGAAATCTATAATTTCAATCCCCGTCTCGTCCGCAACAGTGGCACCCATCCCATTGTAGCGGCATAATTCCCGCTACTGCGGCACGATTTGAGACTAAACACTTTTTTAAAGAATTTCAATTCCCTTTTTTTCAACACACTCTTACCCCCACTACGCTTAGAAAAAAACCCTTAACGCTAAGATCAATTTTTGGAGATCTATTTATCCAAATTCAATTTCTTAAAGCTGTACAGTTTCCTTAACGAGTTATCTAACCGATTATGTAATCAAATTAATATTTACTCAACCAATAGCTACCAGATCTCCCTACACTTTGATGACTCCAAATTCCTCCAAATCTGGACAAGTTTGGGAAAATCCTAATACAATGAAAAAGTTTTTCCTGACCTGATTTTTCCCTCGTTGGCGTTTCTATAACGACGGAACCCAGTCGTCACTGTTTTCTCATCCATATTGAATTTTTTTAAGGAGCAATTCTATGTTTTGATCTCAAAAGTATGGATTGGCATAGATTATTGCCTGTCCTATGTTAAAATGATATTTGACTTTTATCTATTGCGTTGGGATTTAGACTTAGCACCGAGAGGGATTTGAGGTGGAGGCTCAAATACGGTAGTCTGTGGTAGCAACCTCTAGCCCCTAACTATGTGCCCCCACAGGATTGTCTTAAATGACCTAGCTAGTGAATCCACTTTAGCAAATGATGATATGTAAAGTATCTACCTTGGCAAGTAGACTCTCATTCTTTTGGTACGAGGGATATACCATATTCCATGATATAACTTTCATCATCTTATTGTTTGTTAAATCTAAGATCCCACAAAATTAATATGTTTTCTTTAAGTTTTTATATGTCTCTTGTGCTATTGTATTTGTTTCCATGATCCCCGTGTCATTTCTTTCTCTAAAATCTTTTAAATGTTTCGTTATTATCATGCCTACACATTTTAAGTCATTCATATTATCACACCTATGATTATGTATATTTCCTCATACTTAGTACATTTCATGTAGTAATGCATATTTGTGCCTCCATTATCTCATGAACTTAGGGTCCGACATTTCTACGACAAAATCCGTGGCTATACATATATTGGGTGCTTAAAGTGATTGGTTATCCCTCATGTTCTGAGGATTGAGATTCTTTATAATATTATGTCTTTTTGTTTTACACTTTATATGTGATGTATTGGTTAAGTCCCAATAACTTTTCTCATGATGTATTGGATGGATTTGAAACTTATGTTAGACTTTCACTTTTATCAAACTTTTTTTATGTGAAATGCTATCATTTGAACTCTTTACTTGTATTATCTTGTATTATGTTTGCTAAGTGGCTTGTGTAGGGCCTCTTGTGGTTCTACTCCAAGTCACGTCTAGGGTGTACTTTAAGTCGTGACAAACTTTGTATTTAGAGCACAAGGTTAAGAAAGGTGTTTGAATGTCTCAAAAGCCACGTCTAGTAAAGCCTTGTTCATGAGTTTGAAGTGTGCCACACTTATGAATGAGAGGTTATAAGATGTTTAGAAAATTCCACTTCTTTTATCATTCTAAAGTCGTGCAATAGAGTGTAACTCTATATGTCTCTCTCCTAATCCTTATCCGATGCTTTTCAGGATATGGACCCTCGAAGAGTAAGCGATGGGAGTAATTTGAATGAGAATATTGAGCGAGAAAATCCTCAATCTCCTCCAAAAGATCCTCAAGTTTTAGCAGATCCTTTGGATGAAAAAGTGAATAATATGTAGTTTCAAGTTGATTTTCATGTGTTGGCCCAAGCCATAAAGGCTCAAGCCAATAGGGATGTTATGGTCTTCGTGAACCAGTATTAGTACATTGACAACTAGTGTAAGAGGCTGCACTAAGATGAATCCCTCAGAGTTTCACGGTTCCAAGCTTGAGGAAGATCTTCAAGAGTTTATTGATGAGGTATACAAGTTGTTGATGATCATGAGAGTGACACCGTGGAAAAGGCAGAATTGGCCAGTTATCAACTTAAGGGTGTTTCTCAAGTTTAGTTCAACCAATGGAAAGAAGAGAGGGTGGTTGATGCAGGTCCTCTTTATTGGGAAAAGTTTAAGGTTGATTTCTTTTATAGGTTCTTTCCGCTTGAGATAAGGGAGCCAAGTGTGCTTAAGTTCATTATCCTTCGTCAAGGGAATATGAGTGTGAATGTGTATTCCTTGAAATTCATGTAATTGTCAAGGTATGCTCCCACTATGGTTGCCGATCCAAGGGTGAAGATGACCAATTTTGTTTTGGGTGTGTCCAAAATAGAGGTCAAGGAATATCGTACCACCATTCTCATTGAGAAAATAGACATTTATCATCTAACAATCATGCTCAACAAATTGAAGTGGAGAATCTGAAAGAAAGGTCTAGGAAAGCGAAGAGGGCGAAGACTGGTGATGGTGACCTCTTACATTCGAGGTCTGATGGACATGTTCATTTTTAGTTCCGACAAAAGTTTTCCAGTCAAGGTTCCTCAGATGATCTGGCTCCTAAGTTTAATAAGGAAAGGATTTCTAACCATAAGCATCAAGGAGGAAATGGTGGTGGAAATGGATCTTCGGTTCCCATATGCCAAAAGTGTTGCAAGAGACATCCTAGAAAATGTTTGATGGGTATGGATAATTTCTTTGGTTGTGGTAAAAGTGGTCAGCATTTGAGAGATTTTCCATCTAGACTTGAAAAGGGAAAATATGGTAAGCAAGCTCTACCTAGTGGTTCGATTCAAGTGCTCCGAAGCAAAACTGATTCTATGCACTCCAAACTTGACATGATCAAGAGGGTTATCCCGATGTTTGTACATGTATGTTGAAAGTCTTTCATCTCGATATTCATGCTTTGCTTGATTCCGATGCTACCTTGTCTTCTTTAATGCCATATATGGCTATGAGGTTTGATGTTCTTCCGGATGCGTTAATAGACACCTTTTATCTCTCTACACCTATTTGTGAATCTATTATGGCTGAGAGACTCTGTAGAAGTTGTCCCTTCTCCTTACGCCATCAGGTCACTCATGTTGATCTTGTAGAACTTGATATGTTTGATTTTGATATAATTCTTGGTATAGATTGTCTCCATTCTATTTTTGCATTTGTTGATGTAAAACCCGAGTAATCAAGTTTTAGTTTCCTAATGAGTCCATCCTAGAGTGGAAAGGGGAAAATTATATGCCTAAGGATGAGTTTGTTTCTTGTCGTTAAGCTAGAAAAATGATTTCTAAAAGTTGCATTTATCATCTTGTTCGAGTTATAGATATATATTTTAAATCCCTATTCTTGAGTCAGTTTCCATTGTTAATGAGTTTTTGTAAGTGTTCTCAGATGATATACCAAGTGTTCCTCCCGAAAGGGAAATAGATTCAGTATTGACCTTCTCCTAGATACAGAACCTATATCTATTCCTCCTTACCGTATGTATAGATCCAGTAGAACTTACAGAATCGAAAGAGCAATTGAAAGATTTATTGGACAAGAGTTTCATCCAACCTAGTATCCCTCAAGGGGGTGTTCCCATTTTGTTTGTTCGTAAGAAATACGGTTCACTTTGTATGTGTATTGACTAACAACAAGTGAATAAATTTAGCACAAAAAAAGTATCATCTTCCAAGAATAGTTGATTTGCTTGATCAACTCTAAGGTGCGAGTTACTTCTCTAAGATCGATCTTCACTCAGGTTATCGCCAACTGAAGGTGAATGAGTATGACAAAACTTTTCAAACTCGGTATGGTCATTTTGAGCTTTTGGTCCGGCCACATTTATGGACTTGATGAATAGAGTTTTTTGACAATATCTTGATATGTTAGTAATTGTGTTTATAGATGAAATTTTCATTTACTCAATGAGTGAGGATGAGCATGTCAATCATTTGAGGATTGTATTGCAAGTCCTCAAGGGCCAACAACTATTTGCAAAGTTTAGTAAATGCGAGTTTTGTTTGAGATCCATGGCTTTTCTTAGTCACATTGTTTTCAGTAAGGGTATTGAGGCAGATCTTAAGAAGTTAAATGCGGTTAAGAGTTGGCCTATACCTCTATCCCCTTCTGATATTCGATGCTTCTTGGGTTTGGATGGATATTATAGAAGGTTTGCGGAAATTCTTTCTTCTATAGGCTTTCCATAAGCTGCATTGACATAAAAAAAGGTTAAGTTCTTATGGTCAGAAGTGTGTGAAAGAGTTCTTAGGAGTTGAAAGATAGACTTATCTTTGCTCTAGTGTTGAATTTAGTGGAAGGTTTTAATGGGTTTATTATTTATAGTTGTAAACGCCTAATTTTTTTAAAAAAAAACATAAAGATTTTACACTAATTTTAATACTTAAATAATATTATTTCAATAGGGTTATATTTAAAATAAATGAAAAATAAATTGTAAATTACTACAAATTATAAGCTCATTTATATTTAAAGTTTAATTAAAAAATAAAAAAATAAAAAAGAAGTTGTGAATTTAAGGTTTTTTTTTAATTCTTCAACTTTTATCTAGTCTAAATAATAATCTCTCTCTCTCTCTCTCTCTCTCTCTCTCTATATATATATATATATATATATATATATATATATATATATATATATATATATATATATATATATATATATATATATATATATATATATATATATATATATATATATATATATATATATATATGTATATATATATATATATATATATATATATATGTGTATATATGTGTGTGATATAGGGGAAACGACACTTTTAGTCCCTATTTTAAGGCTAATTTCTTATTTTACTCCTTGTGTTATTTAACTTAGCACTATTAACCTTTAATTATATCAAGTGAGTGTTTTTAATCCTTCAACTAACAGACCCAAAAAAATTAACACTGCTAAAAGGTTCACTTCACTATTAACCTTTAATTATATCTAGCAGTGAACTCTCTGTTAATTTTTATTTAATTTGTAAGTTGAAGGACTAAAATCACTTACTTGATATAATTAAAGGTTAATAATGCTAAGTTAGATAACACGAGGACTAAAATAAGAATATAGTCTTAACATAGGGACTAAAATGTCGTTTTCCCTATATATATATATTATAGGAGAGGTGATAGAGCTACGTGTCAGCGCCACAATTAATCTTTAATTTTTTATTTTTAAATTATAAACTAATTAAATACAATTAATGTAAATTTTTTATTAAAGGGAAAAGAGAAACTGTTTAGAAGACAAATTAGATTATTATTTTTTTTGAAAAAAAAAAGAGGAAAACGTTAGATTTTAACATACAAGTTAAATTCTTCAATTTTGAGTTTTAAAAAACAATAAAATATATGTAATTAAGAACTTATTTAACAAAAATTCATTATCTAATAATAATAATAATAATAATATATATATATATATATATATATATATATATATATATATATAAAGAGAGACAGAGAGAGAGAGAAAGAGAGAGAGAGTACCAATCATATGAAATTTAAATTTACAGTTATTAAAAATGAAGAAGATTAGTAAATTTAAATTGCTAATTACTTTAAACGATTTTAAAAAAAAATTTAGAAAGTTACCAGAGTTAAATTAAAAATGTTGTTTGCTATTCCAACGTTTTACCTTAATGATGATGATGGTAGTTGAGAAGAAATTCGATTTGAAAGTCCTATTTTTTTTAAAAAAAAATAAAAATTGATATTGATAATTACATGTAATAGGGATCAAACAATAAAATGTTATTTTAGTTTATTTTTTTTAAAAATTAATAATTTTAAAACTTATTTAAATTAACTTTTATTAAAAAGAATTCTATTACTTTATAACTTATAAAAAAAATAAAAATGAGTTCTGCCTAAGGCATTTGAAATAATTAAATAATTAAATAAAAAAATAGAAAATAAAAAAATAAAAATGAGTTCTACCTAAGGCATTTTAAATATTTAAATAAGTAAATAGGAGAACTGCCCACTAATTAAAAAACTATTAAATTAAGATATAAATTATAATTAATTAACTTTTTCTTTAAGGTTTTCTTCAAAATTCAAATTCATAATAGTTGTATCCTTATTGATTAAAAAAATCAAAGTAATAATAATAATAATAATAAACATAAAATAATAATAATAATAATAACAATAATAATAATAATAATAATAATAGTAATTATAGTGTAAACTATAAAAAAAACATCCAACTAAATAGTGCATTTTATAATAATAATCTGAACAATCTGAATTTATAATCAAATTAACTAAAAACATCCAACTAAATAATGCATTTTATAATAATAATCTCAATAATCTAAATTTATAATTAAATTAAATAAATTAATTTAGAATCCAAAAATAAAAATGAAATAAAAAATGACAAACGAAAAAGGAAAAAAATTGAAAAAACGATTGAGTTATTATTTTTTTAAAAAAAGTATAACTTTCCATGTTTTCTAAAAAACAAAATTATGACAAAATCCAAAATTTACAGATTCTCAATTTTAAAGAATTGAATTAAATTTATAAATAAATTAACTAAATCTTCCATCTATATATAATCGGAGAAGTAAAAAGTAAAGCAAAACAAGATAAAATCTAAAAAATTCCTTGTTTATCAAACTTTCCATTTAAACCTGAAATTTACTTAAAGGATAATTAAAAAAGGTTTAATTTAAATCTGGAAAAAAAAATCGTATGTGAAGATACGATTTGTTTCAAATATGTCCACCTTTTCATTTATCCATTTGCTACATTTATTTCTCTCTATGTCTTCTTTTTAAGAAAAAAATTATTTATTTTATTAGTATCATCCATTAGAACAATTATTTTAGAAAATGTATCAACATATCATCTAATCTTATGATCTCAAATATTTCTTATGCAATGATAGAACTAATAAATTACTAACATAATTTTTTATTCAAACGATATGAAAAGAATAAACTATACACAAATAAAAATAAGCATTTGATATTTAATCAAAAATAAGATGATCATAAAATTAATAGTATCCTTAGAAAAACAAATAAGTTAATTCAATGTACTTAAATTATGATCTCTTTTTTTATGAGTTTACCTCTTTGCATCATTTCTGTAACAAAAAATTGAAAAAGAAGAAAATGTTCATTATAAACAAATGAAGAGGATCTTATTAAATGATCCAAATTCAACATAAGATTGAGTTAAACGTATTGTGCTTAATTTTATATGGTATATTACGAATATATGAAAATTTTGATCAACTTTCTGAATTAATTGACTACATTATACATGAATTATATTTAGTAATGTTTAAGTACTATTAAGGCATATATTGAAGATTATTTTCGTCACTTAGAATTAGAGTTAAAGAAAAGTCAACTTTCAATAATTTCAAATAACTTGATAATTTGTAAAATCTAAAAATTTCTCCTCATAGTTAATTTTTATTTAAAGATGATATCCAGACATACTTGGGAGAAAATGCACACATCATCTATAACCAATTTGGACGATAGCTATATAATGAAACATTAAATCAAAATAATTATGCATATTTCGTATAAATTATTTTATTTGTACTTTTTGATAAATTTAGGCATACTAAGATTTATAATCGATACTTAAAAATTCGTTATCTCAATAATTTTTTCAGTTGTCATTATTCAAGTACTCTTTAAGGCGAGTGACATTTCTACTTACATGCTAAATTCACATTAAATGATCTATCCCTCTGAATTGATATGTAAGTGATATTAAATTCACTTAAAATTTAGAAGATAAAAATGTTAAATCCATCCTTAAAATCAAATTCAATCATGAATTCAACGTATAAATAACAATATATTATAATGGGCATGTTAAATATTAATTTAGATTTTCTACGTATAACGAAAATTAATTTAGAAGTTCGTGTATTTAAAATTTTATTCAAAAGTATATATAAATAGATGGCAAAATTAAATAAATGGACGATTTTAATAACGATTGATTAAAAATAAATTCGAAATAAAATAAATAATTAAATAGAAAACCTTTTACAATTCAAAAATCACAAAAAATCTTTTCAGTTTCCTTTGTTACACAATACACGTCTATATTTACACAAAATATGCCTGAGATAAAATAGCATTTCTAAAATTAATATGTCTACGCCATATTCTACTTAGATTTTAAACAATTGTTAATTGATTTTTAAAATTTTATATGAAAAAACTTCAAATTAAACCAACAAATCAATAAACAATTGACATTTCTAAGGCAATGACATTTCTAGGGATTTTTTTTTTTTTTTTTGCTGTTGTTGCTGCTGCTGCTGCTGTTGTTGTTGTTGCTGCTGCTGCTGCTGTTGTTGTTGTTGTTGTTGTTGTTATTCTTATTCTTCTTCTTCTTCTTATTATTATTATTATTGTTATTATATGCTCTTTAGATGCAATTTGCAATTTATATTAAAAGCGGTTTCATGATATTGAATTGTTAAGTTTGAATAGATTTGTATTTTTTTAGCCTAGTCTTCACTTCAGAAATTTTGTTGAATCTATTGTAGACTTGTTAGATTAGGATATAAACTAACTTTAATTGATAAGTGATTAAAAAAAATGTGTAATATGTTTGTCTTTTTTAATATATTATTTTGATAAAAAAAATTATTTTTAGAATAAGCATAAGATGGTTATCGCTTTAATTCTGATTATTAAGGTGTGTCATTAAGAGGGTATATGAATATTACTTAGACTTGTAATAAAAAAACAAAAAAAATTAACAAATAATGAGGAAGAATGATTAAAAAAAGCATAAGAAAAGAAAAAAAAACGACGTTAACAAAGAAAAAAAAGTAAAAACGAATAAATGAAAAACGAACAAAATACATATAAAAAAAATTAGGAAAAGATAAGAACAAAAGAGAAACTGTTATAAAGTATTTGTATTATAGTGAATGTCTATCATGTGGAGTCCTTTTAGGATATGGTTAAGAGTCCTACTTGGAGACTAAGTTAAATTTCCCCTATAAATAGAGGGCTCCTCTTCATTGTAAAATCATCCCTCAAGAGAAATAATAAGTCTTCTATTCTCTCTATTTTCTTCTTCTTATTCTATAGTTTCGTAACGCGATATCAGTGATACGCTCAAATTTACTTCTCAAAAAGAAGTATAAGCGGTCGTATCAAGTAAAGAACCCAACTATGAGGTTGAGGTCGATCCCACAAGAAAAATGATTTAGACTTAACTTTAACCTACTATTACTTTTATTTAGTCAAGTCTCTTCCGAAAACAAATAACAAAAAGAAGGGTTTTGAATAACAAATGTAATTAACTAATTCTACGTAAACAAATGTCACGTTCAAAGATTTGATTTTATCAAATAATTAAAGTAACTAGGGCTTAAGTGTTCCCCATAGGTTCATAACTCGGTAATTCTAGCTATAACAATCATTTCCTAATATCTTGCATGCAAAGTGGTAAGTTATGTATCCCTAATTCCTTGGTCCGGCAACTAGGAAATTTCACTCCGCACCTTGGTCCGGCTACGTGTGTATGCTTTACTAAACCTTACCTTTACCTCATATAAGCAACACTAGCTTATTAGATAGTATATACTAAATCTACATTGAAAATTTTATTATCTACCTCCTTGGTCCGGCAAGTAGCAATAAGACGAGTTCTAACGTTGGCCACCGTTAAAGAGACTTCTAAACGAAAGAATTATCAATACATGCAAGACATTATTCGAGAATTGTTATTTTAGTTAGATTTTACCTTGTTATTTACCCATGGTTCCCACAACCCTAGTTATGGAGTTTAGTTACCCATGTTAATAATCACACAATTCACATTAATTAGATAAGAATTCATGCACTTACTTTGATGAGATTGAAGATAATCCAGAAAATTACTTGAATTAATCAAACACTTCCAACAAACGATTCCAAAAAATAGAGTAATTTCCAAAATCCCAAAATTCAATACTTAAAACAATAAAACTAAAAAATATCCAAGAGTCTAACCCCAAAAACGAGGTGTTTACAGGTATTTATAATACTCAAATCCTAGTAAAAGAAGGAAACCTATTTAAGGAAAATCTGTCCAAAAAATCTGGCTGAGTCGAAGACTGCCACGACGGACCGTCGAGGCCTTCTGTCACTCCACATTTAGAAACTTCTGGAGATGGGTACTGGGGCTACTTTCTGTTGATGTTGACGGATGTGCAGGACGGTCCATCGTGGCTATGATGGTCCGTCGCGAGCCTCCGTAGCCCCACACTTGGTCAGAATTCCCCACCTTCCTTTGTCAGTCTTCTTCTTCTTACGACGGTGTCCACCTACGGACCGTCGATGGCTTCGTAGGTTGCCGCTTCTATAACTTTCAGCACACAACTCTCACGTTCTTCTTCTGGACAGATTTCCTGAAAACAAAGAGAAAGTTACATTAAAACTAATACAAAAAGGCCTTAGACACACACTAAACTTAAGTTAAAACCATTGAAAGTACCGTATAACTATGGTACATCAACACCCTCAACTTAAATTCGTTGTTTGTCCTCAAGCGACGCACTATGACTTACCACAAAATCTTTGTACAAGAGCATTCTTAGTTTAACTTTCTGCAATCATCTGGCTATCAATCCTGATTATTTTCAAATTGAGTTATGCATGCTATTACTATTAGGCTTGATCATGTGGATCAGACCATGACACAGACTCAACACTCACAGACACATATCCTCTTTAATCTCTCACATAGGTACCAATTTTCCGGTATTACAACTAGTGTCCTTACTTAAAAACAACATTCTCATTTTTCACACAATGATTTCAGTTTGAGTATAAGGATTATTTTTCAACACTCGCTCTTAGAACAACTTCACACCTTATTCATACTTATTGCCATAGGCTTGCCCTTATTTTCACTGCTTTACATTCGCCATAATAGACTCTTAGGATCACGATAGGACTTTCATAGCTTGTAACTTAGGCTCGGGGTCAGGTTGGATACATTTAGGTGTATTTTTAGTGACTCATTGCCCTCCTTGACATAACGACTAAGCGTCCTACCTTTTCATCATTTTATTCCGCCCTATTTCTTAATTTTGTTGCATTCCTTCACCTTGCTATTCTCCCTTCTTTCTCCTTTTTTTTTTGTGTGTAAGTGACTCTTTTCTTTTCTTCTCTTTTTTTTTCTTCAAATTTTCAACTTTGTCACCTTTCTTTCAACTTTTCTCGAGTCACTTTTCTTTTGATTCTTTATTCTTTCAACCTCACATTCCGGGGCATTCTTCATAATAGTCACCCTCAACTCATGGCTTGGCCACGAATCGAGGTACACAATACCCAAAGTTGGGTCAGGGCCACGACAAGGTTGTTTGCTGCATTAGCCACCCTCAACTTATGCTTTTAGCATAAGCTGAGGTGCACATGTCCAAGGAGGGACCAGGGCCAACACATTGTTCCCAAAGGAATCAGTTGGGGTGAAAAAGAAAGGTCTGTTTTAGGCTCAATTTATTTGGATGAAGAAGGGATTAATTTCATTCGGTTTTCTGTTGTTTAGGATAAAGATTGGTTATATTGAAAAAGGGCCTATGATCCTTTCCTAATTGTCTATCACAACTTACTTTTTAGCAGGACTAACAAGGCAAGTTCTAGCTCAGTACAAATAGTGGACTATTCAAATTTTCCTCACACTCTCTTGACATCTCATTACTCTACCAGATTATCAGACACCTAGTTCGAGTCTTAGACTTAGGATCATGCAGTAGTGTATCTCTGTGTCATGCTTAGATCCATACACTGATCAGTTACTATGCCTAGTCATGCATCATTTTTGTTAAAATCAGGATATCATTTTTGTTTAGCCATCATGCTTCAGAGTCTATTTCTATACTATGTACACAAGATAACAACGTTCCGGTTCAACAATAAAGTAACTAGTCTCTTGAGGGAAAAGAACACAGGCAAGAAAACCCCAAGAGAGTATCGTGAGTTGGGCTACTCGGATTTCACCCTAGCACTCACTTCCCATTTACCGCACCCCCAACAAAAAAATGCAATTGTCCCTAATGCATAAACATATATGAAATAGAGTGGTAGGGGAAGCAAACCTGAGGCGCAAAGCGCCGGTGATCAACAAGCTGGCAGGTCCGGTTTCTCGGAACCCGCTCCCTCTGAAGTAGGGACACCAACAGTAGTGTCCTCAGCAACGACAGCACCATCAGTAGTGCTCCTCTCAATCTCTGTAACTCCGAAACTAGACGGTCCAGCAGCCAACTCCATAACCCTCAACGTACGGGCCTCATCATCAATAAGCGAGGCTCTCCTCGCAGCCTCCATCTCGTGGTGCTCCCTCTTCTGAGCTCGGGACTCATCCTCATCTCTAGTCCGGTGCCTCTTGGCACGCTCTCGGGACGGAGGTGGTGGCATATCAGTAGTGGCGAATAGGGCATCCATCACCATATCCTCAGCAGGTTCTGCAGAAGGGGCCTCAGACTCCGGCACCCGAGCCTCTGGTATAGCATCCAAGTCGGCTCGTAGACTCGCCACGGCAGCCTGGAGAGACGTCACGTCCATAGTAGGGGCTGGTCGGGCAAGAACCGTAGCTCAAAAGTGTCCAGGCGCTGGTGGACCTCCCTTACCTTCTGCTCGGTGTGCTGGGCCATCTTCCTCTCAAGACGCTCCTCCGCCTTAGCAATAGACTTCTGCATCCAAGGCTGGATATGGTGCAGAAGTGTGGCCATCTGGGCCTCAAGTTTCTGGACCCTAGCAAGTGGGACCAGAGAAGTCTGTGTTGTCGAACGGGAGGAGCTAGGGCCTGTGCTACCACCCGGGATAGACTCAACCAGAGTGGTGTCGATGGGCTCAGAAGTGGCCTGGTTAGCCGCTTGGGCTTGCTCAACTGTTGCCGCTAGGGTCTCTCCAAGCGGCTGCACCTCCGAACGGGGTCCTCAGTGGGGAGACAACTCATTGGCCTCATCCCGAATGAGGCCAATATCCACTGTGCCCGGCGGGGTCTTAAGCACATCAATGTGCCAGACGGGCACTCCAGCTGACCTGCACAAAGCAAAAACCATGCAGGGGAAAGGGTAAGTGGTAGTGGCCTTGAAGGACCTCTCGTGCAGCACCGCCTATAGTATCCAGGCAAAAGTCTACCTCGAACCCTGCTATCATCGCTGCCATCAGTACCGCACGATCCCAAGTGACAATATTGTCTGCTGCAGTGGGGGAAAGGCAGTGTCGGACGAGTAGCCACAAAAACTTGGCTGTGAAGGTGAGGTTAGCCTTCTTAATACTTTCTTTGGGCTCTCTCACCAGTCGGCAGCCTCACCATCAACAGACAAGTGCTGTGCAATCCATCGCTTGGTGGTCTCCCTCAACTCTGGCTCGCGATGGAAGTGGCCCTCTTTAATCAATTTCCACCGATAGTCGAACTCGGCGGTGAGAGGTGTCCTAGTAGTATCAACATCCGCGCTATAAAAAAATCTGCGGATGGCCGGTAAGGAAATGTCCACATGCTTGCCGCGGACCTAGACATAGTCTAGAGGAGCAAATTTGGCGGGGGCTGCCTGCCTATCCAGCTGCAATTGGAGAGTCGCCACATATGAGGCATAGAACTCTCTGACCATCTCCTCACTATAGCGGCCCACAGGTCGGGCCGTCCACTCCAACCGGTGTCGGGTGAACAACTCATGTATAGTAGGCATGGTAGAAAGGCTCTCTGTGCGAATCCGTCGCTCAAGTTTCAGGGTCCGGGTCATGACCTCCTTGTCGTTTGTCATCTTAGCGTCCGAGTAAACCTGATACTGCCCATCAACACACCACCGGTTGAGCTGATCTGCAACCGAAGCGGGAACGTTCGTCGGCTGAGCTGGAATCGAGTCAGCACTATCAGCCTCATCAGATGAGGCAGACCGGGATGCAGTGGCTGGAACAGAGGCCTCCTCATACCCGGAGACCTCCTCTGAACGGAAGCCTCCTCTGAACCGGATGCTTTCTCTGACTGGGAGGCAGTGACTACGCCGAGCGCCACCCTCGTGGGAGTGGCTCTGGTAGGGCGGGCAGCAGGTGCAGCAGTACGGGTGCCAGGTGGCACGTACTCTGGGTCACGCTCATCGTCTGAGCCTATGACCAGTCGGTTGGACGGGGCGACAGACTTGGAACGCCCTCGTGAATAGACATGGTCCTACTTAGGAGCCATGAGTACCTGCAAAAAGAAGTAGTTAGTACCAGTGGAAACAGCAAAATACATAAAGGAAATGGTATTGCAGAGTGCAGAATGGACCCATCGATGGTCCGTCGTAGACACGACGGTCCGTCGTGGGGTTATGTTGAGGGACACTTAGAAAAATATTTCAAAACATCAGTAACATGAGGTTCTAACAGAGATGACGGACATGTAGGACGAACCGTCGAAGGCACGATGGTCCATCGTGGGTGTTCGTCGAGGGACACTTAGACTGAATTTTAAAATTGTCATAAACCAAGATTCTGACAGGGACGACGGACATGCAGGACGAACCGTCGAAAGCATGACGGTCCGTCGTGGGGGTCCGTCGATAGACACTTAGATAAATCTTAAACTAGTCAGAAACCAAGGTTCTGACAGAAGTGACGGACATGCAGGACGGACCGTCGAAGGGACGATGGACCGTCATAAGAGTCCGTCGATAGACACTTAGAATTAATTTTAAACTGGTCAGTGACCAAGGTTCTAACAGAAGTGACGATCGTGCAGGACGGACCGTCGTAAGTGTGCGTCGAGGGATACTTATGGAAACCAATGGAGTTGGGCATGACTGACCCCAACGACGGTCCATTGTGGAGTCGACGGTCCATCGACGGGGTCTCGTACTGTCCTTCAGGGAACCTGGTTTTGCAGCCACAATGGTTTCCTATGTACTATATTTTTGGAAGCCTAAGTGTATCAAAACTATACCCAGCATCCCATAATTCATAGGGCAAGAATTTTAGCGAGTTTTAGCATTCAATTTTCTACTGTGTAGCAACCCTAGGTCAGAAACGAAATAAGAAAAACACACCATGTCTAACCACATAATCCCCATTCTTTTAAAATAGACGTACTCTACGGGAACTTAGCACTATGGGGGGGGGGGGTTCTAGCATGCAATGGAGGCCCAAAACTGGAGACCCAAATAGTAAGATGTCAAATCTAAACAGAAAGCAAACCACTATTTATGAAAGTTAATTTGACAGATCCGAAGAACATACCTGATAAATGTAGTAGAAGAGAAGGAAGTAAGTCACAGGTAGTTGCACAGCAGCTCAAAAAGACACGTACCGACCGTCAATGGACTGAAAGGTTTTGCAGAATATGGGAGAGAAAGGGCTGTGGGAAGGTGAGGAAGATGATGGGAATCAGAATGTAGGAGAGGGAATGGGAGTTGGAGGGGAAGAAATGGGAGGAAATGGTAGGAAATGGGGAAAAGGGACGGTTATGAGGGATTAAATGATGGGTGGGAAGTTTAAAAGTTTAAAACTTTTAATATTCAACTGTACAGGTCGGGTCGGATTCATGGATACTGACGCGACGATTCGCCGTCGACGGACCGTAACAAGTGAGACGGTCCATCGTGGGGGTCCGTCGTGGTTGACCTAACTTAACCAAATTTGAAAGACTTACCTGGGTATGACGTATCCCATCGACGGTCCTCCGTAGGCATGACGGTCCGTCGATGGGTGCAGCAGACCAATTTTCTACAGTTTTCTGGTGATTTGATACCTGCACATTTAGCACCCATTAAGCTAATCTTTTTGTATTTTCTGGACACTTTTTGGACACGGACCCTAATCTATGCTCTAGCCAACACTACTAACGAAAAAGAAAGGAGCAGTCATACTGAACATTACATAAATAAACGTAAAAATAATGCAACTACTCCTAAAGAATAACGAAAGACCTATAGTTGGCTAGAGGATATATATTGGGTTGCCTCCCAATCAGCGCTTGATTTAACGTCGCGGCACGACGGAAGACTCTTGATTACTCAGACTTCATCAAGATGGTATGCCTCGATCACTTCATTCGCTGATTCAGCATGCCCCAGATAGATTTTGATTCGCTGTCCATTTACTTTAAACCGCACACCCTCCTTGTTCTCCAACTTAACCGCACTATGGGGGAATAGTTGGGTGATCATGTAGGGACCCGTCCATTTGGACTTGAGTTTGCCCGAAAATAAGCGCAACCTAGAATTGAACAAAATCACCAAATCCCCAACCACAAAATCGCGCTTTTCAATCTTTTGGTCATGGTACTTCTTCATCTTTTCTTTGTAGAGGGCTGAACTTTCATATGCCTTCAAGCAAAATTCATCAAGCTCATTCAACCCGTTTAACCTTTGTTCCGCAGCCTCATTCCAATCCATTTTAAAATTCTTCATTGCCCACATGGCTTTGTGTTCTAATTCCACCGGTAAGTGACAAGCCTTCCCATATACAAGTTGGTATGTGTACATACCAATGGGAGTCTTGTATGTTGTCCGGTAGGCCCAAAGAGCATCATCAAGCCTCCTTGACCAATCCGTTCTACTAGCATTCACCATTTTCGACAAGATCTGTTTAATCTCCCTGTTTGACACCTCAACTTGCCCACTAGTTTGAGGATGGTACGAAGTGGCCACTTTATGGCGAACCCCATACTTTTTCAGTAATCCCTTAAATAGCTTGTTGCAAAAGTGGGATCCCCCATCACTAATAATAGCCCTTGGGGTTCCAAATCTGGAAAATATGTTCTTTTTCAAGAACGCGGTGACACTCTTCCCTTCATTATTTACAAGTGCGATAGCTTCCACCCACTTAGACACATAGTCGACTGCCACAAGAATGTACTTCATCCCATAAGAACTCATAAAAGGGCCCATAAAGTCAATGCCCCATACATCAAACAATTCAATCACAAGGATGGGATTTAAAGGGAGCTCTTGCTTCCTCGAAATACCACCATCACTTTGGAATCTATCACATGCCTTGGCGAACTCATGAGCATCTTGATGGATAGTTGGCCAATAGTAGCCACATTGCAAGATTTTGTGGGTTGTCCAGATTCCACTATGATGCCCACCTACATGTGAAGAATGGCACGCCTCCAAAATACTTAACATCTCAACTTTCGGCACACAACGCCGAATAAACCCATCGGCACAACTCCTATATAAGTATGGTTTATCCCAAAAGAACTTTTTCACATCATGCATGAACTTTTTCCTTTGATGAAAGGAAAAGGCCGGTGGGACGATATCACTAGCCAGATAATTCGCGAAATCTGCGAACCATGGGATCAAGTCTTGGGAGGCAGCCAATACATGCTCATCAGGGAAAGTATCATCAATTTCAGCCTTTTCACCTAACTCCCTCATTGCTTCATCTTCTAATCGGGACAAGTGATCAGCAACTTGATTTTCGGTCCCTTTTCTGTCTTTCACCTCAAAGTCAAATTCTTGCAATAGTAATACCCAACAAATCAACCTCGGTTTTGCATCCTTCTTTGCCATCAAATATCTCAAAGCAGAATGATCAGTATGCACTATAACTCTAGTTCCAAGCAAATAGGAGCGAAATTTCTCGAAAGCAAAAACTACTACAAGGAGCTCTTGCTCAGTCACGGTGTAGTTCTTTTGGGCTTCATTGAGGGTTTTACTAGCATAGTAAATGGGGTGAAGGATTTTATCCCTTCGTTGACCCAAAACCACACCAAGAGCGACCCCGCTCGCATCACACATCACCTCAAACGGCTTACTCCAATCTGGAGAAATGATGATAGGTGCAAACACCAACTTTTCCTTTAGCTCACCAAATGCCTTAAGACAGGATTCATCAAAATAAAACTTACAGTTTCTCAAGCAACTTGCACAAGGGATGTGCAATCTTTGAAAAATCCTTGATAAACCTCCGGTAAAAGCTGGCATGCCCTAGAAAGCTTCTCACACCTTTTACAGATATGGGTGGAGGAAGTTTCTCTATCACCTCAACTTTAGCTCGATCAACCTCTATACCCTTCTCTGAAATGCGATGACCCAATACAATACCTTTTTTCACTATGAAGTGACATTTTCCCCAATTAAGCACAAGGTTGCAGTCTTCACACCTCTTAAGAACCTCGGACAAATTACTCAAACACCGCTCAAAGGAGTCACCAACCACTGAAAAATTATCCATAAACACCTCAATAGTGTCCTCCACCATATCGGAGAATATCAACATCATACATCTCTGAAATATTGCCGGTGCATTACATAACCCGAACGGCATTCTCTCGAACGCGAAGGTCCCATATGGACAAGTAAAGGTGGTTTTCTCTTGAACCTCCGGTGCAATAGAAATCTGATTATAACCTAAATAACCATCAAGAAAACAGTACCACCCCTTTTCTGCAAGTCTGTCCAACATCTGATCCATGAAAGGCATCGGAAAATGGTCCTTCCCGGTCCATACATTTAATTTCCGGTAATCCATACATACCCTCCATCCAGTCACCAGTCTCATTGGAATAAGCTCATTCTTTTCATTGGGGACCACAGTCATTCCCCCTTTCTTAGGTACACACTGAACAGGGCATACCCAACTACTATCGGCGATTGGATATATCACTCTAGCATCCAACCACTTAATGATTTCTTTCTTCACCACCTCTTGCATAGGTGGATTTAAACGTCTTTGGTACTCAATACTTGGCTTATGATCGGGTATGAGTTGGATTTTATGCAAAACAATACCGGGCGGAATCCTAATAATATCCGCAATAGTCCACCCAATGGCTCATTTGAACCTTTTTAACACTTTCACCAAACTCTCAACTTGTTGTACATTCAGATCTGATGCAATGATTAATGGCAAAGTGTCACCATTTCCTAAGAATACATATCTCAGATGAGGTGGTAGAGCCTTTAGTTCTAATTTTGGAGCCTCCTCTATAGATTGTTTCGCGGGTGGAGACTCGTGATTCTTCATATCTAACTCATACTTCTTTGGTTTAAACCTAACATTACCTCGATCAAGTGTCGCGACCAATGACCCAATATCTTCAATGCAATCACTATCAAAATTCATGATCACTGCCGCTAGTACTTCTACACCCAGACGTTCTTCTATTTGTACCTCAGATGACTTTTTAACTCTGTAAGATATGGCAGATACTGATTGGAGTTCACCACTCTACCTCATGGACCTACAAATGTTGAAAGTCACTTCTTCATTGTTCAACCGAAATTTTATTTGTCCTTTTTCCATATCAACCAAGGCTCCACCCGTAGCAAGGAATGGCCTCCGAAGGATAATAGGCACCTCAAAATCGACCTCACAATCAAGAATAACAAAATCAGCCGGAAATATGAATGACTCCACCTTTACTAACACATCGTGGAATATTCCTATAGTCCTCTTCACCGTTCGATCGACCATCAGTAGCTGAATTGCAGTGGGTATTGGGTTACCCAAACCGAATTTCTTGTAAATAGAAAGAGGCATGAGGTTTATGCTTGCCCCAAGATCACATAATGCCTTTGCAAAGTGTAATAACCCAGATCTTCTTTCTTTTGCACTAGAGACCTTGTAGCAATAGCACTACAATGCTGCATTCTATCTTCATATTCAAAACTGACCGATCTTTTCTTGGTCACCATATCTTTCATGAACTTGGCATAACCGGGCATTTGTTCAAGAGCTTCTATCAAAGGGACATTGATGGAAAGCTGTTTCAACATATTAATAAAACTCCGATATTTACCATCCTCGATCTTGTTCACTAACCTTTGTGGGAATGGAGGTGGTGGTCTAGGCATGGGGGTCACCTTTTGGGGTACCTCAGTTTCTTTCTCCATTTTGTCTCCTAACTCACCACTAACCTCCACTACCTTATCATCTCCTCTTATCACCTTTTCTACTCCATACGGCATTGGTGGGTCAATGGCTTGTTTACCACCTCGAGTTGTGATTGCCATACAATGTCCATCCTTTTTCCAATTTTGGACAGTGTTGCTTGGAAGAGTACCCGGTAGACGTGAGTTCACAGTCGAAGATAATTGAGCCATTTGAAACTTAAGGTGCTTGATCGAGACTGCATGTGCATCAACTTTCTGCCCAATACTCGCTAAGTCACTCCTCAACTCTTTGGTGTGCTCATCACTAGCATCGAACCTCCTCATCATTTTCTGCAACATATCCTCAACTCGCGCCATACTACCTCCACTGTCCCTAGGATTAACTTCACGATTTTGAGGTGGAACATAGGGCCCACTCTTATCATTTCTGTTACCATAGTTACCCCGGTTGAAGTTGTTGTCACGGTTGTAATTCCCATCTCGGACATAATGACCCTCTCGGTTGTAATTACCATAGTTCCGACCTTGGTTTCCTTGACCTTGGCGCCAATTCTCCTAATTGGAGCCTTGGGCGTTTGGTTGGAAACCCCCCGTCTGCTCAGCTACCGCATAAGAGTCCTCCTCATAGTAATACTCATCATTCAGCGGTGATGGTTTAGATAAATAGTTCACCGCATTTACCTTTTCTGCACCCCAAGTGACATGTATTAACACCAACCCAAGCTCAGTTCTCATCTGAGCCATCTCTTCACAAATCTCATCTGCGGTTGGGTTGTGTGCGGATTGCACTGCAAAGGTGTTTCTCTAGTATCTGACTTCCTAGTACTCTATGCTTTATTATTTCAGGAGATTTTCTCCAACTTCTCAGCGATCTCCGCATAAGGACACTCCCCATAAGAACCACCCGCTATCGTATCTAGTACTGCCTTATTATTATCGTCCTGCCTCCGATAGAAATATTCTTTCAGTGACTCATCATCGATGCGCTGATTGGGAACACTCCTCAAGAACGATGTGAACCTATCCCAAGAACTACTGACTGATTCACCCGGTAGTGCCACAAAGTTGTTCACCCTATCTTTGTGGTTTAGCTTCTTCGATACTGGGTAGTAGCGCGCTAAGAACACATCCCTCAGTTGATTCCAAGTGTAGATTGAGTTATAGGGTAGCTCAGTAAATCATATAGCAGCCTCTCCCGTTAGTGAGAGAGGAAACACTCTTAACCCAATTACATCCATATTCAAATCAGGCCTCCCTACACAACTCTTACACACCGACCTTACTTTTGCGATGTGAGCATGTGGATCCTCAGAAGGTAACCCCTAAAACAAACCTCTAGCGGTGAGCATTTGCATCAGGCTACTAGTTACCACAAACGTATGGCCGTGTGGTAGGGGAGGCAAGACCAGTGGCCTGTCTGAATCAGTAATGTTATCATATCCCCTATAATACTCTTGGGGGCGTGGATCGGGATGTTGTCTCCTTAGTTCATCTTCCCCATGGTTTTCAGGTAATAACCGACCATGAGCATCAACCGAAGCTGGAATGTCCTGGTTGGGATAATCATCATTAATACCCAAGTTTCGATTCATCCTGCATAGTGTACGCTCCAATTCGTGGTCGTGTGGAAGTAAGGGTTCTCTTCTACTCCGCGTAACTGGCATACACGGAAGTTAGATCTGCAAAAGACAAAAACAACAAGAAAAAGTAAAATTAGGAAAATATTGACTAAACTTTAGTAATAAGTTTTAAGTTAATCTAAAATCCACTTTCCCCGGCAGCGGCGCCAAAATTTGATACGCTCAAATTTACTTCTCGAAAAGAAGTATAAGCGGTCGTATCAATTAAAGAACCCAACTATGAGGTTGAGGTCGATTCCATGAGGAAAATGATTTAGACTTAACTTTAACCTACTATTACTTTTATTTAGTCAAGTCTCTTCCGAAAACAAATAACAAAAAGGAGGGTTTTGAATAACAAGTGTAATTAACTAATTCTACGTAAACAAATGTCACGTTCAAAGATTTGATTTTTTCTCAAGTAATTAAAGTAACTAGGGCTTAAGTGTTCCCCATAGGTTCATAACTCGGTAATTCTAGCTATAACAATCCTTTCCTAATATCTTGCATGTAAAGTGGTAAGTTATGTATCCCTAATTCCTTGGTCCGGCAACTAGGAAATTTCACTCCGCACCTTGGTCCGGCTACGTGTGTATGCTTTACTAAACCTTACCTTTACCTCATATTAAGCATCATAATCGATATTTGGCTTAGTTGTTACTTCGCACCAAGCAACACTAGCTTATTAGATAGTATATACTAAATCTACGTTGATAATTCTTTTCTTATTATCTACCTCCTTGGTTCGGCAAGTAGCAATTAGACGAGTTCTAACGTTGGCCACCGTTAAAAAGACTTCTAAATTAAATAATTATCAATACATGCAAGACATTATTCGAGAATTATTATTTTAGTTAGATTTTACCTTGTTATTTACCTATGGTTCCCACAACCCTAGTTATGGAGTTTAGTTACACATGTTAATAATCACATAATTCATATTAATTAAATAAGAATTCTTGCACTTACTTTGATGAGATTGAAGATAATCCAGAAAATTACTTGAATTAATCAAACACTTCCAACAAACGATTCCGAAAAATAGAGTAATTTCCAAAATCCCAAAATTCAATACTTAAAACAACAAAACTAAAAAAATATCCAAGAGTCTAACCCCAAAAAGGAGGTGTTTACAGGTATTTATAATACTCAAATCCTAATAAAAGAAGTAAACCTATTTAAGGAAAATCTGTCCAAAAAACGCGGCTGAGTCGACGACTGCCACGACGGACCGTCGAGGTCACGACGGACGGTCGAGGCCTTCCGTCACTCCACACTTAGAAACTTCTGGATATGGGTACTAGGGCTACTTTCTGTTGATGTTGAAGGATGTGCAGGATGGTCCGTCGTGGCTATGACGGTCCGTCGCGAGCCTCCGTAGCCCCACACTTGGTCAGAATTCCCCACCTTTCTTTATCAGTCTTCTTCTTCTTACGACGGTTGCCACCTACAGACCGTCGAGGTCACGACAGACCGTCGATGGCTCCGTAGGTTGCCACTTCTACAACTTTTAGCACACAACTCTCACGTTCTTCTTCTGGACAGATTTCCTGAAAACAAAGAGAAAATTACATTAAAACTAATACAAAAAGGCCTTAGACACACACTAAACTTAAGTTAAAACCATTGAAAGTACCGTATAACTATGGTACATCAACACCCTCAACTTAAATTCGTTATTTGTCCTCAAGCGACGCACTATGACTCACCACAAAATCTTTGTACAAGTGCATTCTTAGTTTAACTTTCTGCAATCATTTGGCTATCAATCCCGATTATTTTCAAATTGAGTTATGCATGCTATCACTATTAGGCTTGATCATATAGATCAGACCATGACACAGACTCACCACTCACAGACATTTATCCTTAATAATCTCTCACATAGGTACCAATATTCCGGTATTGCAACTAGTGTCCTTACTTAAAAACAACATCCTCATTTTTCACACAATGATTTCAGTTTGTGTATTAGGATTATTTTTCAGCACTCGCTCTTTGAACAACTTCACACCTTATTCATACTTATTGCCATAGGCTTGCCCTTATTTTCACTGCTTTACATTCACCATAATAGACTCTTAGGATCACGATAGGACTTTCATAGCTTGTAACTTAGGCTCGGGGTCAGGTTGGATACATTTAGGTGTATTTGTAGTGACTCATTGCCCTCCTTGACATAACGACTAAGCGTCCTACCTTTTCATCATTTTATTCCGCCCTATTTCTTAATTTTCTTGCATTCCTTCACCTTGCTATTCTCCCTTCTTTCTCCTTCTTTTTTTTTGTAAGTGACTCTTTTCTTTTCTTCTCTTTTGTTTTCTTAAAATTTTCAACTTTGTCACCTTTCTTTCAACTTTTCCCGAGTCACTTTTCTTTTGCTTCTTTATTCTTTCAACCTCACATTCCGGGGCATTCCTCATAATAGCCACCCTCAAATCATGGCTTGGCCACGAATCAAGGTACACAATACCCAAAGTTGGGTCAGGGCCACGACAAGGTTGTTTGCTGTATTAGCCACCCTCAACTTAAAAGAAGAAAATAAGGCATCAAATCAAAACTGTGCACGAGTAATGATATTCTTGTGTCATCAGCTTGACGAGATTCTGAAATCGAATATCTGATAGTTAAGGATCCACTTATTTTGTGGAAAAACCTAAAAGAAAGATTTGACCACTTGAAGATGGTCATACATCCAAAGACACGATATGATTGGATGCATCTAAGGCTACAAGACTTTAAGTATATACATGAGTATAATTCTGCTATGTTCAGAATCACTTCTCAGTTGAAATTATGTGGAGAAACGGTTAGTGAGATTGATATGATGGAAAAGATGTTCTCCACTTTCAATGCCTCGAATGTGCTCTTGCAGCAACAATATCGAGACAAAGGTTTCAAAAAGTATTCTGAACTAATTTCTCATCTTCTTGTGGCTGAGCAAAATAATAATTTATCATTGAATAATTATGAGAATCGGCCTACTGGATTTGAACCACTTCCTGAAGTGAATGAGGCGTACGCTCACCATGCTAGGCGTGGAAAAGGTCGCGGCCCTAATCGTGGTCATGGACGTGGACGTGATCGTGATCGTGATTATGGTCAAGAACGTAATTCTTTTCCTGGTGTATTCATCAAATAAAAAGGAAAAAAGAAAGGATGAAAAACGTGAAGCAACTAGGGAAGGTTGTTTTCGATGTGGTGGAAGAGGTCATTATGCACGTGATTGTCGTACTCCCAAACATTTGGTTGAGCTTTATCAAGAATCGCTAAAGAAGAAAGAGAAAAATCTTGAGGCAAATTTTATCTCTGAAAATCAAGTTGACATCACGCACTTGGATGTAGCAGAATTCTTCGCACATCCTGAAGGAAAGATAGATCACTTAATTGGTGATGATTCTGTGAACATGGAAGAGTGATTTTTTTTGTTATTTTATTTATTTATTTATTTATTGGTAGAAGTTATTAATAAATTTCATGTAATGATAGTGGTTTACATGAGTATTAGTATTTTAAATTAGTTTAGTCATATTTTTATAGTTCATTAGCTTGTTCCATCTTAATTAAATAATATATATTTTTCATTGATTTATTTATATGATTCTAATATGATAGTGTTAGTCAAATACTAAACTTTATCACGTGTTTGTATTATATTAGGTCTTTAGCTTGATCTAATGTTAAAAACATACATTATGTTATTAACTAGGATTTATCATGTGTTTGTATTATATTAGGTCTTTAGCTTTATTTAATGTTAAAAACATACAGTCTGTTATTAACTAGGATTTATCATGTGTTTGTATTATATTAGGTCTTTAACTTGATCTAATGTTTAAAACATGCAGTCTGTTATTAACTAGGATTAAATAATAATTTTATTTTATTTTCCTAACAACTCATTTTTGACTTAGAGGAAACAATAAATTAAGGCTCAATTTCTAATATTTAATTATTAATTTATTACTTTGAATATATTGTACCATTTTGACAACACTAATATTTAATATATATATTTTTTGTGTGTATGTCATCTCATGTGAAGATATGGATAATTCTAAAAATATATTATCGAAATATGAAGACATTTGCTTGATTGATTCTTGTACAACACATACGATATTCAAAAATAAGAAATATTTTTCTCATTTAAGTATGAGCAAAATAAATGTTACTACAATTTTCGATAGTACTAATATGATTGAGGGTTTTGAAAGAGCCATTTTAATTTTGCCCAAGGGAACTAAATTCATCATTAATAATGCTATGTTTTCTCCAAAATATAAGAGAAACTTGTTGAGTTTTAAAGATATCCATGAAAATGGCTATCATATCCAATCAATGGATGAAATAAATCTTGAATATCTTGGTATCACCAAGAATGTCTCTGGGCAGACACGTGTTATAGAAAAGTTCCCTGCTTTATCTTCTGGATTGTATTGGACAAAAGTTAGTGCAATTGAGGCACATTTTATAGTAAATAAGAAGTTTACTGATTCCAATACATTTGTACTTTGGCATGATCATCTGGGACATCCTGGGTCAATAATGATAAGACGAATTATAGAAAATTCGAATGGACACCCATTAAAGGACCTAAAAGTTCTTTTAAATGGTGAATTTTCTTGTACTTCTTGTTATCAAGGCAAGTTAATTGTGAGACCATCACCAACAAAAGTTGAGATTGAGTCCCCTGCGTTCTTGGAACGTATACATGGGGATATTTGTGGACCTATTCACCCACCTAGTGGGTCATTTAGATACTTTATGGTTCTAATAGATGTTTCTTCTAGATGGTCTCATGTGTGCCTACTGTCATCTCGTAACTTGACATTTGCAAAATTATTGGCACAAATAATAAGGTTAAGGGCACACTTTTCTGATAATCAGATTAAGTCCATTCATCTTTATAATGCTGCAGAGTTTTCATCCCAATAATTTAATGATTATTGTTTAGAAATTGGAATAAGAGTTGAACACTCCATTGCTCATGTTCATACTCAGAATGGTCTCGCTGAGTCATTAATTAAACGTCTGCAATTAATATCAAGACAATTGCTTATGAAAACTAGGTTGCCCACTTCTATGTGGGACATGCAATTTTGCATGCTGCAACACTTATTTGTCTCAGACCGACAAGTTATCATAAATTTTCTCTATTTCAATTGGTTATGGGTCAAGAACCTAATATATACCATCTAAGAATTTTTGGATGTGCGGTACATGTGCCTGTGGCACCACCAAACCGCACTAAGATGGGCCCTCAAAGAAGGTTAGGAATATATGTTGGTTTGAGTCACCCTCCATTATTCGCTATCTTGAACCATTGACTGGAGATATGCTTACTGCTCGATTTGCAGATTGTCGGTTTGATGAGATAGTTTTCCCAAAATTAGGGGGAGAGAATAGTGAAATAAAACGAGAAATTTTGTGGAAAAATTTATCATTGTCTCATCTTGATCCATATTCTTCTACTTGTGAACAAGAAGTAAAAAAAATTATTCATTTGCAGAAAATTGCAAATCAAATGCCAGACGCATTTATGCATTTACTAAATCACATATTCCTACAGAGAATGTCCCAATTCGAATTGATGTCCCTATTGGACCATCCACTAGTGTCATAACTAATGAGTCAAAAGCACACTTAAAGCGTGGTAGACCATTGGGTTCTAAGGATCAAAATCTTAGAAAAAGAAAGATTAAATGTCAAGATGACACAATGAAAGAATCTCATATGGAAGTTCAAAATTTGAGTAAGACTGATATTCATGAAAGAATCAATGAATTTGAAACTCATGGAAATAATGAACTAGCCATAAATTTAAGAGATGTTGAAACTAATCTGAATCGATCTGAAATAGTGGTTGATTATGTCTTTGCATATAATGTTGCAGTAAATATCATGCAAGATAATGAGGATCATGAACCTCAATCTGTTATAGAATGTCGACAAAGAAATAATAGGTCAAAATAGAAAGAAGCAATTCAATCAGAGTTGAATTCACTTGTCAAGCGTGAAGTTTTTGGACCTATAGTTCAAACACCTAATGGTATTAAACCTATTGGTTACAAATGGATTTTTGTGCGAAAAATAAATGATAAAAATGAAATACAAAGGTATAAAGCACGCCTTGTGGCACAAGGATTTTCTCAAAGGCCTGGCGTTGATTATGAAGAGACATACTCACCCGTTATGAATGCAGTAACATTGCGTTATCTCATTAGTTTCTCAGTCCATGAGAAACTTGAAATGCAATTGATGGATGTGGTTACATCTTACCTTTATGGATCACTTGATAATGAGATATACATGAAAATTCCTGAAGGATTTGCGATGCCTAAATCATGTAATTCAAAATCTCGAGAAATGTATTAAATTAAATTGCAAAGATCATTATATGGTTTGAAGCAATCTGGACGCATGCGGTATAACCGTCTTAGTGAGTATTTAATTAAAGAAGGTTATACAAATGATGCAATTTGTCCATGTGTCTTTATAAAGAAAACAATATCAGAATTTGTTGTACTTGTTGTTTATGTTGATGACATAAATCTTATTGGAACTCCAATAGAGCTTCAAAAGGAAATTGATTATCTAAAGAATGAATTTGAGATGAAAGATCTGGGAAGGAAAAAATTATGTCTTGATTTGCAAATTGAGCATTTGACAAATGGTATTTTTGTTCATCAATCTGTCTACACAGAAAAAGTGTTGAAAAGATTTTATATGGATGAAGTGCATTCATTAAGTAGTCTAATGGTTGTTCGTTCACTTGATGTGAATAAGGATCCATTCCGACCTCAAGAAAAGGATGAGTAAATTTTTGGTTCTGAAGTACCATATCTTAGTGCAATTGGTGCACTAATGTATCTTGCTAATACTACAAGGTCTGATATAGCTTTTGCTGTTAATTTGTTAGCAAGGTATAGTTTTGCTCCTATTAGGAGACATTGGAATGGGATCAAACACATTCGTGGTATCTTAAAGGGACAATTGATATGGGCTTATTTTATTCTAATAATTATAGCCCCAATCTTGTTGGTTATGCTGATGTAGGATATTTATCTGATCCACACAAAGCTCGATACCAAACAGGCTATGTGTTTATATGTGGGGGGACTGTCATATCTTGGAGATCTACAAAGCAGTCCATCGTAGCCACTTCATCTAATCATGCTGAAATAATAGCTATTCATGAAGAAAGTAGAGAATGTGTGTGGTTAAGGTCTATGATACATCTCATTCGAGAGAAATGTGGTCTGAAGTGTAATAAAGTACCCACTACTTTATATGAAGATACTGCAGCATGCATAGCACAACTTAAGGGAAGATTCATCAAAAGAAATAGAACAAAGCACATTTCACCAAAGCTTTTCTATACACACGAACTTAAAAAGAAAAGTGATATAAATGTGCAACAGATTCGTTCAAGTAACAATGTGGCTGATCTACTCACCAAGTCTCTATCAACTGCAACTTTCAAGAAGATGGTGCACAAGCTTGTAATGCGAATATTCAAGTCTCTGGATTGATTTTCTTATTAGGGGGAGATAATACGCACTGTACTCTTTTTCCCTTACGAGGTTTTGTCCCACTGGGTTTTCCTTTTAAGGTTTTTAATGAGGCAGCATAGATGCGTATTAACAGATATGTGTACTCTTTTCCTTTACTAGAGTTTTTCTTTTCTTAAAGTTTTTTTAAAGGTTTTTAACGAGGCACATCATCTATGAATTAGACATTCAGGAGGAGTGTTATAAAGTATTTGTATTATAGTGAATGTCTATCATGTGGATTGATGTTCTTATTAGGGGGAGTTAATACGCGCTGTACTCTTTTTTCCTTACGAGGTTTTGTCCCACTGGGTTTTCCTTGTAAGGTTTTTAATGAGGCAACATAGATGCGTATTAATAGATATGTGTACTCTTTTCCTTAACTAGAGTCTTTCTTTTCTTAAAGTTTTTTTTAAGGTTTTTGACGAGGCACATCATCTATGAATTAGACATTCAGGGGGAGTGTTATAAAGTATTTGTATTGTAGTGAATGTCTATCATGTGGAGTCCTTTTAGGATATGGTTAAGAGTCCTACTTGGGGACCAAGTTAAATTTCCCCTATAAATAGAGGGCTCTCTTCATTGTAAAATCATCCCTCAAGAGAAATAATAAGTCTTCTATTCTCTCTATTTTCTTCTTCTTATTCTATAGTTTCATAACAGAAACAAAATTTTAAAAAATAAAGAAATATATAAAAATAACCAATTCCTTATAATTTTCTCTTTAAAACTAATAACCTCATAAAATTTTATTTCCTGTTTTAAAACTAACTAAAAATACAATCCAAAATTTACTCAAACTCAAAAAATCTCAATCCTACACAAATTCTAATTCCTAACTATTAGATACCTATATAAATTCTACCCATAATAACATTAATATATATATATATATATATATATATATATATATATATATATATATATATATATATATATATATATATATATATATATATATATATATATATATATATATATATATATATATATATATATATATATATATATATATATATATATATATATACAAAAAATGTAAAAAAAAAATGTTTTTTCAAATTTCAAATTAATGGACAGACATCAAAAAAATAAGATAATTTTAAATAGATTAAAATAAATCATAAAGTTTTAAATAGGTTTAAAATAAATCAGAGAATAGTAAATAGCATTTTGTTATTAAGTTGAATAATATAATATCCAAAAATTAAATCAAGCCATTTTAAATACAATAAAGCGATCATTCTAGAACTACGGGACTCGAGGGGTGCCTAACACCTTCCATTCGGTCAACAAAATTTCTTGCACGAATCTCTAATTCGCAGACCAATAAAATAAAGAGTTAAATTTCCTTTTGATTAGGGATTTAAATAAGGTAACTTGGAACACCAAAACTCAATTCCAAGTGACGACTCTGAAATAAAATAATCCCTTTTCAAAATGTCACTTTAATTGGAAAAACTCTTCTCTTTCAAAAAAGGTTAATAAAGTTTGAAGGAAAAAATAGGGGTGTGACAATAGTGATGCTTTGAGGATTGGTCTAGGGTGTGTTCTATGCAAAATGGAAAGTTTATTGCTTATTCTTTGATGAAACTTAAGGTCCATGAAAAGAACTATCATACACATGATTTGGAACTAGTGACGGTTATGTTTGCCTTAATGATTTGGAGGCATTACTTATATGGTGTTCATGTTGATGTCTTTACTAACCACAACAATTTTTATAGGTGTTCACGCAAAAGGATCAAAATCTTCGCCAAAGAAGGTGACTAAATTACTAAACAATTATGAAATAATCGTCCTCTATCACCCCGGTAAGGCGAATGTGGTGGCGGATGCTCTTAGTCAACTATCAACGGGTAGTGTTGCTCATGTTGAAGATGATAAAAAAGAGTTGGTTTGAGATGTTCATATATTGGCCCGATTTGGTGTTCTGTTAGTTGATTCAAGTAAAGGTTGGGTCATGGTTCATAATGGTTCAGAATCCTATTTTTTGTGGAATGTGAAATCAAAGCAATGTCTTGACGGAATCTTGATTGAGTTAAAGAAGTGGTGCTTAAAAAGTCTGTTGAAGTTTTCTCCCAAGGGAGAGATGATATGCTATTATATCACGTTCATTTGTTTGTTCTGAATGTTGATGACTTTAAAGAGTAAATCTTATTAGAAGCCCCTAGTTCTCAATATTCCATTCACTCAGGAGCCACCAAGATGTATCGTGATTTGTGGGAGGTCTGTTGGTGAAATGGGATGAAGAAGAATATTGCGGAGTTTGTGGCTAAGTGTGGTAATTGTCAACAAGTGAAGGTTGAGCATAAAAAGTCGAGAGGTTTGGCCCATGACACTAGTACTTTATTCGAAAGTGGAAATATTTTAATATGGACTTTATTGTTAGGTTACCTTGTACGCGGCGGAAACATGACTCGATTTGGATTATTGTAGATTGTATGAAAAAATTGGCTCATTTCATTCCCGTCAAGGTTTCTTATTCGGAGGAGGACTATGCTAAGTTGCATTTAAGGAAAATGGTTAGGCTGCATGGAGTGCCCCTTCCATTATCTCCGATCGTCGTACCTAAGTCAGTTGTCAATTTCGAAAATATTTCCAATAGGGTCTTGGTACTCATGTTAATCTTAATACGATCTTTCATTCTCAAAATGATGGGCAAATAGATCGTACTATCTAATATTTGGAAGATATGTTGAGTGTGAGTGTGATTGACTTTAGCGGTAGTTGTGACGATCGTCTGCCTTCGATTTACTTTGCTTATAATAATAACTATCATTCAAGTATTGACATGTCTCCATTTGAGGCTCTTTATAGTAGGAGGCACAAATCTCTCATAGGTTGGTTTGAAGTTGGTGAGGTTGCTTTGATTGGTCTCGAATCAGTACATGAGGCTATGGAAAAAGTTTAGCTTATTAGAGAAAGGTTAAAAATGACTCGAAATCGACAAAAGTACTATGCTGATGTAAGGAGGAGATACCTTGAGTTTGACGCAAGTGATTGGATTTACTTGAAAATTTCACCCTTGACCGGTATAATGAGGTTGGAAAAGAAAGAGAAGCTTAATCCCTGTTATGTGGGCCCATATCATATTTTGAGGTATATTTGTAAGGTTGCTTGTGAACTTGATTTTCATAATGACTTAGTATTGGTACATTTGATTTTCATGTCTCTTTGTTGAAGAAATGTATTGGTGATCCAACATTTATTTTACCATTAGAGAGTCTTGGTATAAAAGAGAGTGTCTTATGAAGAAGTTTCGGTTGAGATTTTGGAACAATAGCTTAAAAGGTTGAGAAATAATAAAGTTACATCTATAAATGTCTTATGGAGGAATAAAAGGGTTGAGGGTGTTACTTAAGAGGCCGAGGACGATATGATGTCCCATTATCCCCATCTTTTCCCCTCTGACCCAACTCTAGCTAGAGATATTCAATTTCTCATGGCCCATCTCCATGTCTGTCATTCTCATGTTTCCTTATGCATGCATGCTAATGAAAACTTGTGTTTGATATTTTGATTTAGCTTTGATTGATTGTTTCATTATTATATGCATTCGAGTATGATTTGCATGTATACCTTATGAAATGATGTTTTGAATATGTTTAAGCTAGGAGGTAAAGTATCTCCTTGGTTATGTGTTGTTGATGAAGTTGCATTCTTGTTGGACTGTTAAATCTCTTCCCTAAACCTCCTTATGTTGACTTGAGTCCCATTCAAGGGTTAATGTTCTCAAGTAGGAGATATTGTAACACCTCATAATGTGGAAAAGGAAAAAAAATGGGTTAAAGTTTGTCTACGGGTCCCATAGAAGCTTCTACAGGTCGTAGATGGAAACCTTAGGAAGTGGGAAAAGAAATTTCTAAAATCAAGTCCCACTACCCTTTGTATGGTTCTAGGATGGTTTGACATTTTATGTACGATTTGTAGATAGGTCTAGTAGGTGAGTCCAGAATTAGTGAAATTTTAAGAGGTTAAGCTGGTTTCCATGGTTGATGTCTACGGTTCGTAGAAAGACCTATTAGCCATAGAGAAAATCTGTCAAAGTTAGTCCAAAATAGGATTTTCTAAGCTTTTCTATGGGTGATCAGTACGGTCTGTAGGAAGTTCTATGGACCGTACGTGGAAACCGCAGATGAGCATTTAGAGTTATTTTAAAGGGGCTTTTGGGCCTTTATACTATGTCATTTTTCATTCTACCCTAAGATCTACATAAAAGGTTTAAGCCCCAAATGCCCATTTTCAATTCATTTTCCTAAATTCCCTAAACTTGACCAAATTCACTCTCCAAATTCTCTCAATTCTAAGAAGAAGAAGAGCTACAGTTCGTCGAAGTCTCCGGTACTTCATTCTTTTTAGGCTTCTTACATCAAGGTATGTGTGTATTCACCCATGGAGTCCTTTCCTCCATGGGGTCATCAAGGATTTCAATTTCAATTTTCAATTAATCAAATCAGGGTTTCAATTCACTAAATATGGGTTTCATCCAATTCTGATTGATTAAGTCTTTAAAAATAATGGTTTAATATTAATATATCATATTTAGTTCAAATTACATTTACCTATGCCTAAATTATGCTTTTCAGCCATGTACGCATGATGAACCCATGAATTATGAATTATAAATTTTGAGGATGTGCATGTTTTTGATGAAATGATCATAAATGATTTGGGGATAGTTTAAAAGAAAAGTATCAATGCTATTGTGAAAGGATTTCTCACGTACTATGTTGATCATGATTGTAAAAGGTATCTTTCACAAATGAATTCACATTGGTGAAAGGTTTTCTCATTCACATTGAGTTATGTTTAAGTAGAGATTCAGTGTTTTGATCTCAAAAGTATGGATTGGTATTGATCATTGCATTTCCTATGTTAAAATTATACTTGACTTTTATCTATTCCGTTGGATTTATACTTAGCACCGAGAGAGCTTTGAGGTGGAGGCTCAGATAGGGTAGTCTCTAGTAGCAATCTCTAGTCCCTAACTACGTATTCCCAAAGGATTGTCTTAAATGACCTAGCTAGTGGATCCACTTTAGCAAATTTTGATATGTACGGATTTTACCTTGGCAAGTAGACTCCCTTTCTTTTGGTATGAGGGATATATCGAATTCCATGATATAGCTCCCATGGTCTTATTGTAAGTTAAATCTAAAATCCCACAAATTGACTATATTTTCTTCAAGCTTCTCTATGTCCATTATGTTTATGTATTTGACTATGTCGATGATGCTCATGTCATTTCTTTTTCCAAAAGCTTTTAAATGTTTCATTATGATCATGCTTACGCGTTTTAAGTCATTCATGTCAGCATGCATATGTTTATGAATATTGCTGAAACTTAGTACATTCCATGTACTAATACGTACTTGTGCCTACATTATCTCATGAATGTAGGGTCCGATGTTCGTACCTCGCACACTCGTGGGTAGACATCCATTGGGTGCTTCAAGTAATTGCTTAGTCCTCATGTTTCAAGGATCGATATACTTTATAGCTTTATGTATTTTCGTTTTTAAATTTATCTTAGATGTAAGAGTTATGTCTCAATCACTTTCCTCATGATGTATTAGACGACTTTGAGACTTATGTTAGACTTCTGCTTTTTTCAATCTCTGTTATATGAAATGCTATCAGCTTAACTCTTTACTTCTATTATCTCTTATGATGTATGTTATGTGGATTGTGTAGGATCTCCCAGAATTCTATACACCGTGTCACATTTAGGGTATACTTGGGTCGTGACAAATGTCATGTCTCGGGTTTACTTTGGGTCGTGACAAATAGTCTCTTTAAGATAATAACTTTTCCGGTCCCGACTAAGGCTAATAAATAAATCACATATTTCAATAAATAATAAGATAATATATTTTCAGAAGACCCCTATAAAAAATAGGGTCTTATTAGTATTATAAATTCATAATTTTTTAAAATTACAAATATATCTAAAATAATTTAGCGAAATGTGATTCTATTGTTTTTTTATTTTGTTAAAATTTAAATCTAGTTGAAACTTATCTCTAAATTTTCTAACAGTACAAGTGTCAAGTGTTAGTGGTGATATCGATGTTAGCTTAAAAATAATCTGGAACAAGCATTAACACTACTATATATATGTCCGGGATTCTGAACAAATGAAATGATTCAATTGATGCAACAACATGTCATCTGCTTCCGCGTTCTTCAACCAGATGACACATCATTGAATCTTTCTCCGATTCATTAGATTAATTCATAAGAATTAATCGTCAACATCATTGTGCTGCCATTTTACATTAAATCGCAAGGAATAACTTCTTTTCATTGTTTCTGCTTAATGTTATAAACACAAATTCTTTTATTTATATAGAAAAAGAAAAAGAAGGTATGTACGTATTTGACTTATTAATAGTATACGTATCCATGTGTTGTTCTGATATTTTAAAATATAATAGTTATTAAATTTAAAATAATAAATATAAATTATTATTGAGTAACAAAGTGCATGTATGACATGTTATATGTAATGACTTAATTGTTTTTATACATTTAACAAATGTTTACCCTAATTTATGTGCAATGAGTTTATATATGTTCTTCAAAGACACTAAACATTATTCTAACAATTTCTCTCTCTTCTAGTATAATGAATACTAATAGCATATGTAGCATGTGTTCAATTGATATTTATGCTAAAGAATTAAATTATAAATTCATAGATCAATATAAAATGTAGTATTAAAAAGGAAACATTAAAAGTATATACTACTTGAGACTTTTATTAACAAAATATCAGTATACTTAAGTTTTTAAATTACATAGATAACAAAATATTTAATTTTGTATTTATTTAATTTTCTTTAACTGTCTCTCATACTATTGGTATCAATTGCCTTTTTATAGGGTCAATTTTAATTAGGATAACAATATTCTCTCTCCTATTTTCCAATGACATCCGTTTCTATTTTTTTCCTTTTTTTGATTTTTCTCTCTCATACTGTTGGTATTAAGTTCCTTTTATAGGGCCGATTCAATTAGGATTTTGACATTATGTGTCTTTTATAGGGGTTATCTCTCCTATTTTTCAATTAAACACGTTTCATTATTATTTTCCCCCTTTTTACGCTTAGTAGAACTTTTGTTGGGATATTAATTAGTTTATTCCTTTTTCAAATTTGATTTTTACAAAGAAAGACGATTTACTTATCAATGTAGAGTTATAGTTACTAGAAATCTTCAAAATATTTTGGGCAGTCTAAAGGGTTATCTCTTTCATATTTGCAAATAATAAATTGTTGTAGCCAATTCAAATTGTGAGGATATAGCATTAACCAATCCTTCGTATTTGGTTGTTGGATCATACATTACTCTTTCAATATGTTAATCCACGTAATAACCTGTAAAATTTCAATTTATTCAGTAAGGTAATATAGTTTTAACCAAAAATACACCATGCTATTAGCTTGGCGTTTTGTAACAAGAAATATATCATCATATGGACTAGATAACATTTCAACTTAATTTTTTCATATTGGTATTTTTTAGGATAAAAACAATTAACTTACGAGTCATACCTATTTAATATATTTTGAACGAAAAAATACACTAACACATACACCATGCTATTAGATTGGTTTTAGTTTGCAACAACAAATATACTATCATATGTACCAGAATATAGTCCAATTCAATTTTTTTCAAATTGATATTTTTTAGGATAAAATCAATCAATATCTGAGTTGTACGTATGTAATAAAGTTTGAACTGAAAAATGCACCAATACATACACCATGCTAGTTCGCAACAAAAAATATACCATCATATGTACCAGATAACATTCCAATACAGTTTTTTCAAAATTGATATTTTTTTAGGATAAAATCAATCAATATTTTAATAGACGTATTTAATATAGTTTGAACTGAAAAATACACTAGCACATACACCATGCTATTAACTTGGTGTTAGTTTGCAACAACAAATATACCATCTTATGTACTAGATAACATTCCAATTAAATTATATTAACACATGTTGATATATAAGGTAATAAAGGTTGGACCATAAAATACACCAACTCATACTTCAAGCTATTAATTTGGTGTCACTTAGTAGCAACAAATACTCCATCGTATGTACCAGATAACATTCCAAATCAATTTTTCAAATTGATATTTTATCAGGATGCCACTAATCAACATATGAATCGTTTTGTTGATTATTTTACACACTAAATTACTTAATGTATTACAAAAAAAAATGTATTATAATTTCACAAAATTTGAAAGCTTCAATTTATAACCAAATCATATGAAGTTGTTGTAATTACACAAAATTTATAGGGTATTACATTAATGACATAATAAAGCCCTACTTTTATGAATTTAATTTCAATATAATTGACAAACTAAACTATAAGAATATATATCAAAAAATATAAAATAGATGCTGGTGATAATTCAAATATAATCACGTAATAAAACATCATGCGAACTTTTTTTTTTTACAATTATCTAATGAGATTCATTGCTCGTTATATTGAATTAGAATTGACAAATTATTGATATTAATTTTCGATAGTCGTTTCCACAGAGAATGAGAGTTTTGTTTGGTAGGAAATCTCCACAGGAAGATAATTATAACAAATTTGATAAATAAGGGATGGTAAAATAATTGGAGTAATTTATGGGAATAGTGATAGGTGTAGCCATTATTTTTAAATTTTAATTCTACTTTTGAAAAAAAATTGCTATATAAAGGGAAAAAAGATATTGCTATTTTGGTGTTAATTCAGTTCTTAAGTTGTATAGTTAAAAAAATCAGCCCTATTAAAATTTTTTATCTCTACTTTTAGCTAAAATCTAAAAAATAATTTACAAAGCATGTTGCAACCTCTTCAGTACACTCCTCTTTCGTTTAATCTTGCTAAATGAAACGATTTTCATTTAATCTAATACAA
>JABWTJ010000111.1:0-113050 GCA_016801875.1 Solanum sitiens | reverse complement strand
GAGCTTTATTAAGTCCTTGGTAAATTCATTTGGTATTGTATCGTAGTTAAGGGTAAGGCGGGGTCTGTCCCGACCTACTCTAGTCTTTTATCTTTTAGAGGCTTTGTAGACGTATGTACATGGTTCAGTTTGTCTTAAGGAGTTGTGGCCTAAACGGCCAAGTCTTGTATATAACTTTTGGATCTACTTACGTTGGTTTGTATCGCTGCATCCAAAGTTAACTTGTCTCAATTGTTATAGTATATGCTCAGTAAGAACAGGTTGTAGGTTGGTTCTCTCGGGCCTTTAGGGCATCGGGTGCCTGTCCGTCTTAATGGGTTTTGAGGCGTGACAAGACAGGATTCATGAAAATAAAACTTACACTCTTTCTCAAGCAACTTGCACAAGGGATGTGCAATCTTTGAAAAATCCTTGATAAACCTCCGGTAAAAGCTGGCATGCCCTAGAAAGCTTCTCACACCTTTTACAGATATGGGTGGAGGAAGTTTGTCTATCACCTCAACTTTAGCTCGATCAACCTCTATACCCTTCTCTGAAATGCGATGACCCAATACAATACCTTCTTTCACTATGAAGTGACATTTTTCCCAATTAAGCACAAGGTTGCAGTCTTCACACCTTTTAAGAACCTCGGACAAATTACTCAAACACCGCTCAAAGGAGTCACCAACCACTGAAAAATCATCCATAAACACCTCAATAGTGTCCTCCACCATATCGGAGAATATCGCCATCATACATCTCTGAAATATTGCCGGTGCATTACATAACCCGAACGGCATTCTCTCGAACGCGAAGGTCCCATATGGACAAGTAAAGGTGGTTTTCTCTTGATCCTCTGGTGCAATAGAAATCTGATTATAACCTAAATAGCCATCAAGAAAACAGTACCACCCCTTTTCTGCAAGTCTGTCCAAAATCTGATCCATGAAGGGCATCGGGAAATGGTCCTTCCTGGTCCATGCATTTAATTTCTGGTAATCCATACATACCCTCCATCCAGTCACCAGTCTCATTGGAATAAGCTCATTCTTTTCATTGGGGACCACAGTCATTCCCCCTTTCTTAGGTACACACTGAACAGGGCATACCCAACTACTATCGGCGATTGGATATATCACTCTAGCATCCAACCACTTAATGATTTCTTTCTTCACCACCTCTTGCATAGGTGGATTTAAACGTCTTTGGTGCTCAATACTTGGCTTATGATCGGGTATGAGTTGGATTTTATGCAAAATAATACCGGGCGGAATCCTAATAATATCCGCAATAGTCCACCCAATAGCTTATTTGAACCTTTTTAACACTTTCACCAAACTCTCAACTTGTTGTACATTCAGATCTGATGCAATGATTACCGGCAAAGTGTCACCATTTCCTAAGAATACATACCTCAGATGAGGTGGTAGAGCCTTTAGTTCTAATTTTGGAGCCTCCTCTATAGATTGTTTCGTGGGTGGAGACTCGTGATTCTTCATATCTAACTCATACTTCTTTGGTTTAAACCAAAAATTACCTAGCTCAAGTGTCGCGACCAATGACCCAATATCTTCAATGCAATCACTATCAAAATTCATGATCACTGCCGCTAGTACTTTTACGCCCAGACGTTCTTCTATTTGTACCTCAGATGACTTTTTAACTCTGTAAGGTATGACAGATACTGATTGGAGTTCACCACTCTGCCTCATGGACCTACAAATGTTGAAAGTCACTTCCTCATTGTTCAATCGAAATTTTATTTGCCCTTTTTCCATATCAACCAAGGCTCCACCCGTAGCAAGGAATGGCCTCCCAAGGATAATAGGCACCTCAAAATTGACCTCACAATCAAGAATAACAAAATCAGCCGAAAATATGAATGACTCCACCTTTACTAACACATCGTGGAGTATCCCAATAGTCCTCTTCACCGTTCGATCGGCCATCAGTAGCCGCATTGCAGTGGGCGTTGGGTTACCCAAACCCAATTTCTTGTAAATAGAAAGAGGCATGAGGTTTATGCTTGCCCCAAGATCACATAATGCCTTTGCAAAGTGTAATAACCCAGATCTTCTTTATTTTGCACTAGAGACCTTGTAGCAATAGCACTACAATGCTGCATTCTATCATCATATTCAAAACTGACCGATCTTTTCTTGGTCACCATATCTTTCATGAACTTGGCATAACCGGGCATTTGTTCAAGAGCTTCTATCAAAGGGACATTGATGGAAAGCTGTTTCAACATATTAATAAAACTCCGGTATTTACCATCCTCGATCTTTTTCACTAAACTTTGTGGGAATGGAGGTGGTGGTCTAGGCATAGGGGTCACCTTTTGGGGTACCTCAGTTTCTTTCTCTATTTTGTCTCCTAACTCACCACTAACCTCCACTACCTTATCATCTCCTCTTATCACCTTTTCTACTCCATACGACATTGGTGGGTCAATGGCTTGTTTACCACCTCGAGTTGTGATTGCCATACAATGTCCATCATTTTTCGAATTTTGGATAGTGTTGCTTGGAAGAGTACCCGGTAGACGTGGGTTCACAGTCAAAGATAATTGAGCCATTTGAAACTTAAGGTGCTTGATCGAGACTGCATGTGCATCAACTTTCTGCCCAATACTCGCTAAGTCACTCCTCAACTCTTTGGTGTTCTCATCACTAGCATCGAACCTCCTCATCATTTTCTGCAACATATCCTCAACTCGCGCCATACTACCTCCACCGTCCCTAGGATTAACTTCACGATTTTGAGGTGGAACATAGGGCCCACTCTTATCATTTCTGTTACCATAGTTACCCCGGTTAAAGTTGTTGTCACGGTTGTAATTCCCATCTCGGACATAATGACCCTCTCGGTTGTAATTACCATAGTTCCGACCTTGGTTTCCTTGACCTTAGCGCCAATTCTCCTGATTGGAGCCTTGGGCGTTTGGTCGGAAACCCCCCGTCTGCTCAGCTACCGCATAAGAGTCCTCCTCATAGTAATACTCATCATTCAGCGGTGATGGTTTAGATAAATAGTTCACCGCATTTACCTTTTCTGCACCCCCAGTGACATGTATTAACACCAGCCCAAGCTCAGTTCTCATCTGAGCCATCTCTTCACGAATCTCGTCTATGGCTGGGTTGTGTGCGGATTGCACTGCAAAGGTGTTTCTCCAGTATCTGACTTTCTAGTACTCTATGCTTTATTATTTCAGGAGATTTTCTCCAACTTCTCAGCGATCTCAGCATAAGGACACTCCCCATAAGAACCACCCGCTATCGTATCCAGTACTGCCTTATTATTATCGTCCTGCCTCCGATAGAAATATTCTTTCAGTGACTCATCATCGATGCGAAGATTGGGAACACTCCTCAAGAACGATGTGAACCTATCCCAAGAACTACTGACTGATTCACCCGGTAGTGCCACAAAGTTGTTCACCCTATCTTTGTGGTTTAGCTTCTTAGATAATGGGTAGTAGCGTGCTAAGAACACATCCCTCAGTTGATTCCAAGTGTAGATTGAGTTATAGGATAGCTCAGTAAATCATATAGCAGCCTCTCCCGTTAGTGAGAGAGGAAACACTCTTAACCCAATTACATCCATATTCAAATCAGGCCTCCCTACACAACTCTTACACACCGACCTTACTTTTTCTATGTGAGCATGTGGATCCTCAGAAGGTAACCCCGAAAACAAACCTCTAGCGGTGAGCATTTGCATCAGGCTATTAGTTACCACAAATGTATGGCCGTGTGGTAGGGGAGGCAAGACCAGTGGCCTGTCTGAATCAGTAATGTTATCATATCCCCTATAATACTCTTGGGGGCATGGATCGGGATGTTGTCTCCTTAGTTCATCTTCCCCATGGTTTTCAGGTAATAACCGACCATGAGCATCAACCGAAGCTGGAATGTCCTGGTTGGGATCATCATCGTTAATACCCAAGTTTCGATTCATCCTGCATAGTGTACGCTCCAATTTGTGGTCGTGTGGAAGTAAGGGTTCTCTTCTACTCCGCGTAACTGGCATACACGGAAGTTAGATCTGCAAAAGACAAAAACAACAAGAAAAAGTAAAATTAGGAAAATATTGACTAAACTTTAGTAATAAGTTTTAAGTTAATCTAAAATCCACTTTCCCCGGCAGCGGCGCCAAAATTTGATACGCTCAAATTTACTTATCGAAAAGAAGTATAAGCGGTCGTATCAAGTAAAGAACCCAACTATGAGGTTGAGGTCGATTCCACGAGGAAAATGATTTAGACTTAACTTTAACCTACTATTACTTTTATTTAGTCAAGTCTCTTCCGAAAACAAATAACAAAAAGAAGGGTTTTGAATAACAAATGTAATTAACTAATTCTACGTAAACAAATGTCACGTTCAAAGATTTGATTTTTATCAAGTAATTAAAGTAACTAGGGCTTAAGTGTTCCCCATAGGTTCATAACTCGGTAATTCTAGCTATAACAATCCTTTCCTAATATCTTGCATGCAAAGTGGTAAGTTATGTATCCCTAATTCCTTGGTCCGGCAACTAGGAAATTTCACTCCGCACCTTGGTCCGGCTACGTGTGTATGCTTTACTAAACCTTACCTTTACCTCATATTAAGCATCATAATCGATATTTGGCTTAGTTGTTACTTCGCACCAAGCAACACTAGCTTATTAGATAGTATATACTAAATCTACGTTGATAATTCTTTTCTTATTATCTACCTCCTTGGTTTGGCAAGTAGCAATAAGACGAGTTCTAACGTTGGCCACCGTTAAAAAGACTTCTAAATTAAATAATTATCAATACATGCAAGACATTAATCGAGAATTGTTATTTTAGTTAGATTTTACCTTGTTATTTACCTATGGTTCCCACAACCCTAGTTATGGAGTTTAGTTACCCATGTTAATAATCACACAATTCATATTAATTAAATAAGAATTCTTGCACTTACTTTGATGAGATTGAAGATAATCCAGAAAATTACTTGAATTAATCAAACACTTCCAACAAACGATTCCGAAAAATAGAGTAATTTCCAAAATCCCAAAATTCAATACTTAAAACAATAAAACTAAAAACATATCCAAGAGTCTAACCCCAAAAAGGAGGTGTTTACAGGTATTTATAATACTCAAATCCTAATAAAAAAAGGAAACCTATTTAAGGATAATCTGTCCAAAAAACATGGCTGAGTCGACGACTGCCACGACGGACCTTCGAGGTCACGACGGAAGGTCGAGGCCTTCCGTCACTCCACACTTAGAAACTTCTGGATAAGGGTACTAGGGCTACTTTCTGTTGATGTTGAAGGATGTGCAGGATGGTCCGTCGTGGCTATGATGGTCCGTCGCGAGCCTCCGTAGCCCCACACTTGGTCAGAATTCCCCACCTTCCTTTGTCAGTCTTCTTCTTCTTACGACGGTGGCCACCTACAGACCGTCGAGGTCACGACGGACCGTCGATGGCTCCGTAGGTTGCCACTTCCGCAACTTTTAGCACACAACTCTCACGTTCTTCTTCTGGACAGATTTCCTGAAAACAAAGAGAAAATTACATTAAAACTAATTACAAAAAGGCCTTAGACAAACACTAAACTTAAGTTAAAACCATTGAAAGTACCGTATAACTACGGTACATCAACACCCTCAACTTAAATTCGTTGTTTGTCCTCAAGCGACGCACTATGACTCACCACAAAATCTTTGTACAAGAGCATTCTTAGTTTAACTTTCTGCAATCATCTGGCTATCAATCCCGATTATTTTCAAATTGAGTTATGCATGCTATCACTATTAGGCTTGATCATATGGATCAGACCATGACACAGACTCACCACTCACAGACATCTATGCTCTTTAACCTCTCACATAGGTACCAATTTTCCGGTATTGCAACTAGTGTCCTTACTTAAAAACAACATCCTCATTTATCACACAATGATTTCAGTTTGTGTATAAGGATTATTTTTCAACACTCGCTCTTTGAACAACTTCACACCTTATTCATACTTATTGCCATAGGCTTGCCCTTATTTTCACTGCTTTACATTCGCCATAATAGACTCTTAGGATCACGATAGGACTTTCATAGCTTGTAACTTAGGTTCGGGGTCAGGTTGGATACATTTAGGTGTATTTGTAGTGACTCATTGCCCTCCTTGACATAACAACTAAGCGTCCTACCTTTTCATCATTTTATTCTGCCCTATTTCTTAATTTTCTTGCATTCCTTCACCTTGCTATTCTCCCTTCTTTCTCCTTTTTTTTTTGTAAGTGACTCTTTTCTTTTCTTCTCTTTTTTTTTCTTCAAATTTTCAACTTTGTCACCTTTCTTTCAACTTTTCCCGAGTCACTTTTCTTTTGCTTCTTTATTCTTTCAACCTCACATTCCGGGGCATTCCTCATAATATCCACCCTCAAATCATGGCTTGGCCACGAATCAAGGTACACAATACCCAAAGTTGGGTCAGGGCCACGACAAGGTTGTTTGCTGTATTAGCCACCCTCAACTTAAAAGAAAAAAATAAGGCATCAAATCAAAACTGTGCACGAGTAATGATATTCTTGTGTCATCAGCTTGACGAGATTCTGAAATCGAATATCTGACAGTTAAGGATCCACTTATTTTGTGGAAAAACCTAAAAGAAAGATTTGACCACTTGAAGATGGTCATACATCCAAAGACACGATATGATTGGATGCATCTAAGGCTACAAGACTTTAAGTATATACATGAGTATAATTCTGCTATGTTCAAAATCACTTCTCAGTTGAAATTATGTGGAGAAACGGTTAGTGAGATTGATATGATGGAAAAGATGTTCTCCACTTTCAATGCCTCGAATGTGCTCTTGCAGCAACAATATCGAGAGAAAGGTTTCAAAAAGTATTCTGAACTAATTTCTCATCTTCTTGTGGCTGAGCAAAATAATAATTTATCATTGAATAATTATGAGAATCGGCCTACTGGATCTGAACCACTTCCTGAAGTGAATGAGGCGTACGCTCACCATGCTAGGCGTGGAAAAGGTCGCGGCCCTAATCGTGGTCATGGACGTGGACGTGATCGTGATCGTGATTATGGTCAAGAACGTAATTCTTTTCCTGGTGTTAATCATTCATCAAATAAAAAGGAAAAAAGAAAGGATGAAAAACGTGAAGCAACTAGGGAAGGTTGTTTTCGATGTGGTGGAAGAGGTCATTATGCACGTGATTATCGTACTCCCAAACATTTGGTTGAGCTTTATCAAGAATCGCTAAAGAAGAAAGAGAAAAATCTTGAGGAAAATTTTATCTCTGAAAATCAAGTTGACATCACGCACTTGGATGTAGCAGAATTCTTCGCACATCCTGAAGGAAAGATAGATCACTTAATTGGTGATGATTCTGTGAACATGGAAGAGTGATTTTTTTTGTTATTTTATTTATTTATTTATTTATTGGTAGAAGTTATTAATAAATTTCATGTAATGATAGTGGTTTACATGAGTATTAGTATTTTAAATTAGTTTAGTCATATTTTTATAGTTCATTAGCTTGTTCCATCTTAATTAAATAATATATATTTTTCATTGATTTATTTATATGATTCTAATATGATAGTGTTAGTCAAATACTAAACTTTATCACGTGTTTGTATTATATTAGGTCTTTAGCTTGATCTAATGTTAAAAACATACATTATGTTATTAACTAGGATTTATCATGTGTTTGTATTATATTAGGTCTTTAGCTTTATTTAATGTTAAAAACATACAGTCTGTTATTAACTAGGATTTATCATGTGTTTGTATTATATTAGGTCTTTAACTTGATCTAATGTTAAAAACATGCAGTCTGTTATTAACTAGGATTAAATAATAATTTTATTTTATTTTCCTAACAACTCATTTTTGACTTAGAGGAAACAATAAATTAAGGCTCAATTTCTAATATTTAATTATTAATTTATTACTTTGAATATATTGTACCATTTTGACAACACTAATATTTAATATATATATTTTTTGTGTGTATGTCATCTCATGTGAAGATATGGATAATTCTAAAAATATATTATCGAAATATGAAGACATTTGCTTGATTGATTCTTGTACAACACATACGATATTCAAAAATAAGAAATATTTTTCTCATTTAAGTATGAGCAAAATAAATGTTACTACAATTTTCGATAGTACTATTATGATTGAGGGTTTTGAAAGAGCCATTTTAATTTTGCCCAAGGGAACTAAATTCATCATTAATAATGCTATGTTTTCTCCAAAATATAAGAGAAACTTGTTGAGTTTTAAAGATATCCATGAAAATGGCTATCATATCCAATCAATGGATGAAATAAATCTTGAATATCTTGGTATCACCAAGAATGTCTCTGGGCAGACACGTGTTATAGAAAAGTTCCCTGCTTTATCTTCTGGATTGTATTGGACAAAAGTTAGTGCAATTGAGGCACATTTTATAGTAAATAAGAAGTTTACTGATTCCAATACATTTGTACTTTGGCATGATCATCTGGGACATCCTGGGTCAATAATGATAAGACGAATTATAGAAAATTCGAATGGACACCCATTAAAGGACCTAAAAGTTCTTTTAAATGGTGAATTTTCTTGTACTTCTTGTTATCAAGGCAAGTTAATTGTGAGACCATCACCAACAAAAGTTGAGATTGAGTCCCCTGCGTTCTTGGAACGTATACATGGGGATATTTGTGGACCTATTCACCCACCTAGTGGGTCATTTAGATACTTTATGGTTCTAATAGATGTTTCTTCTAGATGGTCTCATGTGTGCCTACTGTCATCTCGTAACTTGACATTTGCAAAATTATTGGCACAAATAATAAGGTTAAGGGCACACTTTCCTGATAATCAGATTAAGTCCATTCATCTTTATAAAGCTGCAGAGTTTTCATCCCAATAATTTAATGATTATTGTTTAGAAATTGGAATAAGAGTTGAACACTCCATTGCTCATGTTCATACTCAGAATGGTCTCGCTGAGTCATTAATTAAACGTCTGCAATTAATATCAAGACAATTGCTTATGAAAACTAGGTTGCCCACTTCTATGTGGGACATGCAATTTTGCATGCTGCAACACTTATTTGTCTCAGACCGACAAGTTATCATAAATTTTCTCTATTTCAATTGGTTATGGGTCAAGAACCTAATATATACCATCTAAGAATTTTTGGATGTGCGGTACATGTGCCTGTGGCACCACCAAACCGCACTAAGATGGGCCCTCAAAGAAGGTTAGGAATATATGTTGGTTTGAGTCACCCTCCATTATTCGCTATCTTGAACCATTGACTGGAGATATGCTTACTGCTCGATTTGCAGATTGTCGGTTTGATGAGATAGTTTTCCCAAAATTAGGGGGAGAGAATAGTGAAATAAAACGAGAAATTTTGTGGAAAAATTTATCATTGTCTCATCTTGATCCATATTCTTCTACTTGTGAACAAGAAGTAAAAAAATTATTCATTTGCAGAAAATTGCAAATCAAATGCCAGATGCATTTATGCATTTACTAAATCACATATTCCTACAGAGAATGTCCCAATTCGAATTGATGTCCCTATTGGACCATCCACTAGTGTCATAACTAATGAGTCAAAAGCACACTTAAAGCGTGGTAGACCATTGGGTTCTAAGGATCAAAATCTTAGAAAAAGAAAGATTAAATGTCAAGATGACACAATGAAAGAATCTCATATGGAAGTTCAAAATTTGAGTAAGACTGATATTCATGAAAGAATCAATGAATTTGAAACTCATGGAAATAATGAACTAGCCATAAATTTAAGACATGTTGAAACTAATCTGAATCGATCAGAAATAGTGGTTGATTATGTCTTTGCATATAATGTTGCAGCAAATATCATGCAAGATAATGAGGATCATGAACCTCAATCTGTTATAGAATGTCGACAAAGAAATAATAGGTCAAAATAGAAAGAAGCAATTCAATCAGAGTTGAATTCACTTGTCAAGCGTGAAGTTTTTGGACCTATAGTTCAAACACCTAATGGTATTAAACCTATTGGTTACAAATGGATTTTTGTGCGAAAAATAAATGAGAAAAATGAAATACAAAGGTATAAAGCACGCCTTGTGGCATAAGAATTTTCTCAAAGGCCTGGCATCGATTATGAAGAGACATACTCACCCGTTATGAATGCAGTAACATTGCGTTATCTCATTAGTTTCTCAGTCCATGAGAAACTTGAAATGCAATTGATGGATGTGGTTACATCTTACCTTTATGGATCACTTGATAATGAGATATACATGAAAATTCCTGAAGGATTTGCGATGCCTAAATCATGTAATTCAAAATCTCGAGAAATGTATTAAATTAAATTGCAAAGATCATTATATGGTTTGAAGCAATCTGGACGCATGCGGTATAACCGTCTTAGTGAGTATTTAATTAAAGAAGGTTATACAAATGATGCAATTTGTCCATGTGTCTTTATAAAGAAAACAATATCAGAATTTGTTGTACTTGTTGTTTATGTTGATGACATAAATCTTATTGGAACTCCAATAGAGCTTCAAAAGGCAATTGATTATCTAAAGAATGAATTTGAGATGAAAGATCTGGGAAGGAAAAAATTATGTCTTGATTTGCAAATTGAGCATTTGACAAATGGTATTTTTGTTCATCAATCTGTCTACACAGAAAAAGTGTTGAAAAGATTTTATATGGATGAAGCGCATTCATTAAGTACTCTAATGGTTGTTCGTTCACTTGATGTGAATAAGGATCCATTCCGACCTCAAGAAAAGGATGAGTAAATTTTTGGTTCTGAAGTACCATATCTTAGTGCAATTGGTGCACTAATGTATCTTGCTAATACTACAAGGTCTGATATAGCTTTTGCTGTTAATTTGTTAGCAAGGTATAGTTTTGCTCCTATTAGGAGACATTGGAATGGGATCAAACACATTTTGTGGTATCTTAAAGGGACAATTGATATGGGCTTATTTTATTCTAATAATTATAGCCCCAATCTTGTTGGTTATGCTGATGCAGGATATTTATCTGATCCACACAAAGCTCGATACCAAACAGGCTATGTGTTTATATGTGGGGGGACTGTCATATCTTGGAGATCTACAAAGCAGTCCATCGTAGCCACTTCATCTAATCATGCTGAAATAATAGCTATTCATGAAGAAAGTAGAGAATGTGTGTGGTTAAGGTCTATGATACATCTCATTCGAGAGAAATGTGGTCTGAAGTGTAATAAAGTACCCACTACTTTATATGAAGATACTGCAGCATGCATAGCACAACTTAAGGGAAGATTCATCAAAAGAAATAGAACAAAGCACATTTCACCAAAGCTTTTGTATACACACGAAACTTAAAAAGAAAAGTGATACAAATGTGCAACAGATTCGTTCAAGTAACAATGTGGCTGATCTACTCACCAAGTCTCTATCAACTGCAACTTTCAAGAAGATGGTGCACAAGCTTGTAATGCGAATATTCAAGTCTCTGGATTGATTTTCTTATTAGGGGGAGATAATACGCACTGTACTCTTTTTCCCTTACGAGGTTTTGTCCCACTGGGTTTTCCTTTTAAGGTTTTTAATGAGGCAGCATAGATGCGTATTAACAGATATGTGTACTCTTTTCCTTTACTAGAGTTTTTCTTTTCTTAAAGTTTTTTTAAAGGTTTTTAACGAGGCACATCATCTATGAATTAGACATTCAGGAGGAGTGTTATAAAGTATTTGTATTATAGTGAATGTCTATCATGTGGATTGATGTTCTTATTAGGGGGAGTTAATACGCGCTGTACTCTTTTTTCCTTACGAGGTTTTGTCCCACTGGGTTTTCCTTGTAAGGTTTTTAATGAGGTAACATAGATGCGTATTAATAGATATGTGTACTCTTTTCCTTAACTAGAGTCTTTCTTTTCTTAAAGTTTTTTTTAAGGTTTTTGACGAGGCACATCATCTATGAATTAGACATTCAGGGGGAGTGTTATAAAGTATTTGTATTGTAGTGAATGTCTATCATGTGGAGTCCTTTTAGGATATGGTTAAGAGTCCTACTTGGGGACCAAGTTAAATTTCCCCTATAAATAGAGGGCTCTCTTCATTGTAAAATCATCCCTCAAGAGAAATAATAAGTCTTCTATTCTCTCTATTTTCTTCTTCTTATTCTATAGTTTCATAACAGAAACAAAATTTTAAAAAATAAAGAAATATATAAAAATAACCAATTCCTTATAATTTTCTCTTTAAAACTAATAACCTCATAAAATTTTATTTCCTGTTTTAAAACTAACTAAAAATACAATCCAAAATTTACTCAAACTCAAAAAATCTCAATCCTACACAAATTCTAATTCCTAACTATTAGATACCTATATAAATTCTACCCATAATAACATTAATATATATATATATATATATATATATATATATATATATATATATATATATATATATATATATATATATACAAAAATGTAAAAAAAAAATGTTTTTTCAAATTTCAAATTAATGGACAGACATCAAAAAAATAAGATAATTTTAAATAGATTAAAATAAATCATAAAGTTTTAAATAGGTTTAAAATAAATCAGAGAATAGTAAATAACATTTTGTTATTAAGTTGAATAATATAATATCCAAAAATTAAATCAAGCCATTTTAAATACAATAAAGCGATCATTCTAGAACTACGGGACTCGAGGGGTGCCTAACACCTTCCATTCGGTCAACAAAATTTCTTGCACGAATCTCTAATTCGCAGACCAATAAAATAAAGAGTTAAATTTCCTTTTGATTAGGGATTTAAATAAGGTAACTTGGAACACCAAAACTCAATTCCAAGTGACGACTCTGAAATAAAATAATCCCTTTTCAAAATGTCACTTTAATTGGAAAAACTCTTCTCTTTCAAAAAAGGTTAATAAAGTTTGAAGGAAAAAATAGGGGTGTGACAATAGTGCTTTGAGGATTGGTCTAGGGTGTGTTCTATGCAAAACGGAAAGTTTATTGCTTATTCTTTGATGAAACTTAAGGTCCATGAAAAGAACTATCATACACATGATTTGGAACTAGTGACGGTTATGTTTGCCTTAATGATTTGGAGGCATTACTTATATGGTGTTCATGTTGATGTCTTTACTAACCACAACAATTTTTATAGGTGTTCACGCAAAAGGATCAAAATCTTCGCCAAAGAAGGTGACTAAATTACTAAACAATTATGAAATAATCGTCCTCTATCACCCCGGTAAGGCGAATGTGGTGGCGGATGCTCTTAGTCAACTATCAACGGGTAGTGTTGCTCATGTGATAAAAAAGAGTTGGTTTGAGATGTTCATATATTGGCCCGATTTGGTGTTCTGTTAGTTGATTCAAGTAAAGGTTGGGTCATGGTTCATAATGGTTCAGAATCCTATTTTTTGTGGAATGTGAAATCAAAGCAATGTCTTGACGGAATCTTGATTGAGTTAAAGAAGTGGTGCTTAAAAAGTCTGTTGAAGTTTTCTCCCAAGGGAGAGATGATATGCTATTATATCACGTTCATTTGTTTGTTCTGAATGTTGATGACTTTAAAGAGTAAATCTTATTAGAAGCCCCTAGTTCTCAATATTCCATTCACTCAGGAGCCACCAAGATGTATCGTGATTTGTGGGAGGTCTGTTGGTGAAATGGGATGAAGAAGAATATTGCGGAGTTTGTGGCTAAGTGTGGTAATTGTCAACAAGTGAAGGTTGAGCATCAAAAGTCGAGAGGTTTGGCCCATGACACTAGTACTTTATTCGAAAGTGGAAATATTTTAATATGGACTTTATTGTTAGGTTACCTTGTACGCGGCGGAAACATGACTCGATTTGGATTATTGTAGATTGTATGAAAAAATTGGCTCATTTCATTCCCGTCAAGGTTTCTTATTCGGAGGAGGACTATGCTAAGTTGCATTTAATGAAAATGGTTAGGCTGCATGGAGTGCCCCTTCCATTATCTCCGATCGTCGTACCTAAGTCAGTTGTCAATTTCGAAAATATTTCCAATAGGGTCTTGGTACTCATGTTAATATTAATACGATCTTTCATTCTCAAAATGATGGGCAAATAGATCGTACTATCTAATATTTGGAAGATATGTTGAGTGTGAGTGTGATTGACTTTAGCGGTAGTTGTGACGATCGTCTGCCTTTGATTTACTTTGCTTATAATAATAACTATCATTCAAGTATTGACATGTCTCCATTTGAGGCTCTTTATAGTAGGAGGCACAAATATCTCATAGGTTGGTTTGAAGTTGGTGAGGTTGCTTTGATTGGTCCCGAATCGGTACATGAGGCTATGGAAAAAGTTTAGCTTATTAGAGAAAGGTTAAAAATGACTCGAAATCGACAAAAGTACTATGCTGATGTAAGGAGGAGATACCTTGAGTTTGACGCAAGTGATTGGATTTACTTGAAAATTTCACCTTTGACCGGTATAATGAGGTTGGAAAAGAAAGAGAAGCTTAATCCCTGTTATGTGGGCCCATATCATATTTTGAGGTATATTTGTAAGGTTGCTTGTGAACTTGATTTTCATAATGACTTAGTATTGGTACATTTGATTTTCATGTCTCTTTGTTGAAGAAATGTATTGGTGATCCAACATTTATTTTACCATTAGAGAGTCTTGGTATAAAAGAGAGTGTCTTATGAAGAAGTTTCGGTTGAGATTTTGGAACAATAGCTTAAAAGGTTGAGAAATAATAAAGTTACATCTATAAATGTCTTATGGAGGAATAAAAGGGTTGAGGGTGTTACTTAAGAGGCCGAGGACGATATGATGTCCCATTATCCCCATCTTTTCCCCTCTGACCCAACTCTAGCTAGAGATATTCAATTTCTCATGGCCCATCTCCATGTCTGTCATTCTCATGTTTCCTTATGCATGCATGCTAATGAAAACTTGTGTTTGATATTTTGATTTAGCTTTGATTGATTGTTTCATTATTATATGCATTCGAGTATGATTTGCATGTATACCTTATGAAATGATGTTTTGAATATGTTTAAGCTAGGAGGTAAAGTATCTCCTTGGTTATGTGTTGTTGATGAAGTTGCATTCTTGTTGGACTGTTAAATCTCTTCCCTAAACCTCCTTATGTTGACTTGAGTCCCATTCAAGGGTTAATGTTCTCAAGTAGGAGATATTGTAACACCTCATAATGTGGAAAAGGAAAAAAAATGGGTTAAAGTTTGTCTACGGGTCCCATAGAAGCTTCTACAGGTCGTAGATGGAAACCTTAGGAAGTGGGAAAAGAAATTTCTAAAATCAAGTCCCACTACCCTTTGTATGGTTCTAGGATGGTTTGACATTTTATGTACGATTTGTAGATAGGTCTAGTAGGTGAGTCCAGAATTAGTGAAATTTTAAGAGGTTAAGCTGGTTTCCATGGTTGATGTCTACGGTTCGTAGAAAGACCTATTAGCCATAGAGAAAATCTGTCAAAGTTAGTCCAAAATAGGATTTTCTAAGCTTTTCTATGGGTGATCAGTACGGTCTGTAGGAAGTTCTATGGACCGTACGTGGAAACCGCAGATGAGCTTTTAGAGTTATTTTAAAGGGGCTTTTGGGCCTTTATACTATGTCATTTTTCATTCTACCCTAAGATCTACATAAAAGGTTTAAGCCCCAAATGCCCATTTTCAATTCATTTTCCTAAATTCCCTAAACTTGACCAAATTCACTCTCCAAATTCTCTCAATTCTAAGAAGAAGAAGAGCTACAGTTCGTCGAAGTCTCCGGTACTCCATTCTTTTTAGGCTTCTTACATCAAGGTATGTGTGTATTCACCCATGGAGTCCTTTCCTCCATGGGGTCATCAAGGATTTCAATTTCAATTTTCAATTAATCAAATCAGGGTTTCAATTCACTAAATATGGGTTTCATCCAATTCTGATTGATTAAGTCTTTAAAAATCATGGTTTAATATTAATATATCATATTTAGTTCAAATTACATTTACCTATGCCTAAATTATGCTTTTCAGCCATGTACGCATGATGAACCCATGAATTATGAATTATAAATTTTGAGGATGTGCATGTTTTTGATGAAATGATCATAAATGATTTGGGGATAGTTTAAAAGAAAAGTATCAATGCTATTGTGAAAGGATTTCTCACGTACTATGTTGATCATGATTGTAAAAGGTATCTTTCACAAATGAATTCACATTGGTGAAAGGTTTTCTCATTCACATTGAGTTATGTTTAAGTAGAGATTCAATGTTTTGATCTCAAAAGTATGGATTGGTATTGATCATTGCATTTCCTATGTTAAAATTATACTTGACTTTTATCTATTCCGTTGGATTTATACTTAGCACCGAGAGAGCTTTGAGGTGGAGGCTCAGATAGGGTAGTCTCTAGTAGCAATCTCTAGTCCCTAACTACGTATTCCCAAAGGATTGTCTTAAATGACCTAGCTAGTGGATCCACTTTAGCAAATTTTGATATGTACGGATTTTACCTTGGCAAGTAGACTCCCTTTCTTTTGGTATGAGGGATATATCGAATTCCATGATATAGCTCCCATGGTCTTATTGTAAGTTAAATCTAAAATCCCACAAATTGACTATATTTTCTTCAAGCTTCTCTATGTCCATTATGTTTATGTATTTGACTATGTCGATGATGCTCATGTCATTTCTTTTTCCAAAAGCTTTTAAATGTTTCATTATGATCATGCTTACGCGTTTTAAGTCATTCATGTCAGCATGCATATGTTTATGAATATTGCTGAAACTTAGTACATTCCATGTACTAATACGTACTTGTGCCTACATTATCTCATGAATGTAGGGTCCGATGTTCGTACCTCGCACACTCGTGGGTAGACATCCATTGGGTGCTTCAAGTAATTGCTTAGTCCTCATGTTTCGAGGATCGATATACTTTATAGCTTTATGTATTTTCGTTTTTAATTTTATCTTAGATGTAAGAGTTATGTCTCAATCACTTTCCTCATGATGTATTAGACGACTTTGAGACTTATGTTAGACTTCTGCTTTTTTCAATCTCTGTTATATGAAATGCTATCAGCTTAACTCTTTACTTCTATTATCTCTTATGATGTATGTTATGTGGATTGTGTAGGATCTCCCAGAATTCTATACACCGTGTCACATTTAGGGTATACTTGGGTCGTGACAAATGTCATGTCTCGGGTTTACTTTGGGTCGTGACAAATAATCTCTTTAAGATAATAACTTTTCCGGTCCCGACTAAGGCTAATAAATAAATCACATATTTCAATAAATAATAAGATAATATATTTTCAGAAGACCCCTATAAAAAATAGGGTCTTATTAGTATTATAAATTCATAATTTTTTAAAATTACAAATATATCTAAAACAATTTAGCGAAATGTGATTCTATTGTTTTTTTATTTTGTTAAAATTTAAATCTAGTTGAAACTTATCTCTAAATTTTCTAACAGTACAAGTGTCAAGTGTTAGTGGTGATATCGATGTTAGCTTAAAAATAATCTGGAACAAGCATTAACACTACTATATATATGTCCGGGATTCTGAACAAATGAAATGATTCAATTGATGCAACAACATGTCATCTGCTTCCGCGTTCTTCAACCAGATGACACATCATTGAATCTTTCTCCGATTCATTAGATTAATTCATAAGAATTAATCGTCAACATCATTGTGCTGCCATTTTACATTAAATCGCAAGGAATAACTTCTTTTCATTGTTTCTGCTTAATGTTATAAACACAAACTCTTTTATTTATATAGAAAAAGAAAAAGAAGGTATGTACGTATTTGACTTATTAATAGTATACGTATCCATGTGTTGTTCTGATATTTTAAAATATAATAGTTATTAAATTTAAAATAATAAATATAAATTATTATTGAGTAACAAAGTGCATGTATGACATGTTATATGTAATGACTTAATTTTTTTTATACATTTAACAAATGTTTACCCTAATTTATGTGCAATGAGTTTATATATGTTCTTCAAAGACACTAAACATTATTCTAACAATTTCTCTCTCTTCTAGTATAATGAATACTAATAGCATATGTAGCATGTGTTCAATTGATATTTATGCTAAAGAATTAAATTATAAATTCATAGATCAATATAAAATGTAGTATTAAAAAGGAAAAATTAAAAGTATATACTACTTGAGACTTTTATTAACAAAATATCAGTATACTTAAGTTTTTAAATTACATAGATAACAAAATATTTAATTTTGTATTTATTTAATTTTCTTTAACTGTCTCTCATACTATTGGTATCAATTGCCTTTTTATAGGGTCAATTTTAATTAGGATAACAATATTCTCTCTCCTATTTTCCAATGACATCCGTTTCTATTTTTTTCCTTTTTTTGATTTTTCTCTCTCATACTGTTGGTATTAAGTTCCTTTTATAGGGCCGATTCAATTAGGATTTTGACATTATGTGTCTTTTATAGGGCTTATCTCTCCTATTTTTCAATTAAACACGTTTCATTATTATTTTCCCCCTTTTTACGCTTAGTAGAACTTTTGTTGGGATATTAATTAGTTTATTCCTTTTTCAAATTTGATTTTTACAAAGAAAGACGATTTACTTATCAATGTAGAGTTATAGTTACTAGAAATCTTCAAAATATTTTGGGCAGTCTAAAGGGTTATCTCTTTCATATTTGCAAATAATAAATTGTTGTAGCCAATTCAAATTGTGAGGATATAGCATTAACCAATCCTTCGTATTTGGTTGTTGGATCATACATTACTCTTTCAATATGTTAATCCACGTAATAACCTGTAAAATTTCAATTTATTCAGTAAGGTAATATAGTTTTAACCAAAAATACACCATGCTATTAGCTTGGCGTTTTGTAACAAGAAATATATCATCATATGGACTAGATAACATTTCAACTTAATTTTTTCATATTGGTATTTTTTAGGATAAAAACAATTAACTTACGAGTCATACCTATTTAATATATTTTGAACGAAAAAATACACTAACACATACACCATGCTATTAGATTGGTTTTAGTTTGCAACAACAAATATACTATCATATGTACCAGAATATAGTCCAATTCAATTTTTTCAAATTGATATTTTTTAGGATAAAATCAATCAATATCTGAGTTGTACGTATGTAATAAAGTTTGAACTGAAAAATGCACCAATACATACACCATGCTAGTTCGCAACAAAAAATATACCATCATATGTACCAGATAACATTCCAATACAGTTTTTTCAAAATTGATATTTTTTTAGGATAAAATCAATCAGTATTTTAACAGACGTATTTAATATAGTTTGAACTGAAAAATACACTAACACATACACCATGCTATTAACTTGGTGTTAGTTTGCAACAACAAATATACCATCTTATGTACTAGATAACATTCCAATTAAATTATATTAACACATGTTGATATATAAGGTAATAAAGGTTGGACCATAAAATACACCAACTCATACTTCAAGCTATTAATTTGGTGTCACTTAGTAGCAACAAATACTCCATCGTATGTACCAGATAACATTCCAAATCAATTTTTCAAATTGATATTTTATCAGGATACCACTAATCAACATATGAATCGTTTTGTTGATTATTTTACACACTAAATTACTTAATGTATTACAAAAAAAAATGTATTATAATTTCACAAAATTTGAAAGCTTCAATTTATAACCAAATCATATGAAGTTGTTGTAATTACACAAAATTTATAGGGTATTACATTAATGACATAATAAAGCCCTACTTTTATGAATTTAATTTCAATATAATTGACAAACTAAACTATAAGAATATATATCAAAAAATACAAAATAGATGCTGGTGATAATTCAAATATAATCACGTAATAAAACATCATGCGAACTTTTTTTTTTTTTACAATTATCTAATGAGATTCATTGCTCGTTATATTGAATTAGAATTGACAAATTATTGATATTAATTTTCGATAGTCGTTTCCACAGAGAATGAGAGTTTTGTTTGGTAGGAAATCTCCACAGGAAGATAATTATAACAAATTTGATAAATAAGGGATGGTAAAATAATTGGAGTAATTTATGGGAATAGTGATAGGTGTAGCCATTATTTTTAAATTTTAATTCTACTTTTGAAAAAAAATTGCTATATAAAGGGAAAAAAGATATTGCTATTTTGGTGTTAATTCAGTTCTTAAGTTGTATAGTTAAAAAAATCAGCCCTATTAAAAACTTTTATCTCTACTTTTAGCTAAAATCTAAAAAATAATTTACAAAGCATGTTGCAACCTCTTCAGTACACTCCTCTTTCGTTTAATCTTGCTAAATGAAACGATTTTCATTTAATCTAATACAATCTTATAAACTAAGTATATAACAAAATACTAAATACATGCATTGAGTTAATTTCTAATTTCTTAGTATTTTTTAATTAATATTTTTTTAGAAAGTCGTAAATTTTTAATAATATATTAGATTTTTTAAAAGAAAATCTGCAAATTATTAATAATATATAACTATTCGTTTTTGTTTTTGGCAATTTAATTTAAAAGTTCTTATATAGTTGTTTATCAAATTAAAAATTATATTTTTTGGAGATAATTTTAAAACAAATATCCAAACTGAAAATTTTATAACTTTTTTGATGATTGACATGTGACACTATTTTGCAAAATAAGAATATATAATATTCTTAATTTATTCTTTTAAAAAAATTATTTAGAAATGTTTGCAAATAAATTTCAATTTATTTTATTTTTAATAAATCTAGTTCTAATTATTTTATTCATATTTTGTTAATATGTTTTTAGAGCTTGTTTATAATTTAAAGTTTTAAAATTATCTGTTTAAATTCTAATTGTAATTTACAAATTTATTTGAGCGGAAAGTATGATAATATTTAGTTTGTTAGTCAATTTTTATTAATATTATATTTAAATTATGAGTCTAAAGTTTTTTTTTTATCTATTTTCAATTTTAAAATAGATCATTTTTTGAAAAAGTATATCACATTAATTTTAAGTAATTCATCAATAAAGTATTATTTTTTAAAAAATATTTTCTAATTATTTATCTTCTACACAATTTTAGTATTGTGTTCCATCATACATTTTTACTTCCTATAAAATTATTATTTATACTTTAATATTAATAATTAAAAATTATTTGATTGCCTAAATTTATTACTAATATAAAAAATTTAGTTATAAAACTACTGTCATCTTTTGCATGTATTTTATTTTCTTTTGTGATACTCTAATTAGTTTTTCATTTTTATTATGTCATTTATAACTTAAAATATTATATTTACATTTGTGAATGGAGTTCCTATTAAGTATAAAATATATGCTTTTACAAAATTATTATTTGTACATCTTCTAGCTATATTTGTAAGAGATAATTAAATTTGCACTTTTTAATTTAATATCCAATGATGAGTAATGTTAGTTTGAAGCTAAGTTGAGATGTTAGCATGAACTCGATATGAAGTTTTGATGATTTAACAAACTTATCGATCTAACAAAGAACCAGATCCTTGTTATTGGAACTGATGAGAGTGAGATGAATGATAAACTCAGGTGTGAGGTATATTTGTGTGCTATCATAAAAAAGGGGAAAATATTATTTTCTAGGTGTTTTGATGATCCTCCAAAATGCGGGTACCGGATCCCTCGCAGAGTGCTCTCGTCCAGATACAAATAGGGTACAACCGTAAAAGCTGTCATGTCAGGTGGTAGGTAAAAAGTGCAGTGTCCTACACCAATAATAAGAGCGGACGAGATTGTACATTTCAGTATCTCACAAATGCAGGGACCTGGTCCCAGACAGAGTTTTCTCCATCGAATACATAATTGGTTACAACTGTAAAGCTGTCACGTCAGAGTTTAGTGATGCGTCCGCGTACTACACCAATCAGAATGGAGGAGGGTCTTTGTCCAACGGGTAATAACTCTTTATGTTTGATATTTTTAGCATGACAAACACCATATTAAATTCATTCATCCAAAGAAGGAAGTCAGCCAGCAAGCCTTTTCAAGAACTCACAAAGAAGTTTGTAAGGGACATGATCCCCGCAAGACTGCGATGTGAAAAGTTGAAAAGACAACTGGCAGAAAAGCTGCCACCTCTGATGCGGTAGGTGCACAACTTTTCCAACAGCAAGTCTTCAATCAATGGGATGACCTCAATGAATTTGTGGTGAATCATATTATCTCTTGCTAACAAACACAAATTCAACTCTTGGCAAACTAAACTTGAATTTTCTCTAAAAATTCACAAGCTTTAAAAGAAGGCCATCTTCAAGGTAGAAAATTACTCATACTCAACAAAAGGATCTGATAAGAGTACTGAAGCATCTTTGTTGAGTTTGAGTTTAGTATCTATTATTTTATAGCTTTTTAAACTTAAAAACATCAGAAGAACTCTTGCAAAGGCTGAGCAAAGAAGAAAAAAGTATTCTAAGATCAACTCAAAATCAGAAAGTGCTGGAAATTAGTTATCTTAGGAATATTTCTTCTGATCGTATGTTGTAAATCTATTCCTAAACTTATAAAGGAATCAGATTGTTTTGGTTTGTTGAAAGGTCTAAGTTAGTTGTGTCCAACTGATTTAGTGGGCAACCTTGTGTGTTGCTTAGTCAAATTCTAAGTCATCCGGAGTGTGGTGATTTAGTGGGCTACCTACGTATTGCTTAGTGAATCCTAAGTTGTCTATTGGTGATAGCTTAATGGGTAGAGTAAAATATGCTTAGGCTCTTCAAGCAATAGAGTTGTTTCTTATTTGTGAGATTAATTGCTTCTTCTCACTTGGTTGTAATCGAGTTTCACTTTTGCTTGTGAAGATTAGTGAAAATGATTGAAAATCCTGTGTGACAGATCGTGGTTTTATTCCCTTGACCAAGGATGTTTTCACGTAAACTGCTTGTGTTGTATTCTGTCTTTATTTACTCTTCGTTCTTACTTTGAGGTATCAAGGGAACTGGTCCATTGACTAATAGTGGACGCACGTATTTTAACAATTGGTATCAGAATGTGTGCTCTCTATCTGGTTAACACCAAGAGAGAAGTTCCTTCGAGAAATGACATCACTACTGAATAAGCAAAGAAGTCAGTCTCCCACAAGACCTCCTCTTTTTGATGGTCAGATCTATAAATATCGGAAGATTCGGATGAGAGACTATCTCATGGCTGAGGACAGTGAAGTATGGGATGTCATATGTAAAGGTCCTTATGTGCCAACTATGGAGGTTAAAGATGGAGAGGTCACAAGAGTCATTCCCAAAACTCGAAAACAATATAATGACTCTGACAGACTATTAGTCCACAAAAATCACAAAGTAAAGAAGCTACTGATGTGTGGCCTTAGTATAAATGAATACGATCTGATTTCATCTTGTGAATCAACCAAGGAAATATGGGATCTATTGAGAACAACTTATAAGGGCACTGAGGAAATAAGAAAATCTAAGCTAGATATCTTTACTACTCAGTTTGAAGGTTTCACCATGAATGAAGGTGACCTCATTCATGAAGTGCGCACCAAATTCTCCACCATCATAAATGAGCTCTTCTTCCTTGAAGAACGTGTTTCCATTGTCAAGCAAGTCTCTAAGATACTGGAAATTCTTCCTAGATCTTTGACAAATGATTTTGTGACTGGAAATGAGACAAAAGAACCTGATGTAATGATGATGCATACACTATTTGAGCATCTTAAAGGTCATGAGATGCACAGAAAAAATGAGGGTCTCTTTCTCAAGGGCAAAGATAAGAGGACAGATCTGGTTGATGAGGCCGATCCTAAGAAAGAAAATCATAACAAGGCTACCAGCTCAAGTGAAGTGTGTGGCAAGAGCTATCTACCTGGTCACTCCATTGGAAACTTTCCTGTGCACAAAGCTGATCACATGAAGTTTGTCAAGACTTCAGAAGGTAAAGACAAAGAGAGGGACCAGGTCCGTCCCAAGATAAGCAGAAGAGAAATCTTCTTCAGGGTAGTAAAAAGGGATATGGCTGCATGGGAAAAATCCTCAAGTGATTCAGATGATTCTGAACAAAAAAATAATGGTTTCATGGCAAAGTCAGACGAGGAAAATGCCGATGAAAAGGTAACTCTATCTTATTTCAAGCAAAATGTGGATACCTTTTCTACTAGCAAGTTGAGAAAGCTAGCTGTTGTATTACTTGATTTGATAAGTGAGCTAACAAGTGAGAAAGATCTCATAAACAACAGTCTAGACATCTCTCAAGATGGAAAAATTGCATTAGTTGCCTAAATATCTGATATTGAAAGTCAAATGGTTGTTCTAGAAGCTGAAATCTAGAATTGAAGGAAAAGATGAAAGGGGTAACTAATACAACTTTTAAAGAAAAGAACGAGCAAGCAATTTTCAGTTGGAGCTTGAGAATTAGCTGGACACTACTGAAATGAAGACCAAAATGGCATTACAAAGAAATCTTGAGTTAGAAAGGGACCTGGTCCATGTAAAAGAGGAACTGGAAAAATCCCTTGAATGGACAAATTCCTCTAAGATTCGTACAAATTTGATTGTTCAAGGCAACAACAGTAGAAGAGTGATGGGCTATGACAAGATAGATTCCCCATACAATCCTCACCAGAAATCTATTTCTAAGTTTGATGATATGTTGTGTGAGCATTGTGGTCATGATGGACATTTGAAGAAGAATTGTCCAGCTTCGAAAAGGACCCAAGATAACCTCTTTAAATATTACAAATAGAGGAACATGAAGAAGCAGGGACTTGATCAATAGTTCAACAAGCAGAAGAAGGGACCTGGTCAACAGAGCAACAAGCATAAAAAGGGACCTGGTCAACACAAGAATTGGCAAAAGAAGGGACCTAGTCGTGCTCCTGTTACTAAGTTAAAAAAACATAAATTTGCCTCACTGGACGAAGAATTTTCTTATCACTCCTTTATCTGCTTACTGGGAACCCCTAAAGTGGGTTCCCAAGGCTACCAAGTGATATGGTGTTCTTGTGAGAGGAAGTAGCAACAGTCAGTGTTGGTTTACAAATGGCGGATGCTCAAAGCACCTGACTGGGAACTGAAAACTTCTTCTGTCTCAAGGCACTTCAAGGTTGAAGTGTCTTATCTGGCGATGGTAAGAAAAGAAAAGAGATGAAATAACATGTATATTGCTGATCTGAATACTGCTCGTAGTGACAATCTCACTCGTCTCAGTGCTCAAGATGAGAATGATGTGGTATGACACAAGAGAGGTGTTTATGTGGTGTTGCTCTGCTGCACAAACCTGTCAAAAGGGACCTAGTCCCCAGTCTGCACAAAATGAAATTTACAGATGACAAAGGTTGTGACAATGGTGTTAAAGAGAAGCATCAAACCATCCTTTAGGTAAAATATCCAGGCTTTTAATCTTTCAAGATTCCTCGGGCTGAAGTGATGAATGTAACATGTTTTGTGACAAAAATGATGATATTGAGTAGTGTAATCTCAATTATGTTGAAAGAGTATGTATGGGATACTCTTACTCCAGCAAGGCTTATCCGATGTATAAAATCTATGCATTGAAAAAGATGTTAATGCGATTTTTGATGAGTCTAGAAGAATTGAGAAGTTGCAAAAGAAAGAAAACCCTGAGTTGGAAGTGATGCTTCAGATTCAGAGAGATGGTCTAAATAGTGAGCTAGCTGAAAAATATCCTCTTCATGAATCCAGCAATCTCAAGAAAGATGATGCAGATTATGTACTTGATGAGGGACCCGGTCCTCTAGAAAGAGTTGTACAAAGATAATGCAGTTCAAACTGATAATGTGGATTCTGAAGGTGAGAATTAAGAAGTTCATCAAGCTCAGTTTAAAAGAAGAAAATTTTGCTAGTCGGTTCCCCAACAAGCTGATAGATTGTCTAAGTTGCTCCTCAATAATGGCTTCAATAGAGGTAAAATTTTCAAAACACCCTCTCTTTGAATTCACTATGAATGGAATTGCTGATTATTCAGGTACATATTAATGATGTCATCGTTGAGGCAATCTTTGAGGTGTTGTGTGAAGAGTTTATTTCACTCATTAAAAGTGAGTGTTGAAATCAGCATAATGGAAGAATTAAATCTCTTCTTGGAGCTGTAGATCGAGCAAACCTCAAAAGGTACCTTTGGTTGTCAAGAATAGGACATCAATGAGCTGCTAAAAAAGGCTTAACATACTTAAAATCATGACAATGTTAAAAACGGGTAGTGTCATCATGAAGTTTCGCAAATGGAAGATCAAGTGGCTGACATCTTCATCCTAGGCTTAAGTAAGGACCATCTTGTCAAGAATATGTTTGTACTCATAGTGACTTAGCTGAAGGAAAGAAGATAACACAGCGTGATCAGGGCAACTGCTGTCTGAACATAAGAAGGGACCTGGTACCAGTTCAAAGAAGCTGCTGAAAAGGTTTCATGTTTTGGGTGCCTCAACAATTCATACTTTCTTGGGAACTAACTTGAAGCTGGATGCTAATGAACCGGGTTCAAAGACTCTACTCATGTACAAACAAATCACTTTTGAAGGTTTCTAGTAGAATACGAAGATATCTGAAGAAGACAGGGGACCTGGTCGTATTCTGTCCATCAGCAGACTTTTTGATTTGGAGTATATGGTGTTGATTGATTGTGCTGGGTATCTGTGCTGGGTATCAAGTTGATGGAAAGAGTACCTCTGGAGTGTATTATGTTATAGGCTGATCGCTCACTCAAGGGAAAATAAAAAGCAAAATGCAGTTGCTCATTCATCAACTTAGGCGATAATGTAGCAGTGCAACTTGATGGGTTCAACTCTTGTGGATCAATAAACATCTTGAAGCTCTTAAAAAGTTGGCTGAAATAATCAAACAGATGATGGAAATGCTAAAACTTTCTTGAATGGATCTTGCCTGAAGTAATCAACTCTTTCATGACTATGCAAAGGGAGTAGGTATCCTTGATTTTCAGTTATGTATGTTTTAGCAAGTTCAGTTTCATACCTTTTGTAGGTATACGCACATGGAAAAGGGGCTGAAGGAAAAGAGAGGTCATGAAAGATCTAGGTAATGACATTCAAACTACAGAGAGGGACATGGTCCTCTCTCGAAGGTTAGCACTCTTAACATTGCAGTTTGAGTTACGCATGAGAACCTTGAAATTGCCATATGTCTTTCATTCAGGTATCTGACTGTTGTCCCATCTTTTGAGTGCCAAAATGATACCTCACTTTCTCTTTCTTTATATTCCATATTTCTTTCTATTTCCCCAGGAAAATCGATTTACCTTCCAAATATCAGAGTTTGTTTTTAAATTCTCTTTTCTCCTCTCTCAAAACACACTTCAAGCTGTTAAACCCTTTGCTCTTACTGGAGAATTCTCTCATGAAGATGTTTTAAGTGTGAAGAGGGACCAGGTACCCCATGAAATATGAAGAAGTGGAAAAGATGATGTCTGAAAAGGGAGAAGTTGATACTCTGAGAACTCAAAGTTTTATGAGAAACTTAGGCTGGTGCTGGAAGCTATGACAATTGCTCTTTCTACCTAGGATGTTGAAATGGGTTTTCTAAAAGTTCAGCTTCTGGAACAACACTAAAAGAGGTACCAGGTACCAAAAAAAAAAGGAAAATTGGTAGCCTTAAAGGTTCAACATTAAGGCGGGGCAGCAAAGAATGTGACCTTTAATATAGCCTTCTGAAAACACCATGCTAAGGGATATGCTCTACTAATTCTATTCTTTCAATCCCTTGCCTCTAAGTCATCCGTTCTCTTCCTACCTTTCTATGTCAGTCCTCACTACTCTTTTTGGGCATTGTTCTGGTTTTCATTTGTAATCATACTTTCAATGCTTTGATGGCTGATCTTTTGTTTATGGATGAAAATGTCTTGTTTCTATTGATTTATCTCATTACTTTATGCCTTTTTACTCATGCTCAGTGTTGCCCAAGTGGCCATGAATTTGCTGGAAGTATATTTCTGTCAACTTGGTTTACTGCTTTTACCTTTTTTTATGATGTCAAAAGGGAGAAAGTTGTTAAGGTAAGGTATGAGATCAATGGTGTTATAACTGCTTTAAGAAGAAATGGTCACATCGATAGATGGAATCAATGGGAGCTACTTAAAGATATATGGTCATGTTGATAGGGGGAATAAATTCTTGCTACCTGACGAGGACCTGTCGATAGGGGGAATAAGATGTTTGTCATCATCAAAAAGGGGAAAATGCTATGTTGATGTTTTAATGATTTGACAAACTTCGGGGATGATTAAGCTCCAATTACCCTAAGAATTCTTGTTGATAGGGGGAACTGGTGAATATGTTTGTCAACATCAAAAATATGGAAAAATCTACATTGATGTTTTGATGATTTGACAAACTTTGGGAATAATTCAACTCCAGTACCCCAAGAATTCTTGTTGATATGGGGAACTGGTGAATAAGTATGTTATCATCAAAAAGGGGGAAAATGTTAGTTCGAAGCTAAGTTGAGATGTTAGCTCGAACTTGATATGAAGTTTTAATGATTTAACAAACTTATCGATCTAACAAGGAACCAGATCCTTGTTATTGGAACTGCTGAGAGTGAGATGAATGATAAACTCAGTGTAAGGTATATTTGTGTGCTGTCATCAAAAAGGGGTAAAATGTTATATTCTAGGTGTTTTCATGATCCTCACAAATGCGGGGACCGGGTTCCTGGTAGAGTGTTCTCGTCCAGATACAAATGGGGTACAGCCGTAAAAGCTGTCATGTTAGGTGGTTGGTAAAAAGTGCAGTGTCCTACACCAATAAGAAGAGCGAATGAGATTGTATGTTTCGGTATCTCACAAATGAAGGGACCTGGTCCCAGGAAAATTTTCTCCATCGAATACATAATTGGTTACAGCTGTAAAGCTGTCACGTCAGAGGTTGGTGAGGCGTCCGCGTACTACACCAATCAGAATGGAGGAGGGAGTTTGTCCAACGGGTAATAAGTCTTTATGTTTGATATTTTTAGCATGACAAACACCATATTAAATTCATTCACCCAACTAAGGAAGTCAGCCAGCAAGCCTTTTCAAGAACTCACAAAGAAGTTTGTAAGGGACATGATCCCCGCAAGACTGCGGCGTGAAAAGGTGAAAAGACAGCTGACAGAAAAGCTGTCATATCTGATGCGATAGGTTCACAACTTTTCCAACAACATGTCTTCAACCAATGGGATGGGCTCAACGAATTTGTGGTGAATCATATTATCTCTTGCTAACAAACACAAATTCAACTCTTGGCAAACTAAACTTGGATTTTCTCTGAAAATTCACAAACTTGAAAAGAAGGTCATCTTCAAGGTAGAACAATACTCATACTCAACAAAAGGATCTGATAAGAGTACTGAAGCATCTTTGTTGAGTTTGAAGTATCTATCATTTTATAGTTTTTGCAACTTGAAAACATCTCAAGAACTCTTGCAAAGGCTAAGCAAAGAAGAAAAAAGTATTCCAAGATCAACTCAAAATCAGAAAGTGCTGGAAGCTTAGTTGTCTTAGGAATATTTCTTCTGATCGTATGTTGTAAATCTGTTCCTAAACCTATAAAGGAATCAGATTGTTTTGATTTGTTGAAAGTCTAAGTTAGTTGTGTTCAATTGATTTAGTGGGCAACCTTGTATGTTGCTTAGTCAAATTCAAAGTCATCTGGAGTGTGGTGATTTAGTGGGCAACCTGCGTGTTGCTTAGTGAATCCTAAGTTGTCTAGTGGTGATAGCTTAGTGGGTAGAGTAAAATCTTTTTAGGCTCTTCAAGCAATAGAGTTGTTTCTTGGTTGTAAGATTAATAGCTTCTTCTCACTTGGTTGCAATCGGATTTCACTTTTGCTTGTGAAGATTAGTGAAAACGACTGAAAATCCTGTGTGACAGATCGTGGTTTTACTCCCTTGAGCAAGGAGGTCCCCACGTAATTTGCTTGTGCTGTTTTCTATCTTTATTTAGTCTTCGTTCTTACTTTAAGTGTTTGAAAGGACCTGGTCCGTTGACTGATAGTGGACGCACATATTCTAACAATCTTTAATTATTAATAATATTTTACATGAAAGTTTGATTATTTTAAAAAAATTGTTTTGCTACATAAATTCTTTCATTATTTTAATGAATAATTTTACGCATAAATCTTTTAAAAATTACATATAATGCATTAATTTTATATACTTTTTTTAAAAAAAATAATATATACGTGTGCATGAAATAATAGCATTCTAAAATGTTAGAGAGTAGTTTTATTTTTCTGCCATATAATTTACAAAATTCTGATAATTGTTGCAACTTGAAAAATATAACACATAATGTATTATTAAAATAGTAGTATTCATAAAGCATACTTTAAACACCAAAAAACAAATTAAGCAGAGGACCTAAAGATAATTTTTGTAATTTATTAAATAGATCTACATATTAAAATAACTTTCACGAAATAATCTTCGAAAAATTATAATTAGCAAACCAGTCCTAATATAATCCTACGGAGAGCTTTAAAAGTGGTAGATGAAAGAATAACTTTTCAAAAAATGTTTTTCTACCTTCTTATATTGAAGACTCAATTCAATAAAAAAAATAAGGTAAGTGAGTGTTTGCATATGCTACGCTCTATATTTGTATAACTCCATTCTTCATTGCTTATGATTGATGAATTCACATTGAGTAGACATATTGTACCGAAAGATGTAAGTATTTCAAAAATTATTGATACTTACCTTTTTGAATTATAAATTTGCAACAGAAAAATATATATTCAAAAAGTTTGAGTCTATTACATATTAATAGAATAATATAACCTTTTTTAAGTAGTTGTCTTGAATTCAAATTCCCTATTATGATGCAGATGTCTCGACCCAAAATAAGTCGTGAGTGACACCCACGCTTAACCTCCAAGGTGGGAGAACCAATGAATCTAAATCCCCAACATATATCAATAATGCAACTGTTAAAACCAATAAAATGCAGAAACTCAAAACTTATTAAGTAACCAATTAAATAAGCTTCTAAAGTTTAACACTTATTATCCCCAAAATCTGAAAGTCATCACATCAAGGACATCTATTCTCAAATTACCAAGTCTAAGGGTATTTAAGAAACCAAAATAAGTAAAAAGATGGTTCATGTCCGAAATTCAAGAACATCAAGACGTGAATGAGAGAATCCAGCACGAGCTAGAAATAATAGCTCACCCTGAACTCTGATGTGCTACAGACTGGCTAGAGCTGAGGGCGAGTCAAAGTCGATGGTACACTTGCTGCACTCCACAAAAAAACAACAAAGAAAATAAAAGTAGGGGTCAGTACAAGAACACGTACTAAGTAGGTATTATGGGCCAACCCAAAATAGAAACCAATATATATTGAATAATAATATAAAATCAACTACAATACTCAACAGGTGACAAGCAACAAACAACATGAACCAGTGACAACAACACCATAGTAGGTACACCATCAATCACAATATCAAACACACCTATGAGGACTCATTCCTCCACACCATACTCATTTGGAAAATGGGTTCTTTGAGATTGAGTATATTAAGTTAATTCAAGATTCCTTTCCTATAATGTTATCGTTTCGGAACGTGATACTCTGATCTCATATACCATGTCATAACGTGACACTCCGATCCCATAATACTGTGTCAGAACGTGACATTCCGATCCAATAATACCGTGTCGGAACGTGACACTCCGATCCAATTATCTCATTAATTTATTTCATCAAGCCATCTTTATTCAAGGCGTCATTTCGATAGAGAGGATTCAAGAATATAAATTCCACGGTCTCAAGACTTCATACCAGTCACAAAACACACAACCAAGCCATCCAATCACACAATCAAGTACATAGAGAAATTCACAATATCATTCAATGCATATCAATCAATATTAAGAGTTTACTATCAAATAACATAAATCATAACCTGCCTCCACCGAAAAATCGAAGTCAAGAAACTAAATCTCCAATGATTTTCCTTTCCTTATTGCTTCCAAACCCTTCAAATCTATCAAGTATATATATAAATAAGGTGTAAGTTAACGAGCCCATGAACACTCCGATTATTCTGTGTCTAGACCCAAAAACTCACCTAATTATATAATCAATTTTCTAAAGTTCAAACCTAAGGGTAGGTCTCAATTCCCCTAATTAACATAATTTTAATGAAATATAAATAATTCGATATATCTAATATTTAATTTCCTATCTTAATATAGTAAACTCAATTTATAAGAGGATGATATGCAGTAAAATTCCAGATCAAGCCACTGGTTTCGAACAGCAGTGGCAACACATCTAATCCAATTTTATCATTATACAAAATGACCTAAACTTATCATCCATCTGCCAATAATTGGCCAATCATTAATCATCAACAATATTATCCAATCATTACTCCATAATTACTGTAATGATTGCCTTACACTTACCCATTTAGCTTTGTCCCCAAATTAACATAAAATCTTGACTTATAGTACAATATTTCCTATCCAACCTTTAATATAAACAATGCTACCTATGTTAATAACCACAATTCATCCTAAAACTACTACCACCGCACACTTGTTCTTTCCAATGTATCATCTAAGTTATAATAATATAATAATAATCTTAAATTCTCGCCTAACATTTACTTACTAAAATTGTACAATCAACCTATTGAATATATAAAATAAATGGGTCATTAATGCACTCAAAGAATTTCCACCCAATTAATATAAACCATTCCATATTACTTAAGGAAAAGTCAAGAGTTGAAGCATTACCTGGTGGAAATCGCTTCTTATTGACGCCGCCGGTAGTGTCTCTCGTATTAGTCTTTTTAATTATCTAGGGTAAATAATTATGAACTAATAAATATTAAATCCTATTATTTTTAATATTATCTTCTTTAACCATCAACTAATTTAATTATTAAACTACCCCACTAATTTCATAATTATAATTATGAATAGTCCATAACACCTATTTAAAATCTATCGGAAAGTATTTTATCAAAGAAAAAGTTCTAGTGCTCAAACGAATGAATGAGTTATTACAACATATACCAATTTACCCATCGTTCATCCTCGAGTGATCAAAAGAAAGGCAAGGGCAAGAATGAGTACCTGAATTGATAAAAAGATGTGGATATATTTCTTGCATAATAGCCTCACTCTCCGAAGTGGACTCTTCTACCGGCCGATTCTTCCATTGAATCTTGATAGATGCAATCTACCTTGACCTCAACTTGCGCACCTCTCTATCTAGAATAGCTACAGGCTCCTCTTCATAATAGAGATTCTCATCAAGCAGAACCGAATCCTAAAGAATAATGTAGTTTCCATCACCATGGCATTTTTTCAGCATAGACACATGAAATACCGGGTGCACTCCTGACAACCCTGGAGGTAAGGCCAATTCATAGGCCACCTCCCCACGCGCTTCAGAACTTCAAATGGACAAATATACCTCGGACTAAGCTTACCTCGCTTACCAAACCACATCACACCTTTCATGGGTGAAACCTTCAACAAGACTTGTTCAGCCTCCATAAACTCCAAGTCCCTAACCTTTCGATATGCATACTCCCTGTGCCTGTTTTGAGCTTCTAAAAGCTTCTCCTTAATGAATTTCAATTTACTTTCTCTAACGATTACCGCAAAAGATCGGTACCCCAAGGTCACCTCGAATGCATCAAACCAACCAATGGGAGACCTACATCTCCTCCCATACAATGCCTCAAATGGGGTCATATCAATACTCGAGTGATAGCTATTGTTATATGAAAACTCTGCTAAGGATAAGAATTGATCCCAATGACCACAAAAATCTATCATGCATGCACGAAGCATATCCTCCAACACCTGAATTGTTCGCTTAGACTGAGCATCGGTCTCAGGGTGAAATGTGGTACTAAGATCCAATATAGTACCTAATTCAGCATGCAAGGTCCTCTAAAAGTTAGAAGTAAATCGTACCTCTATCTGATATGATGGCAATTGGAACTCCATGCAATCGAACAATTTCACGGACATAAAGTTTGGCTAAGTTCTCCGCATTGTAAGTCATCTTGACCGGAATGAAGTGGGCGGACTTAGTTAACCTGTCAACAATTACCCAATTAGAATCAAACTTATCCAATGTCTTTGGAAGACCAACCACGAAATCCATTGCACTTGTTTACCGCTTCAATTCATGAATGGCCATTCTGTGAATTGTGCCTCCCGGCCTCTAGTGTTCATACTTTACCTGCTGAAAATTTGGACATTGGGCAAAAAAATCAAAAATGTCAGACTTCAATCTACTCTACCAATAATGTTGTCTCAGATCACGATACATCTTGGTTGCACCAGGATGTATAGAATACCTCGAATTATGAGCCTCTACAAGAATAGTGTGAGTCAAATCATCAACACGGGGCACACATACCCTTCCCTTAATTCTTAAGACGCCTTCCTCATCAATCATTGCCTCTTTAGCCTCTCCTCGTAATACCATATCTCAAATTTGGCTCATGAGCAAACTCCTTTCCCTTAATCTTGTCAAGAAAAGAAGATCTTGCCTCCACACGAGCCAAAAATACTCCTTTCTCAAGTAATTCCAACCTCATAAAGTCATTAGCCAGAGTCTGAACCTCCCTAGCCAATAGGCGTCTAGAAACATGTAAGTGGTCTAAACTACCCATGCTCTATGCTTTTCTACTTAAGGCATCTGCCACAACATTACCTTTTCCTGGGTGATATAAAATAGTAATATCATAGTATTTTGAATAACTCCATCCACCTCCTCTGCCTCAAATTCAAATCTATCTGAGTAAAGACATATTGTAAACTCCGATGATCTGTATAAACTTCACACTTGACCCCATATAGATAATGCCTCTATTGCTTGTATGAAAATATAACTGCAGCCAACTCCAAAACATGGGTCGGATAGTTACGTTCATGCACTTTCAATTGCCTCGAAGCATAAGCTATTACATTCCTCTCCTGCATTACCACTACACCCAAACTAGAATAAGATGCATCACGATAAACAAGAAAATTCTTACCTTCTACTAGCAAGGCAAGAATTGGTGTAGTAGTCAACAAGGTCTTGAGTTTCAGGAAGCTTTCTTCACAATCATTCGACCATACAAATGGAACATTCTGCTTAGTCAAATTGGTCAGCTGGTAAGCAATAGAAGAGAATCCCTTGATGAATCGGCGGTAGTAGCTAGCTGAACCAACAAAGCTCCTTACCTCTGAAACATTGGTAGGCCATACCCAACTCTTTACTGCTTCAACCTTAGTGGGATCCACCATCACCCCATCCTTAGAAACTACGTGCACTGAGAAGGACACTAAATCAATCCAAAATTCACATTTAGAGAATTTGGCATAAAGCCTTTTCTCCCTTAGCAACGTAACTCTCAAATGCTCCTCATGTTCCTTCCTGGTCTTTGAGTATATCAGTATATCATCAATAAATACAATAACAAAGAGGTCCAGATATGACTTAAAAATCCCGTTTATCAGTCTCATAAAAGAAGTAGGGGCATTCGTAAGCCCAAAAGACATTATTAAGAATTCATAATGCCCATACCTGGTTCGATAAGCAGTCTTTGGCACATCTGTTGCCCGTATATTCAATTGATGATAACCGGACCTCAAATCAATTTTAGAGAAGACACAAGCACCCTGTAACTGATCGAACAAATCATCAATGCGAGGAATATGGTACTTGTTGTTAATAGTTACCTTATTCAGCTGCCTCTAGTCTATGCACATCCGAAAACTACCATTTTTTTTCTTCACAAATAAAACAGGAGAATCCCAAGGGGATGCACTCGGGTGAATAAAACTTTTATCTAACAACTCCTGAAGTTGGGCCTTTAACTCCCTTGACTCAGCTGGGGCCATTATATAAGGTGGAACGGAAATGGGGCGAGTACCCGGCTCCAGGTCAATACAAAAGTCAATATCTTTATCTGGTGGCATACCAAGCAGGTCTGTAGGAAACACATCCAGGAACTCACGAACTATCGAACAGACTCGATCGAAGGCACTTTGGAAGTATCATCCCTAATATGTGCCAAGAAAGCTAAACAACCCTTACTCACCAACCTCTTAGCACGAAGAAAAGAGATAATACAAACTGGGGTGGAAATATAGTCACCCTCCCACACTAGCGGATCTATCCCAGGCTTGGCCAAGGTCACAGTCTTAGCATTACAATCTAAGATAGTAAAATTTGGAGAAAGCCAAGTCATACCCAGAATTACATCAAAATCAACCATCTCTAGAATAATAAATCTACATAAGTATTGCTCCCCACAAAAGTCACAAGGCAATACCTATACACTTTCTCAACTATCATAGACTCAACCACAGGAGTAGAGACAGGAATAGACATGTCAAGCAAATCACAATACAAATCAAGACTAGTAGCGAAAGAGGAAGACACGTAAGAAAATATGGATCCAGGATCAAACAATACAAAAGCCATGCAATCACAGACCAGAAGAGTACCTGTGATAACAACATCAGATGTCTCTGCCTCTGACCTCCCCAAAGGGAAAACATAATAATAGGCTCTATCACATGTATGTCCATTGCCCCTACCAGGCTGCGCTTAAGTAGTTCCAACCTGCCCGCCACCCCAACTGAACTGGTGACCACCATTACCTTGGCCACCACGTCCTCCAGAATGGCGGCCTCTACCATGACCACTTCTACCTCTAACTATTAGGAATCTGTAACTCTACTTTGGACAATATTTCCTAATATTTCCAGCCTATCCACATCCATAACAAATCCTGGAGTCAAGTATAGGTCTCTGTGAAGATGAAGAAGTTTGGAGATAACCTCCAAACTCAGAAAAAGGCTAACTGGTCTGCGATGGACCCTCAGCTGAATCCTGCAATGAAGACTGAATAGGACGTGCTGGATAACCCCCCTGAACTCTGCCCTCTGGAGTAAGAACCACTAAACTCGCCTCCCTTAAGGAACTTCTTAAATGCTGACACTTTGGTGCAAGTCATCCGGCTTCACCTCAAAATCAACCACTTCCTGAAAAGATTTTGTAGAAGAAACTACATGTAAAGCTGGAATCTGCAATTTTGACATCAACCCTTTCACAAAGCGGCGAATCCGCTCTTGTGGACTGAAGCAAAGCTGAGTGGCATACCTGGATAGTGCACAAAATTTGGCCTCATAAGCGGCAACAAACATTCTTCCTTGCTCTAGGTTCAGGAACTCATCTCTCCTCCTGTCCCTCAAAGTCCGTGGTATATACTTCTCCATGAATAAGCTAGAAAATGATGCCCAAGTCATAGGTGGTGCCTTTGCTGATCGACACTCAATATAAGATCGCCACCAAATCTTGGCATCCCCCTGAAACTGGTAGCTCACAAACTCAACACTGAATCGCTCCACTATGTCTATCTTATGTAGTACCTCATGACAATCAACCAGGAAATCATAGACATCTTCAGATTCGACACCCTTGAAGACTGGAGGTTTCAAATTTAAGAATTTAACGACGAGGTCATGTTGGTCACCAGTCATTATAGACCTTGTAGTCAATCGAGGAAATGTGCCTGTTTCCAATGATGCATCCATGTGGGGAGCCACAACAGCTGCATGTTGTACTCCATAAACCTGAGGTGCTGCTGCAGAAAACACTGGGGGTGTCTAGCCCTGATCAGATAACCCGCTAAGATAAGTGAGAACCTAATTAATCATCTCTGGAATAGGTTGGGGTGGTATTTCCTTCTCTTGAATCTGTTTATCTTCCCCTTCTTCACCCTCTCTCACTACCTCATCAGTCGGTGGAGTAGTCACAACTCTATCCCTAGCTGGACCAGGTGCTTGTCCTCTGCCTCTAGTGGGCCTCTACCACGACCTCTTCCCACTGCTCCCCCACGAGTTACAGCCCCAATGGTTGGCTTAGACGCACCCTGTCTTGCCGGTGTTGGTGTTGGCACAGTTGTTGCTCTAGTTCTAACCATCTGCGAAATAGAGTGAGAAGGTCAGATACCAATTGGATCCAAGTAATAGCACGAAATAAAGAAAAATATGAGGTTTCCTAAAGTCATATAGCCTCTCGAAGAAAAGTAAAGTCGTCCCCGTACCGTTCCGCAAGACTCTACTAGACCTGTCATTGTGTGATGAGATCATCTAACCTAATGCTCTGATACAAAGTTTGTCATGACCCAAAATGAGTCGTGAGTGGCACCCACTCTACTCCAAGGTGGGAGAACCAATAAATCTAAACCCCCAACATATATCAATAATGCAACTGTGAGTATTAATAAAATGCGGAAGCTGAATACTTCTTAAGTAACCAATTAAATAAGCTTCTAAAGTCTAACACTTATTATCCCCAAAATCTGAAAGTCATCACATCAAGGACATCTATTATCAAATTATCAAGTCTAAGAGTATTTAAGAAACCAAAATAAGTAAAAAGATGGTTCATGAGATAATCCAGCACGAGCTAGAAATAATAGCTTACGCTGAACTATGATGTGCTGCAAACTGGCTAGAGCTGAGGGCGAGTCGAAGTCGATAGTACACTTGCTGCACTCCACAAAAGAACAACGAAGAAAATAAAAGTAGGTGTCAGTACAAGGAACACGTGTATCATCGGCCAACCCAAAATAGAAACCAATATATATTGAATAATAATATAAAATCAACTACAATACTCAAAGGTGACAAGCAACAAACAACATGAACCAGTGACAACAACACCATAGTAGGTACACCATCAATCACAATATCAAACACACCTATGAGGACTCATTCCTCCACACCATACTCATTTGGAAAATGGGTTCTTTGAGATTGAGTATATTAAGTTAATTCAAGATTCTTTCCTTTAATGTTATCGTTTCGGAACGTGATACTCTGATCTCATATACCATGTCATAACATGACACTCCGATCCCATAATACTATGTCAGAACGTGACATTCCGATCCAATAATACCGTGTCGGAACGTGACACTCCGATCCAATTATCTCATTAATTTATTTCATCAAGTCATCTTTATTCAAGGCGTCATTTAGATAGAGAGGATTCAAAAATATAAATTCCACAGTCTTAGAATTTCATTTCAATCACAAAACACACAACCAAGCCATCCAATCACACAATCAAGTATATAGAGAACTTCACAATATCATTCAATGCATATCAATCAATATTAAGAGTTACTATCAAATAACATAAACCATAACCTACCTCCACCGAAAAACCGAAGTCAAGAAACTACTTCTCCAATGATTTTCCTTTCCTTATTGCTTCCAAACCCTTCCAATCTATCAAGTATATATATAAATAAGGTGTAAGTTAACGAGCCCATGAACACTCCGATTATTCTGTGTCTAGACCCAAAAACTCACCTAATTATATAATCAATTTCCTAAATTTCAAACCTAAGGGTAGGTCTCAATTCCCCTAATTAACATAATTTTAATGAAATATAAATAATTCGATACATCTAATATTTAATTTCTTATATTAATATAGTAAACTCAATTTATAAGAGGATGATACGCAGTAAAATTCCAGATCAAGCCACTGGTTTCGAACAGCAGTGGCAACACATCTAATCCAATTTTATCATTATACAAAATGACCTAAACTTATCATACATCTGCCAATAATAGGCCAATCATTAATCATCAACAATGTTATCCAATCATTACTCCATAACTACTGTAATGATTGCCTTACACTTACCCATTTAGCTTTGTCCCCAAATTAACATAAAATCTTGACTTATAGTACAATATTTCCTATCCAACCTTTATTATAAACAATGCTACCTATGTTAATAACCACAATTCATCCTAAAACTACTACGACCGCACACTTGTTCTTTCCAATGTATCATCTAAGTTATAATAATATAATAATAATCTTAAATTCTCGCCTAACATTTACTTACTAAAATTGTACAATCAACATATTGAATATATAAAACAAATGGGTCATTAATGCACTCCATGAATTTCCACCCAATTAATATAAACCATTCAATATTACTTAAGGAAAAGTCAAGAGTTGAAGCCTTACATGGTGGCAATCGCTTCTTATTGACGCCGCCGGTAGTGTCTCTCTTATTAGTCTTTTTAATTATCTAGGATAAATACTTATGAACTACTAAATATTAAATCTTATTATTTTTAATATTATCTTCTTTATCCTCAACTAAATTAATTATTAAACTACCTCACTAATTTCATAATTATAATTATAAATAGTCCAAAATACCCATTTAAAATATATCAAAAAGTATTTTATCAAAGAAAAAGTTCTAATGCTCAAACAACTGAGTGGGTTGTTACAGCAGATTCCACCAAAGAAAGAAACAACCTATAGATACAAAACATGTATTGTTTTAATGGGGTTGCTTGATTTTTTCAAATGAACCTTTGAAAAAGTAAATAATATAGTGTGGCCCACAAAATATTTAATTAATTAACCAATATTTAAAAGTTAAAATTGTAAACCGTAAATGCTTGGAAGTTACAACACAATTTAAAGCATTGTCTAAAAAAGTGAAAAACTATAAAACATTATCTTAAAAAATCAGTTTTTTAAGTGTCTTTTAAGTTATATATCACGTGATTTGTAAAGATGGTTATAAATTATATAACATTAATTTTAAAACCTGTTTTAAATTCTATTTTGTATTTAATATTTATATTTTTTATTAAAATTAACTACAAATAATTAATTTTAATGTTATGTTTAGTTTTAATTTTTATTTTAATCGAACATAAATTCTAGAAATTATATTTATTTGCTTCTTGAAAATCTAAAAACCATAAAAAGAATTTGAGGACAAAATTGTATCTGTTAACATTTTTATTAATGCTGATATGGTCCGTATTACATGGGTCCATTATCCCACTTCATAGGCCCATTATCCCACTACATGTATCCATTATCCCACTAATGGGAAGGTGATTAACTTCCCATTACCCATTATCCCACTACATGAATCCATTATCCTATTAATGGGAAGGTGGTTAATTACTCACTCCCACTAACGGGATAATGGTTAACTACCCATTATCCCACAACATGGATCCACTATCCTACTACACTAGTGGTTGGTAACTGCCCATAACCTCTTAACCGTTGTTGATGGAAACATGGTTATAAATATGTCATTTGGTTCAAAGGTTCCTAAGCACATTACTTCTAAAAAACTCCATATCATCTAAGAGTGAGGTTTTGAGTGCTTAGAAGATCTTTGAAGAAAAGAAAAATTATAGACTCCGACTATATCACTAACAATGGCTGGAGTTATGTCGATCACTCTATATTTCGCTGCGTCATTGCTCTGCAATATCTTTCATTTGGCATTAAAGACATTGAATTTCCTCTGCTTTTTAGTTGTCGGAATTCTCTAAAATTGGTCCAAATGATTGTTAAAAATTCAGATCTTGTTTTAAATTTTTTGAAAACATTTTCTAATAATAAAAAGCAAAGAGATTGTTGTTTTGTTGCATAATGTTCAATAATAAATCTTGTATATGATTTTGAGTTAATATTTAGTGATTCATATAATTTTATTTGATTGAGATTTAGCCACAACCATATTAATGAAATGATATTATAAATTATATTTTGGATCACTTAAAGAAATAAATGTCTAAGTGATCTAGAATTTATTTGATTAAAGTTTAGCCACATCATCTTTAATTGAATAAAATTTAAAAGTTAAGGGTCACATAAAGAAATTTTTAGACATTAGAATTATAATTAATTATGCGTGACATGATAACTTAATTTATTTATTATTAAGTTGCATAATTAATTAAGATGAAATATTAAATATTTTCATAATTACCCACAGGAATTATGAATGAGAGTTTAATAATTTTGTCATAAAGATAGAATATCATGCAATTAAATTGATAATTTTATCATAAATATGAATCTAATTGAATTAAAAATTTAGCCCACATGCAATTTTTATGTCACTAGATTCAACTTTATATTACTTGCCTCAAATTTATGTTAAGTATGAATGTATATTTTTTGCAGTTATGCAACATGCAAATTTCTCTGATATTTGTGATATTTCCGAATTGAATGGTGAGAACTATAAGATTTGGAAGGATAGAATTCTCCTTCAGTTAGGGTGTATGGATATTGATTATGCTATCAGGAAAGACGAGCCACCTATTAATGAAATCAACACTAAAGATGAGATTATTCTTCATGAACAATGGTAACGCTCTAACTGTTTGAGTGTTATGTTCATTATGACCAAATCTCTGTTGGTATTCGTGGTTCTGTCGAACAACATAACAATGTCAAGGCATTACTGAAGGCTATTGATGAACAGTTTGAGACTTCAGATAAGGAACTTGCCAGCACCTTATTTATGAAATTATCATCAATGAGGCTCACTAGTGTGATAAATGTGTGTGAGCACATTATAAAAATGCGAGACTTAGCGGCTCAACTAAAGATTCTTGAAGTCGAAATGTCTGAAACTCTTTTTGTGCACTCTATCATGAAAAATCTACCTGCACAGTATGATCCCTTTAAGATCTCTTATAACACACATAAAGATAAATGATCTATTAATGAATTCATGGCCATGTGTGTTCAAGAGAAAGGTTGACTACTGATGAAAACAGGAGAAAGTGCATTCATGACTACTCAAGGAAAGAAGACCAATCAAGCCAACAAGAGGTCTAAAGAAAGACACCACTTGAAAATGACATAAAAAAGGAAGCCAAGTGTCGCTTCTATAGAAAGAAAGGGCACATAAGACAGGATTATGTCAAGTTTCAACAATGGCTTGTTAAGAAAGGTACTTCTATTTCTCTTGTTTGTTATGAAGCTAATATGATTAATGTTAATCATAACACGTGGTGGATTCATTCTGCTTCTACAATCCATATTACGAATTCCTTGCAGGATTTAATAAACCTGCGGAATCCAGTGGGAGCTGAGCGAAACATCTATTCTGGAAACAAGATGCAGTCGCATTTGGAAGTTGTTCGGACATGCAATTTAGTTTGTAGTAGTGGTTTTATTTTAGAGTTGCAAAAGACTTTTTATGTTCCTAATTTTTCTAGGAATTTAATTTCAGTATCAAGATTTGTACCTTTGGGATATTTCTTCTTTCTAGAAGGTGATTTCAAGCTATTTTATAAAAATCTAACATTAGATATGGTATATTGTCTGATGGTCTTTTCTCTCTTAAATTACAAAATGATTCCACTCATACTGTTATACATGTACAAGAAGGCACTAAACGATGTGTTATAAATTAAAATTCCTCTATCTTATGACATCGGAGATTGTGATATATCCCCATCAATAAAATTAAGAGATTAGTAAAGTACTGATTACTTTAAATTTTACTGATTTTGATACTTGTACGGACTGCATTAAAGGAAAGCAGACCAACAAGTTAAAGAAAGGTGCCAAGAGGAGTTCAACCGTATTAGAAATCATACATTCAGATATATGTTGTCCAGACATGAATGCATATGGTCAAAAATACTTTATCACTTTTATAGATGATTACTCATGATATATGTATCTCTACATGCTTCATAATAAGAGCGAAGCATTAGAATCCTTTAAAGTTTTCAAGGCTGAAGTAGAGAAACAATGCAAAAATAAATTAAGATTGTGAGAACTGATAGAGGTGGTGAGTATTATGATAGATATAAATAAGATGGACAAGCACAAAGTTCGTTTGCGAAGTTTCTTCAACAAAATGGGATTGTTGCCCAATATACTACGCCTGGTTCTCCAGATTATAATGGAGTAGCAGAAAGAAGAAATCGAACATTATTGGACATGGTGCGTAGTATGTTAAGTATCTGTAAGCTACCTAAGTCCTTGTGGATTAAATCTCTTAAGACAACAGCGTATATATTAAATCGAGTTCCAAGCAAGGCTGTTCCATAGACACCTTTTGAGTTATTCAAAGGTTGGAAACCTAGTTTGACACATATATGTGTATGGGAATGCCCGTCTGAAGTTAAAATTTACAACCCACAAGAAAAGAAACTGGATCCTAGGATCATTAGTTGATATTTCATTGGATATGCCGAAAGGTCTAAAGGATACAGATTCTACTGTCCATCGAACCGTACTAGGATTAAGGAATATAGAAATGCAAAATTTCTTCAAAATGGCTTAATTAGTTGGAGTGATCAATTTCAGAATACAATTTCTATAAGAGATCAACGTTCCACTTCAAGTCAAAAATTGATTGTTGTACATAATATCCCTCAAGTTCAATTGGGTGTTGAGCAACCAATCAATGAGATTCCACAAGCTGCTGAGAACATGCATATAGATCAAGTTGTCCAAGTAATTCTTGAAATTATTGAACAACTAGTTGAACAACATAATCACAGGAAAATGTTGGTGCAACATTGAGAAGATCTACTAGAAAAAGAAAATTAGCAATTTCTAGTGACTTTGTTCTATATTTGCAAGAATCTGACATTGGAGTTGAAAATGATCCTGATTCTTTCTCACAATCCATTAATTTTAAAGAGTCTTAATTGTGGTACAATGCCATGAAAGAAAGAGATTAATTCTATGAAAAGTAACGAGGTTTGGGATCTTGTCGATTTGCCTAGTAGTGTTAAAACCATTCGATGTAAATGGGGTTTTAAGACTAAAAATGACGCATCAGGCAATATATAAAGATATAAAGCATGACTCGCTACTAAAGGATTCACTCAAAAGAAAGGAATTGATTACACAGAGACATTTTATCCCGTGTCTAAAAAGGATTCCTTGCGCATAATATTAGCATTAGTAGCACACTTTGACTTAGAATTGCAACAGATGGATGTGAAAACCACATTTCTCAATGGTGATCTAGAGGAAAAGGTTTCTATGAAACAACATGAAGGATTATCCTCTAGTAATGGTGAGTACTTGGTATGCAAGTTAAAGAAATCCATATATGGACTAAAACAAGCTTTACGTCAATGGTATTTGAAATTCATAATGTTATCTCTTCATTCGACTTTGTTAAGAACATTATGGATCAATGTATATACCATAAGATCAGTGGGAGTAAAATCTGTTTCTTAGTTTTATATGTGGATGATATCTTACCTGCATCCAATGATAAGGGAATGATACATGAGGTGAAAAAATTTCTCTCTAAATGTTTTGATATGAAAGACATGGGTGATGCATTTTATATGTTATTGGTATTAAGATTCATCGAGATAGACATCGAGGTACCTTAGGTTTATCTCAAGAATCCTATATCAATAAAATTTTAGAGAGGTTCCGAATGAAAGACTGTTCACCAAGTGTAGCTCCTATCGTGAAGGGTGACAAGTTCAATTTGAATAAGTGCCCGAAGAACGATCTTGAGAGGGAACAAATGAAGGACAATCCTTATGCTTCTGTTGTCGGAAGCTTGATGTATGCTCAGGTCTGTACAAGATCTGACATATCATTTGTTGTTGGAATGTTAGGAATATATCAGAGTAATCAAGGTCTTAACCACTGGAGAGCTGCAAAGAAAGTCTTAAGATATCTTCAACGAACAAAAGACTACATGCTTATGTACAAACGATCAGATGACTTGAAAGTCATTGTCTACTTTGATTCAGAATTTGGTGGCTATGTTGATTCACATAAATCAACTTCAGGATACATATTTATGTTAGCCGGTGGAGCTATATCTTGGAGAAGTGCCAAACAGACTCTAGTTACTATTTCCACTATGGAGGTTGAGTTTGTTTCTTGTTTCGAGGCTACCTCACATGGTGTATGGTTAAAGAGTTTTATTTCTGGACTTAGAATTGTTGACTCTATATCTAATCCATTAAGGTTATATTGTGACAATTCAGCTGCTGTCTTTATGACTAAGAATAATAAAAGTGGTAGTCGAAGCAAACATATCGACATCAAATATCTAACCATAAGAAAACGTGTTAAAGACACGAAAGTGATCATTGAACATGTTAGCACTGAAGTAATGTTAGCTGATCCTTTAACTAAAGGCATGCCACCACAAAAATTAAAAGATCATGTAGTCAGTATGGGACTTAGTCCCACTATGTAAAATTTCGTTGTAACAATGAATGTTTTACGAAACTCTATTTTATATGATATTTGTCTTTAACTCTGTGCGCATTCACTTTTATTTTCAGAAATATCACTAAAGTATGGACCTTGAATGAATATTGATTTATTCATTTAATTATATGGGTTAAAGTTTAGAGATATAGTGCATTGTGATATATGGAGGATACTACTCACTGCAAGAGAAACTATCATCACGATTCGTGTATTATATTTAATTAATGGGATTAGAATATATGAATCATGGCGATAGTTTCTCTTGTAGTGAGTAGTATCTTCCAAGTATCACAATGCACTATATCTCTAAACTTTAACCCATATAATTAATGAATAAACTCAATAATTATTCAAGGTCCATACTTTAGTGACATTTTTGAAAATAAAATTGATTGTGCACACAATTAACGAGAAATATCACATAAAAGAGAGTTTCGTGAACATTCATTGTTACAACGAAATTTTACATAGTGGGACGAAGTCCCATTGTGACTACATGATCCTTAAATTTTTGTGGTTGCATGCCTTTAGTTAAAGGATCAGCTAACATTACTTCAGTGCTAACATGTTCAATGACCACTTTCTTGTCTTTAACACATTCTCTTATGTATAGATATTTGATGTCTATATGTTTGCTTCGACTACCACTTTTATTATTTATAGCCATAAGAGAACGTGTTAAAGACACGAAAGTGATCATTGAACATGTTAGCACTGAAGTAATGTTAGCTGATCCTTTAACTAAAGGCATGCCACCATAAAAATTTAAGGATCATGTAGTCACAATGGGACTTAGTCCCATAATATAAAATTCCGTTGTAACAGTGAATGTTAACAAAACTCTATTTTATATGATATTTCTCGTTAAGTGTGTGCACATTCAGTTTTATTTTCAGAAATGTCACTAAATATGGACCTTGAATAAATATTGAGTTTATTCATTAATTATATGGGTTAAAGTTTAGAAATATAGTGCATTGTGATACATGAAAGATACTACTCACTGCATTGTATTATATTTCATTAATGAGATTAGAATATACGAACCAAGTGGGAGAATGTTAGCATTTTTGTTAATGTTGATATGATCCGTATTACATGGGTCCATTATCCCACTTCATGGATCCATTATCCCACTACATGTATCCATTATCCCACTAATGGGAAGGTGGTTAATTACCCATTATCCCACTAATGGGATAATGGTTAACTACCCATTATCCACTACATAGATTCATTATTCCATTAATGGGAAGGTGGTTAATTACCCATTATCTTACTAATGGGATAATGGTTAACTACCCATTATCCCACTACATGGATCCACTATCCTACTACACTAGTGGTTGGTAACTTCCCGTAACCTATTAACCGTTCTTGATGGAAGCACGGTTATAAATATCTTATTTGGTTCAAAGGTCCCTAAGCACATTACTTCTAAAAAAACTCCATACGATCTAAGAGTGAGGTTTTGAGTGCTTAGAAGATTTTGAAGAAAAGAAGAATTGTAGACTCCGACTATATCGCTAACAATGGATGAAGATATGTCGATCACTCTATATTTCCGCTGCGTCATTGCTCTACAATATCTTACAGTATCTCCTTTTGAACTCTTACTATTGACCACAAAATTTATCACATATTTCTATTGTAAAAAATTTACAATTCAAGATTTTGTATTTCTTCCAATATGTCTTGTGCACGGTGTACCATTCAAAGAAGTCATAATTTGATAACTTAGCATTGATAAAAAATTTATACTATAGCTAAATATTTGTTACAAATTCAAAATTTCGTAAATAGCAATCATAAAAAATGCACATCTAACATAAATAAAGAAAAAGATAGTGACAAAAACATTATCATTTTTTTCCCAGAAGAACGTTTCTTTCAATAAAATTGTTCTTCTCCTTCTCAATTAAATAACTCGCTATTTTGCGCATCTTCAAGAGTATTTATTCGTCGGCGATGGAGAGTCTTCAATAGATGTACCAAAGAGAAGACGAATAATGAAATCCAAACAACACACGACAAATATTTCTAAAAAATGAAAAAATAAATAAATCATGAAGAACTCCAAAATTCTAAACAGTCCTCCGATGTTTAGTAAATTGGATCGCAATCTAAAACAAATGTTTTATTTTAAAAAATGATATTCCAATTTATATTTATAAGTAACAAAGAGAGATAGGTCTTTTTAAGTAACCTACCATCTTTCAGTTTCTCTAAAAGAAATACACAATTTTAGTTTTAATATCACAGTTTCAATTGTTTTTTATTTAAATATTTCTAATTTTTCTAAAACTATACACGTGTATAATTTTTAAAACTGTTTCATGTTTATCTATTTTAAAATTTAAAAACTGATTCAAATTTTTGTTTTGTTTTTTGAATTGTAATTTATTCATTAATCATTAATATAATTACAAATAATTAATTTTCAAATTCCATAAATTTGATCATATTTGATAATTGTAAAAAATAATTTTAAAATTAAACAATAATTTATTATTTTAAATTTTATTGGTTCAATATTTTAAAATGCCATGTTTTTAAGAAAGTGGGATCCGTATTTTTCATTTTCTTTTCAGTTATATCTAGTTTTTTTATTTTTATTTTTATTAGATTTTCATAAATCATTATTTTAATGAATAAAATAATAATTTATTAGTTACCCTATTTATGTAATTGATTTTATCTATCTATCTATCTATCTATCTATCTATCAATCTATCTATCTATCATCTATCTATATATATATAGAGAAATTATTATTATTGTTATTATTATTATATTATTATTTTTATTATTATTATTATTATTATTATTATTATTATTATTATTATTATTATTATTATTACTTTACTATAAATAAGGAGGTTGTGTCACACATATTACATTACCCTATATTAATTGTATATAATTAAAAAATGAGATTAATTTTGGCACTGACACGTAAGCGCTATCAATTCTCATATATATATATATATATATAGTAAAACATAATGTAGAAGGTTAGTTTTTGTAGTATACACACAGATAACTATAACGATAACTTACTATATGTTACCTTTGTAAGATTAAATACTTTACTATATAATATCAGGATCTTGAACACGATTATCTTATATGGAGATCGTTAGGGGCACATAGATGATGTGGAAGACATCATCATAGAGAATAGAGGAAGCGTTCGTCGTAAATTGATTTCTACCTCCTTGCCCTAGCCTTACGTTACCCCAACTGTCAGCGATAGAATTAATGTAGAGAATATGCGGTAACCCTAATAAGTAAAGGGATGACCAATTTATAGAGGTTAAGACTTAATCTGGTACATCCATCAAATAACCAATGTACGGACAATATCTATTATTCATTAAATATTATATGTGGTATTACTGGGGTCACAAGTAAATTTGGACCATAAGTAAGAATTATTCTTACATTCTTCCACTTGGTCCAATGACCATATAACGTTAATATTTCATAAATATTAGTCACACATACAATAAATCACTCTTTAATGCCCATTATACATACAACAATATAACAAAATACTAATCCGAGTTATGACGGTTATACATAAATTTTACGAAAAAGGGCCTAAAATACCCTTGAAGTATCAGAAATGGTACAAAACTATCCTCCATCCACCTATTGGCTCCAAAATACCCTGTCATCCACCTTTGGGTTCAAACTCATTTAACAATTTTAAATTTAAATTATTTAAATATTTTTTTAATATACTCAACTATTTGTTATAAATTAACTTATTAATATAATTTATCAATTAATCTACTAATTATTAATTAAACCACACCCAATTAATAAACCCTCCCCATTACTTATGCAACAACAGGAAAGTTACTTCCCATGAGTGTTTCTAAAAATTGGAGGCGAAAATGTCTATAGAAGTACATTATCATATATTCAAGTCCTCAACCAAAACATATTATAATTCAAGTTTCTAAATAAAAATTACCGATAAACTTAAAAGTCTGACTATGTTCATCTTAAATATTCATTCGTCTCAATTATGTGATGTTACTTAATAGATAAAATTTTTTAAAAAAAGAATATATTAAAGTTTTAATATTTAAAACAAATAATAAATATTTATAAAATTATATTAAATGAAGTGCATGAATTAATTCAGGATGTACTACTTCTTTAGCTTAAATCATAAAATTTGAATTCAAGCTTAAAAGATAATCCTATTGAAAGTGTCCTCCTAAATAAGCGGCTCAACATAAATTTTATTGGGGCTTCAATTCGGACTCGAATAATTTTGGATGTCATTTTGAGGAATCAATAATTTTGTCGGATTTTTGTAGTGTTTAGAGAGAGTTGATATTAGAATTGGTGTATTAACTAGGTGGGGTTTAATTAGTAATGGGTGGGTAGTGGGTTGATTTATAAATGATATTAATAAAATAAATTATATCCAATAGTTGAGCACTAAGTATTTTAAAAAAATCTGTAAATAGTTTAAATTTGAAACCGTTAATTAAGTGATTTATTTTGAACCCAAAGGTGGATGGCAAGGGCATTTTGGAGCCAATAGATGGGTGAAAAGAGCATTTTGGAGCCAATAGGTGGATGTAGAGTAGTTTTGTACCATTCCAATACTTCGAGGGAATTTAGGATATTTTTTTGTAAATTTTAAGATACATAATTTCTTCCATATACTACTACATTAGCAACTTTTTATACTAGGTTCATAAGCTATAAAAACATACATTACACTTCACAATAATGTCTCATAGAAACTTATCTTGTTATATCTCAAAATAATAATGTATACACCATTATCAGAAATAAGAAATTCATTAATGTAATTAGAAACAGATAATTGAGCTCAGGGTGTAAAAACATAATAAATGTATCAATCATAAGTACAACCAACACTCATTCTTTGAACATGTTCTTTTAATGTCTTTGGTTGTAATTCATTTGTTAACAGATCTCCAATCAGTAGACAAGTTCTAATTTTCAAGTAACACTCTTTCTTTAAGAACTTCTTCCTTAACAGTAAAGTACTTTAATTCTATATGTTTAGAACCTTTGAAGCACTTATCGTTCTTGGGGAAGAATATTGTTTCAGTATTATCACAATAAGTTTTCAGCGGCTTGGAGATGGTGTCGACAATCCCAAGTTTTGAAATGAAGTTTCACAGCTATAATGCATAAATTGTGGCTTCATAACATGCCACAAACTTTCTTTGCAGCTTTCTAGTGATCAATTCCAATGTTGCTTTGATATTTTCCTAGCATTCTGACCGAAAAACTAATATCCGATCTTGTGCAAGCTTAAACCTTCATCAAACTTCCAACAATATAAAAGTAAAGAATTGTTTCCATCTCTTTTCCTTCTACATCATTCTTTGGGCATTGCATGAGATTAAATTTGTCCCCTTTTCGAATAGAACTCTCTTGATATAACCAATCAATTGTTCATGCTAAATCTCTCTAAAGCTCTTTTAATATAGCCTTTTTGAGACAATTTCAATAATCTTTGTGATCCATCACGAAATATTTTTGTCCCTATCACATAGGATGCCTCACATATATCTTTCATTTCAAAGTTCATAAAGGGAAAGTTTTTCAACTCACACAATATGCCTAAATCATTAGCAACAAGTAAAATGTTATCAAGATACATGACTAAAAATATAAACTTACTCCCACTGATCTTTTGGTATATACACCATCAACGATAATTCCTTAAATTCAAAAGATGGTATGATAATATTAAACATTATATACCATTGTCTTGAGACTTGTTGGCTAGTTTTAGAAAATGGGAACTATGATTTCCAAGAGAGCTATTAAAGCTAAGTTTGAGCAATTACCTCAAACCGGAGAAGAATTTGTTTTTAAAAACATATGAGCTAAGTATTTTGGGAGTAGTATTGAGCATTGATATGGGGACGCGAGTTCATATCAACTCAAGTCTCCATAAATCATGTAGCCAGCATGGACAAATAAGGTCATACTTTTTAGATGATTCCTTAGTGTTTTTAAGCATAGACTAGTGGATCCACTTAGTAGTTAAGTTTCTATACCGACAACAACGTATAGGGCGGTCCTCTTGAAACGTGAGGTAAGATGTACCGTCGTTTAGGCTCATAGTGATGGTTGTCGGTTAGAGAATCTCCCACAGAAACTATATTACTTTCATATATAATTAAAGTTGAGTTTATTATTGCATTTCTTTTCATGAACTAAGTGTTTACACTGTTTTACAAGCTTTATATATATTGCATGCGTCTTTACTGATTTATCGAGTTATGACTTCTTGAGTTGAGCAGAGCCAAAGTAATTTCAGTCTTAATCCTTTGAAGCTTTCTAGTTGTTGTTTAGCATTCCAACTCGCATACTCCTACATTAAATGTACTGATCCAGTTAGCTTGCATCATCTTATGATGAAGACACAGGCAACCAGGATCAGCATCCAACGCCTCGTTAATCCAGCTTGAGCATTCAAAGTCAGTGGTGAGCCTCCTTGCATTTCTTTTCATATTTTCTTTATAGAATGTTGTGGGGTTTGTCCCAACATTCATATTATTAGTACATTTAATGAAACTAGTGCAATTGAACTAGTAAACGTCCTTAGGTTTTGTGAAGGTTTGGGAGTGTTTTATGAAGTCTAAAACTTGTAAAAATACTTTAAATAGGTAAAATTAATTATATAGGGTCAAAACGTCCATGTACGACCCCACAAGAACCGCCTTAGGGCTCTTTGAAGGGACCCTACCCTTGGCCAAGCAAGCTGCCAAAGGCAGCAAACAATTGTATTGAGATGAAATGAGTCCGCATCACGTACATGGTCCACCAAGGACCAAAAGTCTTGGTCCGCATTGTAGAAACGTAGTGGACTTTACTGTCTTAAAAAATTAATTTAGGAAATCTTGTTGGAATAGCTCCACGATGCAAACTTATTTCCTGAAGAAATCTGAAATTTAAAATTCAAGCTTGATTTCTCTAAAAGGTCAAATTAAGTGAGGGGTCTTTTGGGTATTTAGGGGAGGGTTATATATTGATTTTAAATCAGTTTTACCTCACATTCACTCACTCAAATTAAAACCCAAAAGCTCTCACCTCTCTCTACTTTATCTCTCTATTTAACCTCCATTGAAGGAACCAAGAAGCTTGAAGAAAAAGACCTAATCCCTAAAGTTTTCTACTCAAATTGTGAATAAAGTCTTCATAATGTATGGATTCTTTCACTCTTGGGATTCCTTTCCTCAAGAGGTCCATTCAAAGTTGATTTCTAAATCACCCAATTCCAAGGGTTTTTATCTACAAATGGGTTTTCTTCTAAACTTGAAATTGATGATTAATTATGACGAATTGTGATTACCTATGACTAGTTAAGTGTAGATTGTTGAGTAATTGATCTTGATTGTGGTTCATGTCCTTTCCCCAATTCCCCAAATCTTGGATCTTTCTTATGAATTGATGGTAGTTGATGAATGTATTGATTGTTAGACTTGCGTTAACTATTCTATTTCATTCATGGACTACCTATTGTCATGTATTGTTGGGATTGGATCTATTTCTTAATGAATTCATGAATGAACCCTTTTCCCTAACCCTAGCTATGAATTGGATTTGTAGATAATTAGGGTTGTTAGAATTGGTTATGTTATTGTTTAATTCACTATATTATGATGATGATGAGCGGGTTATTGGATAATTGTGATCAATTGAGGGTAAGACTACTGATGAAGGCTATGGAGGCTATTTGGTAAGACTTTGTGATCTTGAACTCTTTACTTCAATAATGATGAATTGTATTTGGTGATGATGTTCTACAATTAAAGTATTACATGTGATTAGATTTAGAAAAATATGATGTGATGAATATGATGGCATGATATGATTGTATTGAATGCTAGATCATGGTAAGGTTGTGAGGGTGAAAGGTTGAAGATGATCCTCTTTTCTGCCTTATGTGATATGACCATGATATGTTCATCTCACTAATGATGGTTTATGATGAGAGGAAGTTCTCATCCTATGCCTAATGAGCTAAATTATATGATATTCTATATAAGGGGGTTAGTCTCCTATGACCTCTATTAAGCTATGATTGTTAAAGAATGACTTAATGAAATTTCAAAAAGGGGCTTTAGCTTAACATCGAGTGAACTTGACAATGAGGGGTGTTGACTCCCCATAGAAGGGAGATTCACCAAATGATCTCATGAGATGAGGGCTCCAATTGCTAATGGGCATGTTAAGGGTTCAAGACATATCTCCTAGTTCCTTAACTATGTTGCCTCCATAGGAATACTAGCTAGTGGATCCACCTAAAATGCTATGTTAATGTTTTTGTCCTACCTTGGCAAGTAGACCACCTTATTTCGGTGTAGGGCTTCATGACACCGGATTCCATGTTTAGCTCACATGGTCTATTGTCGGTTAAGGCGATTGTTCCTGAAAGTAAAATGAAAGTAATGAAGTCAACACTAACTAGGGTGACTTAAGGGGTTATAGTTAGTGTAGGTAGGGGTATGAGACTCTACTTATACATTGTACAAGTTGGCCTTGAGAGAAGTCCTAGGAGGTTGTTCTTATACTCTTATGACATGAATGATATGCATATGTTGACTTTACATGTTGATGATTCTATATGATGTTAGTTTAATTGATGAACATGCTATTGGTCTATGTTGATGTACATGATTATGAATATGCATAATATGAAGATATATGAAATGTAGATATTGCTTATGGTCCTTAGTTGGTTTACTTGATTATGTGGGGTTATGGGGCTTCACATAATCATTGCACTTGTAGGCTTGGGAAGGGGTTGTGAGTAAGGGTCTTATATGTTATGATGATATGAACTCTTGTACATGATCTATTGTTATGACATTAAGTTGAAGTTATTATGCTTATATGATCTTGATGTGATGCCATTCATGTTGATATGACTTAAGTTGATAATATCCTTGTTGACTTGACTTTATGATCATTATATTGGTCTTGTGTTGATTATGGACTTGTCTTAATGAATATGTGATGATTGGCTTGAACATGTTATTAATTGTGCATAAAGGCTTTTGAAAGTGACTTAGCATGGTTTTGAACTAAATGTCCTTTTGATCATAATTTCAAATGGTTTATGTGCATATATCCATACTTAGTACAAGTGGTTGTAGTAACCCATATTCTTTATGTTTCTACAAATATGTAGGTTCGGGCCATTGAGGTTTCAAGGTCGATTTGCAAGAAGACTTGGACATTTCCCCAAGTTTTGGTAGGTCCTTCGAGGATGGTGCCACATGTTCTACCCTAGTAGTGTTGCTATTGTCTTAAAGACATTCATTTCTTTCTTATTCTAGAGGACATTTGTTGTAAGCCTTGTGTGGCAATATGAATTTGTATAAGGGATATGCCCGAATGTTCTACTTGGTTTTAGATGGTTTAATGTGAGACGGTGTTCTAGACTAAATCTTAATATGTTTGTTATGTTGACTAAACGAGAAGCCTATGCAAGCTTCCTATGTGAGGAGTCTAAGTAAACTCCATCTAAAGTAAGTGAGAGGTCTAAGCATATCTCAATATGCAAAAACTTTTAATTTTTCCGCATTTTTGACCTATGAAATGTTATGACGAACGCTAAGGGATTGTCTAAGTCCTCTCCGAGAACGACAACGCTAGTTACGTCTAGGGGGTGCTCCCCGGTCATGACAAACTTGGTATTAGAGCATGAGGTTGAAGTAATCATAGGATTGATGTCTCACTAAACCACGTCTACGTAGAGTCTTGTTCATGGGTGTTGTCACAACCCGAGACCATACCCTAGAAGATAGGGTGCAATCTTGGATTGCGACCGGCGTCGTTGAACTCTCAGAGTTCTAAGACAAGCCTCATTCATATCATTCATCGCATATACATACTGAAAAGTAGTGCGGAATTAAAACTTTTCACTAAAACATAATATAGTCTTTTAAAAACCTCTTTCATATAAAAGTAATAGAAATGCTAAGTCTCAATCTCATCATCTTAAGACACAAGAGTACTTTAATACGAAAATAGAAATAACATAGTCTTATTACAATACTTCATAAAAGAAACATAAGATGACATATATGCCCTCGATACAAATGAGGACATACTTCAATTCTTCTACTCGGACGATTCTTCAAAGCCCAAGTCTTCTTCTCCAAAAGCTCCTTACCTACCAAGGACTATGGATAGAAAATAAAGAATGGAATTAGTACAACCACATGTACTAAGTATGGATATATGCATAAAATCATGAAAACGGACTTTATTGGAAATATGCATCTTTTCATTTGGAAATCATAGGTTAAACATAAGAACAATTATTTAGCAATTAAGAAACACATAAGATAACATTTAATCAAAGGTAGCATTTAAAAGCTCACTTTACAGTGAGTTCACTTCACTGTTACAGTGAAGTTCAAACCTTCCCTTTTAACATCTCCTAGCATGTAATTCCCTCACTTAAAGTCATCCTAAGATTCACTTAAGTCACACAAAGAGAGACCGCCCATACACCCTCTCTAGATGTGCCTAAACGACCCTTAAGATTACCTACAATGAGTCACATACATACTTAGAAAACAATCATAAACATCAAGGTATGATTCATCTACCAAAGGTGATTTCCAAGGTTCACTTGAGTAAGTGTGGAGCGACCGCCCATACAATCTCTATCACACACACACAAGAGATCCTATAGACTACCTCAAATAGAATCATTCTCACTAAACACACCAACACTTAGATTAGAAGACATTCTCCTTCCAAAGCCTATCAAAAGACCTACTTAAGTAAATCAAGAAGATATGTCCATAGTACAATGACCTCTCCAAGATTACCTAAATAGCCCTTAAGACTTCCTAAGGTTTAGATCATGTCAACAAGATTAACCAACTTCCCTAACTAGAGTCATTCTCAAGACTTCCAAAGATAAGACATGAAGAGACCATCCTTTCATGTCCTCCTCACATTTTAGCTAAGGAATGCTTAAGTCACTTTAGCTTAGGTACTCAACTATTTACATAGTTACTACATAGGTCATTAGTTCATTAGTTCATTAAAACTTATACATCACCTAAGACATTCACATAAAGCACCACATAATGGTCTTTGGACAAGACCTAGGAACTCCACATAACACCTTCAAAGTCTATTGTGCAATGTCTAGATAGCGTCCCATACACCACCTAAACCTCATAAGCTTATCTAATGCTAATAGGTATTCCACATGATGAGAATAGGCAATAACCGACATAGACCATGGCAGCAAGACATGGAATCCGAAGTTCTATCCTACTTCGATGAGGTTGTTCTACTTTCCAATGGTAGAACTTGGACATATCCCATGTAGGCACATGGTTAAGGAATATGAAGGGCGTATTAAGCATTCAGTCTGTTCTTTAACTAAATCCGCTTAACCCTACTCATACTCACTCGGTTCTAGCCTTTGTTCTCATAGATTAATTCTCATTAAGGTTCATATAAATAGGTCCTTATCTAGTTCATGACCCCCTTCACATTCACCCTACCAAAGCAAGTTCCACTAGGGCATATCTCACTTTAGCGACAAGAAGCTCATAGCGATTTTCCTAAGGTATGATATGATGCCGTTCCAGCCAACCATCCCTAAGTCCATCACTCATAACATGAAGGATACCATTACGGCTAACTACTTCACAATTCATAACCTCGCCACTAAGTTCAAGGTTCAACATAAATTTGACCCTCTTATCATTAAGGCCCCACTTATGTTATTATTAAAGACTAAGAGTTATAACACCCTATATCAAGACGTCACATACTCATAACCATATATACATCAAGTAAGAGATACAAGTCAACCAAGACAAGACATCACATACTTCACTTTTAACCCATAATACAAGTCATTCTAGAAGCACTTCTAAAACAACTTAACATCTTCAAGTCATCCTATATATCATCATAACATCATTAATATACTCCCCATAGACTCATAAAGTCAAGTAGGAATAACCAAGACTTCACCTAACACTACATTCATAATATCAAGTCAAAGTCTAACATGATCACTTAAGGCAACATAACTAGAAGAATACATACATGACTATATAACTTCACATGTAGATAGATAATGACATACTCACATCATCAACTACACAAATAGCCACATAACTTCAAGTAATTGCCAATAAGGCTATGCTCATAGTATTGCATAATGTAACGCCGACAAGGCCACATCAATTGCAAGTAAAACACATAACACCGCCACCATAAGTGGACCATACCAATCACAATAGAATCGAAGTATAATTAATATCAAATTAAGGAAAACGGGGCAGCATACCTTCATACCCATATCCACACTTCAATTCAATGCCAAATCAACCAATTCAACATCACAAGGCCTTTACCCATGGCCATGAACAATAGTTCAAAGCAATAACTATAAAACTTAATGAATCTACATCAATTCAATCTAGGTTTAACAATCTAATATCTATTATATATCAATTGAATACAATTCTTACATCATTAAAAAGCCCATAAGAAACTACACAATAATTCATCAACGTTAGCTTAATATCAAGTAACCCAAAAAGTAGTCAAAACTAAGGTTCATCAATTCACATGGGTTCATAGGTAATTTATGTTGAAATCATCAATACAATATCAATTAGATCATAATTCAATGTTTAGAAATTATTTATGCAAGAACCCATGGTAGGATCCCGAAATTGGACAATTCACTTTAGAAAACTTTGTAAAACACTTTGAGGATTGGGCTCCTTGATGAAATAAGTTTCAAGGATCAAAAGCCATACCTCAAGGATGATAATTATTCACTTTGATGAAGAATTTCCACTCAAGAACCCCTCGCCAAGCTGCCTCTTCAATGGAGTCTTCAATGGAGGTTTTGGGATTTCTAAGAGACTTTGGGGTTTTGATTTTTTGAAGAATAATGAAGTCTCTAGGGTCTGAACCACTTAAATAGTTAATTAAAAAACCCATAAGACCCCTAAAAAACCGCCTAAACTCTTATTTAGACATGGGGTGAATTTACAAGTTCACCCCTAACTTGGCAGAAAAATCTGCGCAGGAGAACTTGGCTGCGACAACCTGCTTGTGACGGGGCGTCACGGGTGCAACGGCCCGTCATGGACCTCCGTTTCAAGATCCAGTGGCTTTCCAAGGGTTCCCCCTACACCCTTGGATAAGGCCACCACGACGAGACCCTTGTGACGGGGCGTCACAGCCATGACTGGCCGTTGACTGCTCGGTCGCCAAGGCTGCCTGGGACAGCCTGCCATCAGGTTTTGGGTCCTTTCCTCAAGGACCCTTTGATGGTCCTTGGGGATAATTTCCTGGACGTTTCCAACCCAAATACGACCATCTATGAGTTTAACACCTCTCACATGAATTTCATCCAAAACTAACACATAAAACTTGACGAAACTCGCCTAGACATACAAGGTCGACTCAAGGCATATCTTTCGAATGCCTTGGACGTTCTTGATCGTTTGACCTCCAAACTTCATGAAACTTTAACCACTGCCTATACATGCTATAATAACTCTATTAAGAACCTTAAAACACCATGAAACACACTTAAACACATAGAACCACATAAGAGACATTTAGGTCACTTAGTCGTCAAACGTCTTAGTCATCCCTTGACGTTTGACTTCCAACTCCTTTAATATTTTAGCTACTGCCTATATACCACATATTAAACATATTTAGTACCTTAGAACACTAATACCAACATATTAGACTCTATTTAACCTATGTCATTTTCGAGGTCTTACAATCTCCCCCACTTGGACACATTCGTCCTCGAATGACACTTGCCACTCTCCGAACACTTCCAAGATTAGAGATTCAACTAGCAACACATAACCAAACTATACAACACATTATCAAGAAGAAATCATCAACTTCATATAATCAAGAGATTCACAACACAACAAGAAACTAAAAAACAATTCTATAATTCGTTATGCTACAAAACTCACATGCTTCAATCCAAATAGTAAAAACTCATTTTATATTCAGCATCATACTCATATACATCAGTTTTAACCACATATCAAGAATTTTAGACCAAAGAACCAAATAGCCATTCCTACAAAACTTTTACAGTGAGCAGTGTATATAGACCAAAGCTACAGTGATTTCAGCAACTTTTTCCAAAAATACAATTTTTAGGCAATTCTCTATATAGACATGCTAGAATGCAAGATAACATCATGTAAACACATCATACAACATGCTCAAAGCTTCATAGCACAAACAATGCAAGAAGTAAATGAAATTCAATTTCAACCAAACTCCTAAACATCATGCACATGCAACAAATCAATGAATTCAATCCCATCTACAAACCATACTCCCCCACTTAGAAGGAACTCATACTATCAAAAAGAGAAACAAGAACTTACCAACATCATCATCACCATCACCCGACTTCTCAATTCTAGTACGGAGTGCATAGAAACGCCTCTTAGTTGGAGCATCATCCTTTGGAACACTAGGCTCAACTCTCTTGCCCTCCTTCCTAGAAGCAATGTTTGGACAATCTCTTACTTTGTGCCCATCCTTTCCACATCCAAAGCAACTACCAATACCCAACAAACACTCACCATTGTGACTCTTGCCAGAATTGGCACAAGTAGGCTTGCTATCCTTAGAACCACCTCCTTTCTCAAACTTCTTCTTAGGAACTCTAGGTCCATCTTGAGATTGAACTCTCTTTTTGAACCTAGGTTGCTCTTGATCACTAGCAACACCCCTTTTTAAACTTCTATACATCCTTCTAAGTTTAGACTCCTCAATAGATTGTGCATACACCATGAGTCTAGATAGGGTCATATTATCATGAAGCATAGCGGTACGACATTCTTCCTTCACCAAATCGGCTACTCCGGTACAAAAGCGACTCATTTCATCTCTTGGATTGGACACAAGAGAAGGATCATACCTAGACAATGTCGAAAATTTCAAAGAGTACTCCTCAACACTCATATTGCCTTGCTTGAGATTAATAAACTCCTCCACCTTGACTTCTCTTCTCTCTCGGGGAAAGTACTTGCCAAGAAAAGCTTCCTTAAACTCTTCCCACTCAATAGGACCCGAATCTTCCGGCCTATTGTCCTTCCATTGAGTATACCAAATTTGAGACACATCTCTCAATTGATAAGAAGCCAACTCCGCCTTCTCCCTAGATGTAACCCCCATAGCACTCAAAACTTTGTACACACCATCAAGAAACTCTTGGGGATCCTCATTCACCTTAGATCCAAGAAAGATAGGAGGATTCATCCTCACAAAGTCTCTCAACCTAGAAGTCATAGTGCTATCCATAACCCTAGGCACCATACTCAAGTTGATTTGAGTAGTTACGGCTTGAGCTAAAGCCCTCAAAGCCTCTCCAATCACCCTATTAGACAACTCCGGTACCTCATCACCTCCATCCATATTAGGAACATGATCACCTTGGGGAGGCACTTCGTCACCTTGCCCATCTTGGACACCTTGCTCATCTTGAGCAACTTGAAGAACCTCCTCATTCACCCTCTCCTCTTCCAATCTTCTAGCGGCCATCCTTCTAGTATTCATCTCCTAGCAAAAACAAGGAAACTCATAAGAAGGATAATCATAATATTTACTCTACCGCACGATATAGGAGTAGAAAAGAAGGGAAACTCTATCGTCCTATAGCATCTCGCCCATAGATGTGTCGCGACTCACACCGATGGTCAAGACTCAACTAGACGTGACTTGATGAGACTTTTTGATACCTAATACTACTTTCACCATCCTATGCTATGATACCAACTTTGTCACAACCCGAGATCATACCCTAGAAGATAGGGTGAAATCTTGGATTGCGACCGTCGTCATCGAACTCTCAGAGTTCAAACACAAGCCTCATTCATATTATTCATCGCATATACATAGTAAAAAGTAGTGTGGAATTAAAACTTTTCACTAAAACATAATATAGTCTTTTAAAAACCTCTTTCATATAAAAGTAATAGAAATGCTAAGTCTTAATCTCATCATCTTAAGACACAAGAGTACTTTAATACGAAAATAGAAATAACATAGTCTTATTACAATACTTCATAAAAGAAACATAAGATGACATATATGCCCTCGATACAAATGAGGACATACTTCTATTCTTCTACTCGGATGATTCTTCTAAGCCCAAGTCTTCTTCTCCGAAAGCTCCTTACCTACCAAGGACTATAGATAGAAAATAAAGCATGGAATTAGTACAACCACATGTACTAAGTATGGCTATATGCATAAAATCATGAAACATACTTTATTGGAAATATGCATCTTTTCATTTGGAAATCATAGGTTAAATATAAGAACAATTATTTAGCAATTAAGGAACACATAAGATAACATTTAATCAAAGGTAGCATTTAAAAGCTCACTTTACAGTGAGTTCACTTCACTGTTACAGTGAAGTTCAAACCTTCCTTTTAACATCTCCTAGCATGTAATTCCCTCACTTAAAGTCATCCTAAGATTCACTTAAGTCACACAAAGAGAGACCGCCCATACACCCTCTCTAGATGTGCCTAAACGACCCTTAAGATTACCTACAATGAGTCACATACATACTTAGAAAAAAATCATAAACATCAAGGTAAGATTCATCTACCAAAGGTGATTTCCAAGGTTCACTTGAGTAAGTGTGGAGCGACCGCCCATACAATCTCTATCACACACACACAAGAGATCCTATAGACTACCTCAAATAGAATCATTCTCACTAAACACACCAACACTTAGATTAGAAGACATTCTCCTTCCAAAGCCTATCAAAAGACCTACTTAAGTAAATCAAGAAGATATGTCCATAGTACAATGACCTCTCCAAGATTACCTAAATAGCCCTTAAGACTTCCTAAGGTTTAGATCATGTCAACAAGATTAACCAACTTCCCTAACTAGAGTCATTCTCAAGACTTCCAAAGATAAGACATGAAGAGACCATCCTTTCATGTCCTCCTCACATTTTAGCTAAGGAATGCTTAAGTCACTTTAGCTTAGGTACTCAACTATTTACATAGTTACTACATAGGTCATTAGTTCATTAGTTCATTAAAACTTATACATCACCTAAGACATTCACATAAAGCACCACATAATGGTCTTTGGACAAGACCTAGGAACTCCACATAACACCTTCAAAGTCTATTGTGCAATGTCTAGATAGCGTCCCATACACCACCTAAACCTCATAAGCTTATCTAATGCTAATAGGTATTCCACATGATGAGAATAGGCAATAACCGACATAGACCATGGCAGCAAGACATGGAATCCGAAGTTCTATCCTACTTCGATGAGGTTGTTCTACTTTCCAATGGTAGAACTTGGACACATCCCATGTAGGCACATGGTTAAGGAATATGAAGGGCGTATTAAGCATTCAGTCTATTCTTTAACTAAATCCGCTTAACCCTACTCATACTCACTCGGTTCTAGCCTTTGTTCTCATAATTCTCATTAAGGTTCATATAAATAGGTCCTTATCTAGTTCATGACCCCCTTCACATTCACCCTACCAAAGCAAGTTCCACTAGGGCATATCTCACTTTAGCGACAAGAAGCTCATAGCAATTTTCCTAAGGTATGATATGATGCCGTTCCAGCCAACCATCCCTAAGTCCATCACTCATAACATGAAGGATACCATTACGGCTAACTACTTCACAATTCATAACCTCGCCACTAAGTTCAAGGTTCCACATAAATTTGACCCTCTTATCATTAAGGCCCCACTTATGTTATTATTCAAGACTAAGAGTTATAAAACCCTATATCAAGACATCACATACTCATAACCTTATATACATCAAGTAAGAGATACAAGTCAACCAAGACAAGACATCACATACTACACTTTTAACCCATAATACAAGTCATTCTAGAAACACTTCTAAAACAACTTAACATCTTCAAGTCATCCTATATATCATCATAACATCATTAATATACTCCCCATAGACTCATAAAGTCAAGTAGGAATAACCAAGACTTAACCTAACACTACATTCATAATATCAAGTCAAAGTCTAACATGATCACTTAAGGCAACATAACTAGAAGAATACATACATGACTATATAACTTCACATGTAGATAGGTAATGACATACTCACATCATCAACTACACAAATAGCCACATAACTTCAAGTAATTGCCAATAAGGCCATGCTCATAGTATTGCATAAAGTAACGCCGACAAGGCCACATCAATTGCAAGTAAAACACATAACACCGCCACCATAAGTGGACCATACCAATCACAATAGAATCGAAGTATAATTAATATCAAATTAAGGAAAACGGGGCAGCATACCTTCATACCCATATCCACACTTCAACCAATGCCAAATCAACCAATTCAACATCACAAGGCCCTTACCCATGGCCATGAACAATAATTCAAAGCAATAACCATAAAACTCAATGAATCTACATCAATTCAATCTAGATTTAACAATCTAAGATCAATTATATATCAACTGAATACAATTCTTACATCATTAAGAAAGCCCATAAGAAACTACACAATAATTCATCAACATTAGCTTAATATCAAGTAACCCAAAAAGTAGTCAAAACTAAGGTTCATCAATTCACATGGGTTCATAGGTAATTTATGTTGAAATCATCAATACAATATCAATTAGATCATAACTCAATATTTAGAAATCATTTATGCAAGAACCCATGGTAGAATCCCGAAATTGGACAATTCACTTTAGAAATCGTTGTAAAACACTTTGAGGATTGGGCTCCTCGATGAAATAAGTTTCAAGGATCAAAAGCCATACCTCAAGGATGATAATTCTTCACTTTGATGAAGAATTTCCACTCAAGAACCCCTCACCAAGCTGCCTCTTCAATGGAGTCTTCAATGGAGGTTTTGGGATTTCTAAGAGACTTTTGGGGTTTTGATTTTTGAAGAATAATGAAGTCTCTAGGGTCTTAACCACTAAAATAGTTAATTAAAATACCCATAATACCCCTATACAACCGCCTAAACTCTTATTTAGACATGGAGTGAATTTACAAGTTCACCCCTAACTTGGCAGAAAAATCTGCGCAGGAGAACTTGGCTGCGACGACCTGCTTGTGACGGGGCGTCACGGGTGCAACGGCCCGTCATGGACCTCCGTTACAAGCTCCAGTGGCTTGCCAAGGGTTCCCCCTACACCCTTGGACAAGGCACCCACGACGAGACCCTTGTGATGGGGCGTCACAGCCATGACTGGCCGTTGACTGCTCCGTCGCCAAGGCTGCCTGGGACAGCCTGCCATCAGGTTTTGAGTCCTTTCCTCAAGGACTCTTTGATGGTCCTTGGGGATAATTTCCCGGACGTTTCCACCCAAATATGAAAATCTATGAGTTTAACAACTCTCACATGAATTTCATCCAAAACGAACACATAAAACTCGCCGAAACTCGCCTAGACGTACAAGGTTGACTCAAGGCATATCTTTCGAATGCCTTGGACGTTCTTGATCGTTTGACCTACAAACTTCACAAAACTTTAAACACTGTCTATACATGCTATAATAACTCTATTAAGAACCTTAAAACACCATGAAACACACATAAACACATAGAACCACATAAGAGACATTTAGGTGACTTAGTCGTCAAACGTCTGAGTCATCCCTTGACTTTTGACTTCCAACACCTTTAATATTTTAGCTACTGCCTATATACCACATATTAAACATATTTAGGACATTAGAACACTAATACCAACATATTAGACTCTAGTTAACCTATGTCATTTTCGAAGTCTTATAGGTGTGAAGCGCGCCACACTTTTGAAATAGAGGCTATGTGACGCTTAGGAATTCTCACGTGTTGGTAATCTTGAAAGTCGTACCTTAAGAGTAGTAACTCTATGTGTACCTTTTACTTCTAATCCATTTCTTGTGGATGTAGGATATGACTACGAGAAGGGAACCCGCAAGGAGAGTGGAGGAAGATTTGGCTAATGCGGGAGTTCCTCCCCAAGAGAACCAAGCCCCTCCACAAGGTTATCAAGTTCATCCACAAGACCAATCTACGATAATTCCTCCACCTATGATGGATGGAGAGATAAGGTCGGCTTTTATAAGCTTGGCCCAAGCTATGAGTACCCAATCTCAGGGGTAGCCACTCAAGCTCAAGCCATGATGGCTCAAGTAAATCGGGAGGTTGGACCCCGTGTTCAACAAAATTCTAGTACCATGGCTTCCCGCTTGAGGGACTTCACGAGGATGAACCCTCAGATGTTTTATGGGTCAAAGGTGAATAAATACCCCCAAGACATTCTTTATGAAGTCAATAAGATCCTATATGCAATGGGGGTGAGTGCAAATGAGAAGGCCGAGCAAGCCTCCTATCAACTCAAGAATGTATCTCAAACATGGTATACCCATTGCAGATATAATAGGGGTTTGAGAGCGGGTCCTATAACATGCGAGGTGTTTAGAAGGGCTTTCCTTGATCGGTTCTTTCCAAGAGAGAAAAGGAAGGAGAAAGTGGAAGAGTTCATCAACCTTCGTCAAGGAGGTATGAGTGTGCAAGAGAGTACTCCTTGAAGTTCACTAAATTGTCCAAGTATGATCCTTCCTTGGTATCCAATTCTAGGGATGAGATGAGCCGCTTTGTGATGGGAGTGTTCGATGATCTAGTTAAAGAGTGTCGTTCGGCGATGCTTCATGACAATATGGATATCTCTTGGTTGATGGTTCATGCACAACAAATTGAGGATACTAGACTCAAGAGGAAGAATAGGGAGTTTAAGAGAGCCAAGTCTTATGAGGGAGGTACTTCCAAGGGTCGGCTTGAGATTCAAGACAAGCCTCGGTTCAAGAAGAGGGTCTCCAACCACGTCCATTCCATTTTCCCTAAGGCTAACAAGGATACGGTGCCTAACCCTAAGTCCCTAAGGCTAACACATCAATTATGACTATGTTGCCTCCATAGGAATACTAGCTAGTGGATCCACCTAGATGTTATGTTCATGTTTTGTTACTACCTTGGCAAGTATTCCACCTTCTTTGGGTGTCGGATTCCATGACACCGAATTCCACATTAGCTCATGTGGTCTATGTCAGTTAAGTCAAGATGTTCCCAAAAGTAAAATGATGTAATGAAGTGAACTCTAATAGGATGACCTAAGGGGTTTGGTTTAGTCTAGGTAGGGGTATGGGACTCTACCTATATATAGCACTAGTTAGCCTTGAAGGAAGTCTTAGAAAGATGTTCTTATGTACTTATATGCTTATGAATGTAAATGATATGTATATGTTGATCTTACATGTTAATTACACTATGTGATATTGGTTTCACTTATGCACATATGGTTGGTCTCTATTGCTAAAGTATGATGATGTCTACTCTTAATGATATAGTATGTAAAGTTGGACATTTCTTATAGTTTTTGTTGGGTTTACTTGGTTGAGTGAGGTTATGGGGTCTTACTTAGTCATTGAACTAGTGGACTTAATGGGGGTTCATAAGTAATGGTCTTGCTTAGGTTATGATATTATGAACTCTTATGCATACTTGTTGATATTATAACTTGATGATAGAGGTGTCTTGATTATGTGCTCAATTATGTTGATATGCATGTTGACTTGACTAGATTTGGCATTATTGGTCTTCTGATGTACATAGTCTTGAGTTAAGTAATATGTGCTTATTTACTTGCATTGGTTCTTGCATGTGCATAAGGTATGTCCAAAGTGACTTTGCATGCTTTAATGAAATGTCCCTTTTTAGCATGATTTCTATGTTATATGTGCATATGATTCCATACTTAGTATATGTGATGTGCTAACCCTATTTCTGCCTTTTCCCCAATATTTTAGGTTCCGATCGTTGAAGGGTTCGTGCACACTTTTAAAGGAAGTCTTGGAATCATTCTCCAAGTGTGGGTATTTCCTAATGTTCGAGGATGATGCCTTCTTTTTACTCTAGCTATGGTTCTTTTTTATGGTCTAAACACGATCATTTCATTCTACTTGTTTCAAGATATTGTTGTAAGCCCTAAGTGGCATTTATACATTGTTTAAGGGCTTGTGCCCATATGGTTTGATTCCGTTTAGATGGTTTAATATGAGACATCCCTTTTAAGACTATATAATGTATGTTGTCTATATGTGGCATAAAACTAGAAGACTATGTAATCTTCTTATACGAGGAGTCTATGTGTACTCGGTATGAATATATTATGTGTAAGTGAGATGTCTAAGTAAACCTCATGAAGTGGATGTAGATGAATAGTTTTAAATTTTCCGCACTTTTTAAACTTTGAATATAATTATGAATGCTAAGAGGCTAGTCCTAGTCCTCTCTGAGGACGACGATGCCTGTTACGTCTACGGTACTTCCCGGATGTGACAAACTTGGTATCAGAGCATGAGGTTTAATATCCCTAGAAATGATGTTTTATTAAACCACATATATGTATATTCTTATTCATAATTGTGAGCGCGCCACACTTATGAGTGAGAGACTATGTGATGCTTAGAAACTCTCATCTTCTTGAATTCCTATGTCGTGCCTTTAGAGTTTGTTATGTGCTTTCACCTACCTTGTATCGTGGTTATAGTTATGAATACTCGAAGAGCAGCTTCTAGAAGGGCTGAGGAAGAAGTGGCTAATGTGGGAGCTCATGAAAACCAAGTGCCTCCACAAGACAACCAAGTGCCTCCACTTGAAGAAGTTGTTATCTATGATCAAGTTCTGCTTGTTCCTCCATCAATGACCGGTGGAGAGATAAGGGAAGCTTTTTTCAAATGCCCCAAGACATGACCCCTCAAGCTAATGCCGTCACTTCTCAAGTCCAAGCCATGACGACCCAAGTGAATAGGGAGGTTGGACCTCGAGTGCCTCAACATGCTAACACTATGGCGTCTCGTTTGAGAGACTTTACTAGAATGAATCCACCTATGTTATTTTGGTCGAGGTCGGATGAGGACCCTCAAGATTTCCTCGATGAGGTCTATAAGATTCTCTATTTATGGGGGTGACCTCAATTGAGAAGGCCGAGTTGGCGGCTTATCAACTCAAAGATGTGGCCCAAACTTGGTACGTGCAATGGAGGGATAATAGCGCACTAAGAGATGGTCCAGTGACTTGGGAGATTTTCAAGAGGGCTTTCCTTGATAGGTTCTTTCCTAGAGAGTTGAGAGAAGCTAAGGTGGAAGAATTTATCAACCTTCGTCAAGGAGGTATGCGTGTACTTAAATATTCCTTGAAATTCACTAAATTGTCCAAGTATGCTCCATCCTTGGTGTAAAACCCAAGGGATGAGATGAGTCATTTTCTTACGGGAGTGTCCGAAGACTTAGTTAAAAAATGTCGTTCGGCTATGCTTCATGGTTATATAAATATTTCTTGTCTCATGGTTCATGCTCAACATGTGGAAGAAAATAGGTTAAGGAGGAATAATAGGGAGGCCAAGAAGGCTAGGTCTTATGAAGGTGGTTCTTCTAAGGGTAGGCTTGACATTCAAGACAAGATTAGATTCAAGAAGAGGTTTTCTAATCAAGTTCCTTCCAAATTTCCCAAGGCTCGTGATGATAGGGTGTCTAACCCTAAGTCTCAAAAGGGAAGAGGTACTACTTCACCAAGCAAGAAGCCAACTTGTGGAAAGTGTGGTAAGAAGCATTATGGTGATTGCCTTGTTGGGACGGATAATTACTTTGGGTGTGGCAAGAGTGGCCACAAGGTTAGGGATTACCCTAATGTGAAGGGGTAAGACAAAGGAAGTGGGCAAGCTCAAGCTAGTGTTTCTAATGTGGATTCTCCAAAGAAGAATCGCTTTTATGCATTTCTCTCTAGGGGTGAGCTAGAGAGTTCTCCCGATGCGGTGACCGGTATGTTACAAGTCTTCTCTATTGATGTATATGCTTTACTTGATCCTGGTGCTACATTATCTTTTGTTTCTCCCTTGATAGATAGAATTTTTGATAGTTTGCCCGATATTCTAAATGAAACTTTCATGGTAACTACACCGGTAGGTGAGTCGGTGGTTGCAAAGAGGGTATATATAAATTGTCCTATAATGTTGCCTAATAGAGTTACTCATGTTGAATTAGTAAAACTTGATATTGTCGATTTTGATGTCATTTTGGGGATGGATTGGTTACATGATTGTTTTGCTTCCATTGATTGTAGAACAAGAATTGTCAAGTTCAATTTACCAAATGAACCCGTCTTAGAGTGGAAGGGGGGAAATTCTATTCCTAGAGGTCATATTACCTCTTGTCTTAAGGCTTGTAAAATGATCTCAAAAGGGTGTTTATACCACATTGTAAGAGTCAAAGATTTAGACTTCGAAAATACGCCCATTGAGTTAGTCCCGTAGTGAGGGAATTTTTGGAGGTCTTTCCTAATGTTCTTCCCAGAATCCCTTTGAATGGGAAATTGATTTTGGTATTGACTTTCTACCGGATACCAACCCCATTTCAATTACTTCTTATCGGATGGCTCCGTCCGAATTGAAAGAGTTGAAGTCTCAACTCAAGGACTTACTAGACAAAGGCTTCATTAGACCTAGTATTTCTCCATGGGGTGCTCCGGTATTATTTGTGAAGAAGAAGAATGGGTCCCTTAGAATGTGCATTGATTATCTCCAACTCAATAAAGTCACTATTAAGAACAAGTATCCTCTCCCTCGGATTGACGACTTGTTTGATCAACCCCAACGGGCAAGCTACTTTTCAAAGATTGACTTGAGATCGGGGTATCACAAACTTAGGGTGAGAGGTGAGGATATACTAAAAATGGCATTCTGAACTAGATATGGTCACTATGAGTTCTTAGTAATGTCTTTTGGTTTCACTAATTCCCCGGCGGTGTGTATGGATCTCATGAATAGGGTGTTCCAAAGTTACCTAGATTCATTTGTCATTGTCTTCATTGAAAACATCTTGGTATATTCGAAAAATGAGGGTTAACACATGGACCATTAGAGGGTGGTGTTGCAAGTGCTTAAGGAAAACCAACTATTTGCCAAGTATAGCAAATGTGAGTTTTGGTTGAGGTCGATGGCGTTTCTTGGTCATATCATCTCTAGTGAAGGAGTTGAGGTAGATCCAAGGAAAACCGATGAGGTCAAAAATTGGCCTAGACCATTGACTCCAACTGACATTAGAAGCTTTTTGGGTCTAGCGGGATATTATAGGAGGTTTGTGGATGGTTTTGCATCCATTGCATATCCCTTCACTACCTTGACCCAAAAGAGTATGAAATTTGAGTGGTCGAAGGCATGTGAAAGATGCTTCCAAATCTTGAAAGAGAGGCTTACCTCCTCTCCAGTGTTGACTTTACCGAAGGGTACGAAGGGATTCATTGTATATTTTGATGCAGGCCGAGTGGGCTTAGGGTGTGTCCTTATGCAACACAGGAAGGTAGTATCTTATGCTTCTAGATAACTTAAGGTGCATGAGAAGAATTATCCAACTCATGATCTTGAATTAGCAGCCGTGGTAATTGCCTTAAAAATATGAAGGCATTATTTGTATGTGTCCATGTGGATGTGTATACCGACCACAAGAGTCTTCAATATATGTTTACTCAAAAGAAGTTAAATCTTCGACAAAAAAGGTGGTTAGAATTGTTGAAAGATTACGACATGCATGTTCTCTACAACCCCGACAAGGCCAATGTGGTTGCGGATTCTCTAAGTCGTATTACCATGGGTAGTGTGTCTCATGTAGAAGAAGCCTAGAAAGACCTAGTGAAAGATGTTCATAGGTTGGCATGTTTGGGTGTTAGATTGGAAGATTCTCTAAATTGTAGTTTTATGGTCAGTCATAACTCCGAATCGTCTTTGGTGTTTGAGGTGAAGTCTAAATAACACCTTGATCAACCATGGAGTTGAAGGAATCGGTTCTTGGTAAGCTTAATGAGTCATTCTCCTTGGAGGGGGGGGGGGTTGGTGTCTTAAGGTACCAAGGAAGGTTGTGTGTTCCCAAGGTTGATGACTTGAGAAATCAGATTCTTGAGGAAGATCATGAGTCTGTTATTCCATTCATCCAGGTTCTACAAAGATGTATCATGAGCTTAGAGAAGTGTTTTGGTCGGAAGGCTTAAAGAGGGACATAGCGGAATTTGTAGCAAAATGGCAAAATTGCCAAAACTGAAAGCCGAGCACCAAAAGCCAAGTGGTTTACTTCAAGAAATCCAAGTTCCCACTTGGAAGTAGGAAGACATTAACATGGATTTCGTGGTAGGTTTGCCTCAGACACAAAAGCAACATGACTCCATATGGGTGGTTGTGGATAGGTTGACCAAATCCGCTCATTTTATTCCCGTCAAGTCCACATACTCAGCGAAGAATTATGCAAGGATTTTCATAGATGAGATTGTGTGTCGCCATGGTATTCCATTATCCATCATATCGGATAGGGTTGTAAAATTCACATTTAGGTTTTGGAGGTTGTTCCAAAAAAGGATGGGTACCAAGGTGAAGCTAGGCACCGCTTTTCGTCCCCAAACGGATGGTCAAGCGGAGCGTACTATTCAAACCCTTGAGGATATGCTTAGAGATTGTATAATTGATTTCAAGGGAAATTAGGATAAACATTTGCCTTTGGTTGAGTTTTCTTATAACAATAACCATATATATGGCTCCTTTTGAGTCCCTGTGTGGTAGGAGATGTAGATATCCAATTGTATAGTTTGAAGTGGGCGAGTCTTCACTCTTGGGTCTCGAATTGATTTATAAGACTTTGTAGATAGTCCATATGATAAGGAAACGATTGAAAATAGCCTATAGACGGCAAAAGTCTAATGCCGACCATAGGAGAAGAGACTTAGATTTTGAAGAAGGCGATAAGATGTATCTAAAAATTTCACCTATGAATGGAGTGGTGATATTTGGCAAGAAAGGGAAGTTGAGTCCTCGTTATGTGGTTCCCTATGAAATTTCGCAAAGGGTTGGTAAGGTTGCAAATAAGTTGAGGTTACCTAGTAAATTGGCTTCGGTTTATCCGGTGTCTCACGTCTCCTTGCTTAAGAAGTGTATCGGTCATCCCGAGTCCGTTCTTCCTATTGAGGGTCTTGGTGTTGAAGAGAACCTCTCCCATGAGAAGGTTCCGGTTGAAATCCTTGATAGACAAGTAAAGAAGTTGAGGAACAAGAAGGTGACTTCCGTAAAGGTGTTATGGAAGAACCACCTAGTTGAGGGTGCAAGATGTGAGGCCGAGGCCGACATGAAGTCCCGTTACCCTCATATATTTGATAACTAAGGTTAGTTGTTTCTATTAACAGTGAAAATAATGAGTTTATTTGAAGTTGCATTGATTTTGATAAACTATGAAGATATATGCATTGTTACAGTAAATAAGCATGCCTAAGAATGGAACTTATGTGAAAAATGCTCTTTGTTTTAATTTTCACTTATTGTGTACTTGGTATGTTGTTGCCTTTATGAAGTAATATTGGGCATGTTGATAGGTTGAGTTTAGACATAATTGACTCTTTAATGATATGATGAGCTTATGTTGTTGTGAGAAGGAAATTCCTCATGTTGTGATGTTGAAGCTCTTATATGTTGTAATTGATATTTTGAGTTGCTTTGTGTAAATGCCATGTTGTCATGATTTGAGTTGTAAGTCATATTTATTTTTGCATGTTGTTGGTTGGGCTGCTAGTATTGAGTCTATCCTTTCCCTTCAAAAGATTTTTAGTGTCATTCGGGGACGAATGTTCCTAAGGGGGGGATATTGTAACACTCTGAAAGTTCAAAACTTAATCTAGAGCCTCACATGAGTTTCCAAGGTTTGTAACACTTTTTTTAAGGTTAATAATAATGTATAAAAATCATTTAGGAAGTTTTATAGTCAAAATGTCAAGGAACGTCCACGACGTCCGGAGACTAGTGCAAAAGGTGCTAGTGTGCCTTAGCTTATTTGACGGGGTTTTAGGAGTCGGAATTTGATGAGATTTGGTGGTAAGGTGTCTAACATGTATTAGAGTTGGTTTAGGGTCAAAAACTCTGGATACAACTCCCCAAGGACCACACTAAGGGTCCTTGAGGAGGACCCTTCCAATTTGGCCAAAAGCTTTCTTGAGACAGTGTCTACCAACGAAGGCAGACGACGGGACTTGGTCCAATCTCTACATTATCTCTCCCAAGTATAAAAACTCCATTGAAGGGCTAGAAAAGGTCTTAGGGAAGTAACAAGGGTGCTTTTATCCATCATTCTTCAACAATTAACAAGGTATGAGATCCTTTCACCTTTGGGATTCCTTTCCCCAAAGGGTTCTTCCAAAATTGGTTTTCAAAAAGATGAATTCTTATGGGTTTCTTCCTATTACGAAATTGACTTTCTAAATTGTGTTGCCTATGGTTTCTTTTGATTATTATGCTTAGATTATGATGTATTATGATTCAATAATGCTAGTTCTTGATGAGTTAACCTAGTTTTGTGGAATAGATCATGAAATTGACCCAAGTCCGTAACCCTAGGTTATGAACTAGTGATGAATTAATGTTTAGTGATTCAATTGACTTCATTTTTGTGTTATTAGTATTGTGTGATGATATTACACTCATAATTGCATTGAATTGGATGGTTGATGGTAAAACCTTGGATGATGACTTGTGAAGGAGATTGGGGTAAGTCTCGTGATCTCAATCCTTTACTTTAAGATTACTTGTGTTTAGTGATGAAGTTATATTGAAGTATACATTACGGTAAGGTTGATTAGGGTTGGTATGATGTTTAATTGAAATGTCTTGATTTATGGCTTGTGAGTTGTTGGCTAGGATGTAATGATATAAGGTTGGTGATGAATTGCCTATGTGCCTTATCATAATATGGTTATGTAAATGTGCTAACCTCACATGTGTGAGTTGTATTGAAAGGACATACTCATGCAATTTCTATTGATCTATGACTATGACTATATAAGGGGTAGACCTCTATGACCTTAAACTAAGTTATGATTATTAATGAAAGATATTTCAAAAGGGACTCTAGCTTAGCCCCGAGTGAACTACAAGTAAGGAGTGTCCCTTCCCACATAGGGAATGTAGGATCACTATTGTACTCATGATATTGGAGACTATAATGCATGTAGCATAAAGAGGGTCCCAACTACATCTCCTAGTTCTTGAACTATATTTGCCCCCATAGGAATACTAGCTAGTGGATCCACCTAGATGCTATGATCATGTTTTGGTATTACCTTGGCAAGTAGTCCATCTTCTTTCGGTGTAGGGTTCCATGACACCGAATTCCACATTTGCTCATGTGGTCTATGTCGGTTAAGGCAAGATGTTCCCAAAAGTAAAATGATGTAATGAAGTGAACTCTAACTAGGATGACCTAAGGGGTTTGGCTTAGTCTAGGTAGGGGTATGTGATTCTACCTATACATTACACTAGTTAGCCTTGAGGTAAGTCTTAGAAAGATTTTCTTATGTACTTATATGCTTATGAATGTAAATGATATGTATATGTTGACCTTACATGTTAATGACACTATGTGATATTGGTTTCACTTATGTATATGTGGTTGGTCTCTATTGCTAAAGTATGATGATGTCTATTCATAATGATATAATATGTAAAGTTGGACATTTCTTATAGTTTTTGTTGGGTTTACTTGGTTGAGTGAGGTTATGAGGCCTTACTCATTGCACTAGTGGACTGAATGGGGGTTCATGAGTAATGGTCTTGCTTAGGTTATGATGTTATGAACTCTTATGCATGCTTGTTGAAATTATAACTGTATGATAGAGTGGTCTTGATTATGTGCTCAATTATGTTGATATGCATGTTGACTTGACTAGACTTGGCATTGTTGGTCTTGTGATGTACATAGTCTTGACTTAAGTAATATGTGTTTATTGACTTGTATTGGTTCTTGCATGTGCATAAGGTATTTCCAAAGTGACTTTGCATGTCCCCTTTTAGCATGACTTCTACGTTATATGTGCATATGATTCCATACATAGTACATGTGATGTGCTAACCCTATTTCTCCCTTTTTCCCCAACATTTTAGGTTCCGGTCGTTGAAGGGTTCGTGAGCACTTTTGAAGGAAGACTTGGAATCATTCTCCAAGTGTGGGTATGTCCTCAAGTCCGAGGATTATGCCTTGTTAGTACTCTAGCTATGGTTCTACGTTATGGTCTAAACACGATTATTTCATTCCACTTGTTTCAAGATATTGTTGTAAGCCCTAAGTGGCATTTATACACTGTGTATGTTCTTGTGTACATATGGTTTGATTCCATTTATATGGTTTAATATGAGACATCCCTTTTAAGACTATATTATGTATGTTGTCTATATGTGGTATAAAAGTAGAAGACTATGTACTCTTCTTATACGAGGAGTCTATGTATACTCGGTATGAATATATTATGTGTAATAGAGAGGTCTAAGTAAACCTCATGTAGTATATGTAGATGAAAAGTTTTAAATTTTCTGCACTTTTTAACCTATGAATGTAACGATGAATGCTAAGAGGCTAGTCCTAGTCCTCTCCGAGGACGACGACGCCGGTTATGTCTAAGGGGTACTTCCCGGATGTGACAAGAAGGTTATATCCTATGTTTCTAGATAAATCAACGTGCATGAGAAGAATTATCCAACTCATGATCTTTAATTAGCAACCGTAATGTTTGCTTTGAAAATATGGAGGCATTACTTGTATGGTGTTCATGTCGATGTGTATACCGACCATAAGAGTCTTCAATATGTGTTCACTCAAAAGGAGTTGAATCTCTGAAAAAGAAGATGGTTGGAACTATTGAAGGCTTACAACATGAGTGTTCTTTACCACCCGGCAAGGCCAATGTGGTTGCGGATGATCTAAGCCGTATGGCCATGGGTAGTGCGTCTCATGTGGAAGAAGGTAAGAAAGACCTAGTGAAAGATGTCCATAGGTTGGATCGATTGGGTGTTCGGTTAGAAGATTCCCAAATGGTGGTTTTATGGTTCATAATAACTCTGAGACATCATTAGTGGTTGAGGTGAAGTCTAAGCAACATCTTGATCCGCTATTGATGGAATTGAAGAAATCAGTACTTAGAGAGTTCAATGATGTAACGTTCCTAAAACGAACTAGATGAAACTAGAGACAAGCATGTGTGTGATGAGGTTTTAAGTCCATAAATGGTTAATTATGTTGTTTATAGGCAGTGTCTAAAATTTGGTGATGTTTGGAGGTCAAACGTCCAAGAATGTCCATGACGTTCAAAAGTTTTGCCTTGAAAACGTGCTCGTGTGCCTTAGTGTGTTTTGGCATGTTTTACGTGTTCATTTTGGTTGAAATTTATGGTGGAAATTTCGATGACCTAGATGACAATTTATAAGGGTTTAACTTCCGGGTACGACTCTTCCTAACACCCACAAGGGGCCCTAGAATAGGACCCCAACGTTTGGGCAAAAATAGTCAAGTTCACTATCCCGTCAACGCACTTCACCAATGGACCGTAGTCCTGTTGACGGGCCATCGTTTGGGGGCATAGATCCACCCTTAGTGGTGGGAACTTAACCCCCATGAACCATACTCTGATGCCATCGACGCCCCAGCAAGACGGGCCTTCGATCAAACAACACCCAGTAGCTAGGGGCCGTCGTTTGGCACCTGCAAAAGCTGTCCTAAAATCTGCCAATCTTGGGGTGTTTTAGTAAATTCACCCCAAGTCTTTTGTGAACCATGGATTATTATTTTAGGGTATTTAGGTTATTTTAAGTTGGTTTAAAGTCCTAGACCTAGACAAGACCTCATTTTCAAATATTCAAAACCCCTCCCTCAAGAAAAACTCTCTCAAGACCCCATTGAAGCTAGCACTCAAGGTTGACCTAGGGTTGAAGGTTTGGGACGTTTTATTCATCAACATTTCGTGGGTTTCTTCATATTTAGGAATGGTAGTTCATCCTTGAACTTTCTTTCATTCAAGGAGTCACTTCAAAGAGATTTCATAAAGGGTTTTCAAACTCTAACTTCTTCTATCTTTGACTCTAAGCATGAAAATGTTTTAATGATTCAAAAATGTTGTTTTTAGTATTAGTTGATGATTTTAATGTCAAAACCCCAATGAACCCATGCTTATGCTTATTTACCACTTTAGCTTATGAAATGAGTTTAATGAGCATGATTACATAACGTTAGAACTATGGTTTTATTTAAGGTTATATTGTGATTAGATACTGCCTTAAGGGCTATTTTATTATGAATTATTTGATAAATAGAGCATAGGTGGTGAAAGCTTGGATCAATGGTAAGTTGGTTATATTGTTTAGTTCTTATTATGAAATGTTCTTGAGTGGTATGGTCCACCTTTAGTGGCGGTGTTTACTTGAAATATATGGATATATGTATGAATACGGGTATTGTGATTATGGACATGAAGGCATCATATGTGAAGTAAAGTAATGATGATGGTGATGTTCATGTTGATATGCTTTATGAAGCTTAAATTGTATGTATTGTACAGATCATGTTAAATGAAGCATGTGTATATGTGAAGCATGCTAGTGTGTGAAATATGATGAATGAAGGTGTAAGTATGTTTAAAAGTCAATGTTATGAAAATGGTGATTATGTGAAAGATGTGCTCACATGTACTCACACACACACTTTGAATGAATGAATGAAGTTAATGAATGTGAATGGGGGATTGTAGAGATAAAGTGTCTAGACCATCCCTACTATCCATATAGTAATAAGAAGGGGAGTTTTGGGGTGCACACTCTTCGTGAGTTGGGATGAAGTGTCTAGTAGAAACCTCACCATTCCCAAGAGCTTTCTGAGTTAGGTTAGAGGATGGATACCCTTTGTGAGTGGAGATGTGGTGTCCAATAGTTATCCGTTAATCCTTATTAATGAATGTTTAAGACTCCATGGGGGAGTTATGCTTAGAACCGAAAGGATTTGAAGAAGGGGTGGTTACACTTCGTGAGTTGAGATGTTGTACCTAGTGTACCTCTTGAGATGAGTACACCTCGTTAGTCGAGAATGAGTTACTTAGAAGCAATCTACTTATCCCTTAACTATGCGTCCGCATAGGAGTAGCTATTGGGGAATCCATGTAAAGGCTCAAGAATGACCCTACCTTAGGCAAGTGGGGATCCCTCATCCGGTAGGGGTTAATACCGAGATTCCATGTCTAGCTCTCATGGTCTATGTCGGTTAAAGCTAGCCCCCACAAAAGAATATAATGAACCAAATCTCCTAAAGAGTATACTACTTAGGGTAGGTGGTGTCATGGGACGCTATATATCATTGCACGAGTAGGTACTTGAAAGGGGAGTCTTGGTGTGTCTTTATATGCAATGTATGTATAACGCCCAAAATGAACTAAGGTGAACTAGAGCCTCATGATTGTTTCTTGAGTCGACCTTAAGTTAAATGGAGTTAGTTTAGTGTCCTTAGTCAGTGTGCAAAGTTTCGTGAAGTTTGGAGGTCAAACGACCAAGAACGTCCAAGGCATTCAAAAGATATGCCTTGAGTCGACCTTGTACGTCTAGACGAGTTTCTTCGAGTTTTATGTGTTCGTTTTAGATGAAATTCATGTGAGAGGTGTTAAACTTATAGATTATAATATTTGTGTTGGAAACATCTGGGAAATTATCCCCAAGGACCATCGAAGGGTCCTTGAGGAAGGACCCAAAACCTGGTAAGCAGGCTGTCCCACGCAACCTTGGCGACGGAGCAGTCGACGGCCAGTCATGGATGTGACGCCCCATCACAAGGTTCCGTCGTGGGGGACTTGTTAAAGGGTGTAGAGGGGACCCTTGGTAAGCCTCTGAATTTTGCAACAGATGGTCAGGACGGGCCATTGCACCCGTGACGCCCCGTCACAAGCAGGTCGTTGCAAGTCTTGTCCCTGTGCGCAGATTTTTTTGCCAAGTCAGGGGTGAATTTGTAAATTCACCCCACGTCTAAATAATAGTTTGGACGGTTTGTTAAGGGATTTTTAGGTTATATTAAATGCGTTTTAAACCCTAGACCTAGACAAGACCCCCTCGCTTCTAAATTCAACTCTCTCTCTATCTAAAGAAACTCTCTCAAGACTCCATTGGAAGCTAGAAGTCAAGGAAGGAAAGGAGGGCTGCCTTGGACTTGTTTCTTCATCAAAATTAGTGGATTTCCTTCTCTTAAAGGTATGTTATCCATTCTTGAATATCTTTTCATTCAAGAAGCCAATTTCCAAAATGGTTTTCAAAAGGGTTTCTAAACTCAATCTTCTTCTAACTTTGATTTCTAGTATGGGTCTTCTTGTATTTAAGTTCTAATGGTTTAAATGTATTTACCTTGATTTGAATTGATTATTTTGATGTTAAAAGCTCCATGAAACTCTTGTATATGCATACTTCAACCTTTGGCTTGAAAATGGGTTATGTGAGCATGATTTGAGTGGGGTATGAACTTGGGTCTTCTTGTAATTGTCATGTTGGTGTAGCTATTGCCCTAAGGGACTTAATATGGTAAAATATTGATAAATTTCTTATGGGTGATGATGGTTTGATTTGTTGATGAGTTTCTCTCATTGTATATTTCTTATTATGAATTGCTATTTGAGTGGTATGGTCCACCTTATGGGTGGCGGTGCTATTTGGTGAACTTAATGTTACTTAGTATGTTTTGAGTATGTGATCTTGAAGGTCTAATATGTGAAATGAAGATATATGGGAAATGGGTCTTGTATTGTGTTTTGATGTAGCTTGAAGTGCATGTTTGACCTAGTTTATGTCTAAATGAAGTGTATGATTATGAGAAGCATGTAGAGTGTGTAACTTGGTGAATTAAGGTTAAAGTATGTGTAGAACTTGATGATAATGAAGCGATGCTTATATGCAAGGTGTGCACATGTACACACACACACTCTTTTAAGATTTGTATTATACCAAGTTGACCAAAAAGGGGAATCTTGAGGTGGACACACTTCGTGAGTTGAGATGTAGTGTCTAGTAGCAACCTCTCCATTCCTAGTGAGCTTTATAAGATAGACTATTATGTTGAGAAATCCGTGGAGAGTTATGCCTAGCACCGAGAGGATATGAAGCGGAGGTGGATTGCACTTCGTGAGTTGACATGTTGTAATCCAAAGTACCTCTTGAGATGAGTACTCCTCGTTAGTAGAGAGTGAGTTACTTAGTAGCAATCTGTTTATCCCTTAACTATGTACCCGTATAGGTGTAGCTATTGAAAAAGCAATGTAAACACTAAGAAGCATGACCTTACACTAGGTAAGTAAGGATCCCTCATCCGATAGGGGTTAATATCATGATTCCATGTCTAGCTCTCATGGTCTTTGTTAGTTAAGCTAACTCCCACAAAAGAATTGATTTGAAACTAATTATCTTGTATATTGTTGAATTTGTGTATGTATGTTGTGAAGTGCTCAATCCACATTAGTTACCGAGTAGTAGAATTGAGTGGGAGTAGTAATATGGGATGCTATTCTCACATTGCACTTGGTGTGACCTATACCTACTATAGGAGAAGAGTACCTTCATGAAATCCGTGTGAATGGGTACTACGGTGTAGTGTTATGGAGGATTATTGTGGAGTACTTGAGTAAATGGAATCCATTAGGAGTACTAAGTAGGAGTGGTAGTATGGGATGCTACTCTCACATTGCACTTGGTATGACCTATATTTCCATGAGTGTTTTGCATATGTTAGCCAAGGGCGTGGATTTGATTTCCAACGAAGTAAGCCTAAGATTTGGTAGTTTTAATGGTCGCTTTGGTGTGCTTTGAAGGGAGGTGTAATGAAAATCCCTTCTTAGCTCACATTAGGGAGTCTTAGGATTACCTTGGGTTAGGGCAACTTCAAAGGAAAAGAGTTCATATGACTTGGACCGTGCCATTCACTTTAAGGTCTCCATCGTAATAATTCAAAATGTTCACTATGATGATTTATTCAATTTTCATTGTAAGTTTAGTAAGTTCATTGAAATGTTCCTTTTGATTACTCTAAGTTTTGGTAAAGTTGCCATAAAGTGTTGATTGTCAATTCTTATGTTTGTTTGTTTCTAGATTCATGAATATTATATTTAGATTGCATTAAAAGTTATTTTACTAAAATGTCCCTTTTCGTATGTTTTTGCATATGCCATACTTAGTACATTGTCGTACTAACCCCATACTTTTATATACCTTATGAGTATAGGTTGGAAGCCTTTTGGAGGATCAAAGTTGAAGCTTGGGAATTCTATCTCTCGAGATTTCGGTATGTCCTCATATATTCGAGGACATAGTTTTATGTTTCTTAGTTTCTTTATTAAGACTTAAAAATGTATTAACTTTTATTGTAAAGGGACGTGTCCCTAAGATTCCAAGTTGTGTCTTTAAGTTGGCTTGTGACGATAAGATTTCCTAGTATTTATGAAAAGACTTCTTCTATTATTATTATCGTGAAAAGTTTTAATTCTGCACTACTTTTCATGCTTTATGTTATGAATGCTAGTAGAGGGCTTGTACGAGATCCCAAAGGGGTCAAGTACGCCCGGTCATGATTCGAAGGTTTTCCCTAACTTTTAGGGGGTGCTTTGAGGTTGTGACAGTATGAATGGGTTATTATGCAATGTAAATGAAGTTATGTGACTTAGTGTCTAATGTCAAGAAAGCATGTTAAATTTATGTCTTGCATGATTAAGGTTATGAATGATGAATGTGGTGTGCCTAATCTAAGGGAATCATTACGGAGCACTTGATGGGAGTAGTAGTATGGGATGCTACTCTCACATTGCACTATGTATAACTTGGGGGTTGCCTTGGAGAAGGGTCCTTATGTGAAGTCATTAAATGTATGTATGTTCCTTAGTGTCTTTGATGTTGAGTGTGGGCTTGTTACCCTTCTAAAGTAAGCCTATGGTTGATAGTCTTGAGGATCACTTGAGTGTGTATTGAAGGGATTGCATGGGTGGTTCCTTCATGTCTTACCTTAGTGAGTCATAAGATAACCTTGGTTAGAGGAACTTCAAGAGAGATGCGTTCACTGTGAGTTGGAATGAGAAAGGGTTCACTGTAAGTTGAAATGAAAAAGAGTTCACTGTAAGGTTTTCTTGAGTTCACCGTAATATGCATCTTTGTGTTAAAATTATGGAAGTTCTACTTTATGTTCTAAATGATGATTTATATGTTATTTTACTCCTATACTCATTAAGGTTTACTCAATTAGCATGAAAGCTTTATTTCTACTAAAATGTCTGCTTTTGCATGTTTTTACATATGCCATACTTAGTACAATGATTTTACTAACCCCATACTTTTCTATACTCTATAAGTATAGGTTGGAAGCAAGTGGAAGATTAGAAGGCAAGCTTGTAAATTGACTCTCTCAAGACTCGATATGATATCATATATTCGAGGACAAGCAATTAATATGGACTTTGTTGTAGGTTTGCCTAGAACCCGGAGGCAAAATGACTCAATTGGGGTTATTGTGGATAGATTGACGAAATCCGCGCACTTTATCCCCATCAAGTCTACTTATTTGGCGGAGGATTATACAAGGATCTACATTGATGAGATAGTGAGCTTACATGGGATACCTTTGTCCATCATATCAGATAGAGGTGCTCAATTCACTTCTCATTTTTGGAGGTCTTTTCAAAAAGGGTTGGGTACTCAAGTGAAGCTTAGCACCGCTTTTCATCCCTGAACGGATGGTCATACAGATTCAAACCCTAGAAGAAATGTTAAGATCTTGTGTGATCGATTTCAAAGGGAATTGGGACAATCACCTACCGTTGATTGAGTTCTCCTATAATAATAGCTACCATTCGAGTATTACCATGACACCTTTTGAAGCACTCTATGGTAGGAGATGTAGGTATCCAGTTAGGTTGTTTGAGGTTGGTGAGTCCTCACTCCTTGGTCCCGAAATAATCTATGAAGCTTTGGAAAAGGTTCGAGTGATAAGAGATAGGTTGAAAATAGCCTATAGTCAGCAAAAATCCTATGCCGACAATAGAAGAAGAGATCTCCATTTCAAAGTAGGTGATATGGTGTATTTGAAGATTTCACCTATGAAAAGGGTGATGAGATTTGGCAGCAAGGGGAATCTAAGTCCCCGATATGTGGGTCCATATGATGTTTTGCAACGGGTAGGAAAAGTTGCATATGAATTCAGACTACCTAGTGAATTAGCTTCGATTCATCTGGTATTTCATGTCTCCATGCTTAAGAAGTGTATTGGTGACCCCGTGTCCATTATCCCTATTTAAGGGTTAGGTGTGGATGAGAGCCTTTCCTATGAAGAGGTTCTGGTGGAAATTCTAGATCGCCAAGTCAAGAAGTTGAGGAACAAAGAGGTGGCCTCCGTAAAAGTCCTACGGAGAAACCACCTAGTTGTGGGAGCAACATGGGAGGCCTAGGACGACATGAAGTCCCATTATCCTCATCTTTTTACTCAAAACTCTAGACAAATTTGAGGTTAGTAATAATCCTCTTAAAAATAATGAATAAATTTTAATTTGGCTTGCTTTGCTAAAATATGCATATTTATGGTAAAGGTTCATGCTAAAATGAATTTTCAAGTGAAAATACTCGTTTACTTGACTTGCACTTATTTGTATTTTGTGTATCGTTGCCTTTATGAAATGGTATTAATCATGTTAGTGTGTTTTGAAAGAGGTTTGGCATAAGTGACTCTTGATGTTATGTTGAGCTCATGTTGTCATTGAGAAGGTAGTTACTCATGTTGTGATGTTGAGCTCTAATATGTGCAAAATTGTGATTTGAGTTGCTATGTGTAAATGCCATGTTTATATGTTGAATGGAGTTGAGTATTACTCTTATGAGTTGTGACTCATGATGATTATGTGTTGTTGTTTGGGATGCTAGTATTGATTCTATCCTCTCCCTACAAAAAGATTAAAGTGTCATTCGGGGACGAATGTTCCTAAGGGGGGATAATGTAACACTCCGAAAGTTCATGACTTAGTATAGATCCTCACATGATTAACCAAGCCTTAAAAAAATGTTTCTAAGCCTAAATTAAACTATGTAGGAAGTATTAGAGCCTAAACGTCAAGGGATGACCATGACGTCCGGAAACTAGTGCAATTGAACTAGTAAACATCCTTAGGTTTTGTGAAGGTTTGGGAGTGTTTTATGAAGTCTAAAACTAGTAAAAATACTTCAAATAGGTAAAATGAGGTATATAGGGTCAAAACATCCAGGTCCAAACCCCCAAGGACCGCCCTAGGGGTCCTTGAAGGGACCCCACCCTTAGCCGAACAAGCTGCCAAAGGCAGGAAACAATTGCATTGAGATAAAATGAGTATGCGTCGCGGACATGGTCCACCAAGGAAAAAAAGGCTTGGTCCGCATCACGGAAACGTAGCGGACTCTACTGTCTAGCAAATTAATTTAGGAAATCTTGCGGGAAGAGTTCCGCGACGCGGACTTGTTTCCCGACAAAAATCTAAAATTTAGAATTCAAGTTTGACTTCATTAAAAGGTAAACTTAAGAGAGGGGTCTTTTGGGTATTTTAAGGGAGTGTTATATATTTATTTTAAATCAGTTTTACCTCACATTCTCTCACTCAAATCAAATCCCCAAATCAAAACCCAAAAGTTGTCACCTTTTTCTCTCTCTATTCAACCTCCATTGAAGGAACAAAGAAGATTGAAGAAGAAGAACTAATCCCCAAATTTTTATACTCAAATTGTGACTAAAGTCTTCATAAGGTATGAGAATTCTTTCACTCTTGAGATTTTTTTTTCCAAGAGGTCCATTCAAAGTTGATTTCTAAATCACCCAATTACAAGGGGTTTTCTCTACAAATGAGTTTTCTTCTAAACTTGAAATTGATGATTAATTATGACGAATTGTGATTACCTATGGCTAATTAAGTGTAGATTGTTGAATAATTGATGTTGATTAATGGGATTTTTGTGTGGATCATGCCCTTTCCCCAATTCCGCAAATCTTGGATCTTGCTTATGAATTGATGGGAATTGATGAATGTATTGGATTGTTAGACTTGTGTTAACTATTCTATTTCATTCTTGGACTGCCTATTGTCATGAATTGTTGGGATTGGATCTATATCTTTAAGAATTCATGAATGAACCATTTTCCCTAACCCTAGCTATGAATTGGATTTGTAGATGATTAGGGTTGTTAGAATTGGTTATGTTATTGTTTAATTCACTATCTTATGGTGATGATGAGTGGGTTATTGGATAATTGTGATGAATGGAGGGTAAGATTCTTGATGAAGGCTATGGAGGCTATTTGGTAAGACTTTGTGATCTTGAACTCTTTACTTCAATAATGATGGATTGTATTTGGTGATGATGTAGTGCAATTGAAGTATTACATGTGATTAGATTTAAGAAGATATGATGTGATGAATATGATGGCATGATATGATTCTATTGAATGTGAGATCATGGTAAGGTTGTGAGGGTGAAATGTTAAAGATGATCCTCTTGTGTGCCTTATGTGATATGACCATGATATGTTGATCTCACTAATGATGGTTTATGATGAAAGAAAGTTCTCATCCTATGCCTGAAGAGCTAAATGATATGATATGCTATATAAGGGGTTAGTCTCCTATGACCTATATTAAGCTATGATTGTTAAAGAATGACTTAATGACATTTCAAAAAGGGATTTTACCTTAGCACCGAGTAAACTTGACAATGAGAGGTGTTGAATCCCCATAGAAGGGATATTCACCAAATGATCGCATGAGATGAGGGTTCTAATTGCTAATGGGCATGTAGAGGGTTCAAGACATATCTCCTAGTTCCTTAACTGTTACACCCTCAAAATGAGCTAGGTTGGACAAGAGCCTAAAACTTGTGTCATGATGTTTTAAAGTCATAAAATGGTTAAAAATAGTGTTCATAGGCAGTATATTGAGTTTGGAAGTGTTTGGAGTTCAAACGTCCAAGACGTTCGGAAACTAGTCGAAGTTGAACTAGTGTGTCATAGTGTTATGTAGTGATGTTTTGGGGGATGGTTTGAAGGTTAAATTCAGTATCGAGAGTTACTACATGTAGCCTGATATAAGAAGGGTCGGAAAGTCCGGAAACAACGCCCCGGGGACCATCAAAAGGGTCCCCAAAGAGGACCCAAATATGCGCCAGCGAAGCTGCCAATCAGCCAAGATTTGGCATGCTGTTGGGCGATGCACAACTGTCACGTAGTGGGGAAAATTCTTGCCCTGCGATGCGGGGCTGTCACGAACCATTCTGTCCAAGAATTTTTGAAAAATAAGATTTGGAAGTGTCTCCGCGACACACAGTAAAGTCCCAAATTTCGTTGCGTTGTTTTTAAGTCAAATTTAAGTTGGTTAATTTGTCCAATAAATGTAGGGGTCTTTTGGGTAATTTAGGGGTATATTATGGACGGTTATTAGACCTATTTAAACCCCTAACCTCACCAATTAAAGCAAAACCTTCAACTCAAAACAAACTTCTCCATTCACTCTTTCTAGAACTCCATTATTGAAGCTTGGAAGCTCCAAGGAACAAGATAGGTTTCTCAAGTTTTTCTCCATCAATCTTGTGGGTTTTTCATAACAATTAAGGTATGGTTATTCATCCTTGAAATCTCTTTCTTCAAGGAGTCAATTCTAATAATTTTCATAGATGATCAAAAACATGAATTGTCCAATCTCATAATCTAGCCATGGGTTCTTGCATAAAAGGTTTTAAATCAATGTTTTAGGATAGAATTGATGTTAATACAATGTTTTAAAGCTATTATTCTTATGAACCCATGCAATTCTTATTTAGGCTACTTTATGGGTTAAGTGATTTTGTCTCTATACTTGTCACGACCAGAATCTAGACCTCAGACGAGACCGGCGTCATTGACCTCTCAGAGGTCGCAGACAAGGCTACATACGTCATTCTTACTTCATCTAAGTTAATTTTATTGGAAAATTTGAAACTTTTTGTTTCTTATCATGCATAAAGGCGATTCTACTTATATTCATAATGTTCACAATCAACCATCTAACATTAAGATTATCAACTGAAACAAATAGTTCAATACTGCATTAAATGTATAATTGCCAAAATAGCACCAATACAATGTCTGAAATAAAAATGGAAAGAAACACTAGTGGAACATACTCCACTAGCTAAAGCCTACATCTAAGCTAGATAGTAATGGTAGACATCCTCGAAAGGATGAGGACCTACCAAGTCCGGATGAAAGCTCCACGTCCGGATAGCTGAAACGTCAACATGTAAGCTCTAGCGTCCACCTGTGCCTGCACCTAAAAATATAGAATTGTATGGAATTAGTACACACTTGTACTAAGTATGGGTATATGCAAGCACACACCAAGGACATGCATGATTAAGAATATCTCTTTCCTAACAACATGATTATGGAAAGTCAAGTCAGTGGACTTGCCAAATTGGGATTAGGAAAGTTAGTGATCTTTACAAATTTGGATTAGGAAAGTCAGTGAGCTTTCCAAATTTGGATTACGAAAGTCAGTGAGCTTTACAAATTTGGATTAGGAAAGTCATGCCATGAGAGTAACATGCATCATTATACTTATCATATTGCACACAACACATAACATCTTACACATAGCACATATCATATTGCATATAGCACATAACATCTTTCATATCATTCATTCATATGCCATGAGACCTTGGAATCATGGACTTGACATTTAGACTTCCCAAAATGAGGGCTCAACATATGGGACCTCAACTAGGGAGCCTTCTTTAACAAACAGAGAGTCTGCTTCATTCATTCATAAGTACTTCATTTCATTCATTCATAAACTAGGGTAAACACCAGCTATACCTAGGATGTAGTTTAAGACTCTCATCGGGTTTGCTGTGCAATGATCAAGAATAACCTAGTGCCATTACTTGAGTCTTGCTCACCTCTTGATTATCCTATCCTAACACCTTTGGTATCGTTCATTTCATTATGTGCATCATTTGAGGCTGACCTCATTCATTCACTGGGAACTTTAACTTTAACCGACATAGATGATGTGAGCATCATGAAATCCAGTGTCTCCCCCACACCGAAAAGAGGTTGAATCACCAGCCAAAGTGACCCAAAACATGCTAGCGTACATGGGAATTGAACCCCGCCAGATCCCTATATTGGCAGTATAGGTTCGAAGACTAGGAGATATAAGGAGACCCATACCCGGCATGCCGGACAGTCTCATCTCATGAGAGTTACGTCAACCTCCGCCCTTCCCAAAAGAAGGCATCACCGCTCATAGCTAGTCTATTGGTGCTCAGTATAAAGTTCCATTTCATTCAACTCATACGTCATGGAAGCTTGCTTCTAGTATGAGGACATCATAGCTCAATAGATGATTTCTCATCTCATCATTAGTATTAAGTATACATTATTCTAAATACTTTCATTAGAGTGTTCATAGAGACTGGTCTCTTCATTAACTTTACACTCTCATAGGTGAGTACGTTTTGGTAACATTTACTTAGGCTCATTTGAGATTGCTCTCATATTTCACATGAGCCTCTCATGATGTTGTCACCACATTCATTAACATTAGCATATTTTCTCTTCATAATTATTCACCCCATTTTACGTGAATGTTCATTTCATCATATGCCAAAGCACTTGGCCATTTGTGTGTTTCACACTCTTACTTTACCCTTCTAGGGTTTCATCATTTCATTACATAATATTCATTTCAACGTATGCCAATACACTTGGCCATTTAGTGTGTTTTACACTCGTACTTAACCCTTCTAGGTTTACATCATTTCATTACATACATCTTAGGTTCACTTATTTTTAAACATATGTTAGACTTATGGGTCTATACATACAAGCCATGAGGCTTCCTTCATAGTTCGTTTAAGTGATTCATATCTTCCTAAGATTATGGGGTACAAGACTTATGCATCTTCTAAGTATGCCAAGATTTCGATTTCGTTCTATGTAGGTAACATTATTTTTGAACATTTATTCACGTATGACTTATGTATCAATACGGAATTTGGGCAAGGGAAACCGGTTCCGAATCCCTTGGACAACACTTACATTTTTCATTTTGTTTATCTTGGTCCACACGGCTTGGGGACCCATGATCGAGCCCCAACACCTTCATTTTATTTTTCCCTTAGTTTTTCTCTTCATTTTTCGCTCAATGGGATTGAGAGGATGTGGGATCGAACCCCCACAACCTCATTTTCTTTTAATATCTTTCTTTAAACTCTCTCTTCCTTGGCCGAGGGGTTGTGGGTTCGAACCCCCACAACCCCTTTTATTTTTTTGTTTAATTTTCCGTGACTATTTCGCGTTGACCATGAGGTTGTGGGATCGAACCCCCACAACCTCTCTTTATTTTTCTTTTAGTTCCCCTTTACTGCCTAGAGGTCGTGGGTTCGATTCCCACGCCTCACATTTTCTTTCTTTTCATTTTCTCTTACTCTCCTCTACTTCCTTGAGGTCGTGGGTTCAATTCCCACGCCTCACATTTATTTTCTTTTCATTTTTTTCCTTAAGTTCTGACTGAGAGGTTGTGGGTTCTAATCCCACTTCTCTCAATTCTTAACTTCATATATTAATTTCCAGCCATGAGTACCCAAGTTCGAACCCCCCTCAGCCCCATTTCTTTATTCACGTTTTAGTGCTTTTCACGGGTGAGGTCGCGGGTTCGATTCCTAATGACCTCACCTAATTTATACTCATTTAAAATTCCACATTTGTTCATCTATGTTTAGCTGAAACCAAACTTGTAATTTGCTAGAAATTTTGTCACGTTTGCATCTCACTTCCTTCAACATTTACACGTGAATTCATAGGGTAATTCGTAGATCATTTAATGCGTTTTTGGGTGCATTTTTCATAGATTCATTTAGCCAAGAGATTAACACTCAAATCAGTCACATTTCATCTCATATGAACATCACGATTTACATAAACATGTGTACATTAAATACAAAGAACTAACATGTCATTTCAAGTCCTAAACCATGACCAATAGCCACGACAACACACCCAAACGTACGTAGTCACATTTTTGGAAAAACATCAACGTAAGTCACATTATTCCAAACATACATATAAACACATAATCATCACGAAAACACGTTTCATCCCTAGTTTTCTACCAGCAAACATAACCAACCTATGATTTAATGGGAGCTAGTGACAGGGATATGCAACGGGGAACAACCCTAGTTTTTGGAATTGATTCGTCTGAACCTTAGGGGTCTCTTGGGAAATGGACCAAGAGAGAAGAGAACCCACACCTTTTATGATGTTCAAACCTCGACTTGATGCCCAAAAACTTCTCCAAAGTTCACGTCCAAATCCCCTCAATGTCAACAGCAACTCGACGGACAAACTTCTCTTTGCCTACATGATTGATTTCGTTTGTTTTCTTATATTTTCGTTGTGAGTTCTTAAAGTGTGAAGAAATTTGGTTTACCTACTGTTTTGGAAGTTATTTGGCAGAGAGAATCGTGAGTGAGAGTGATAGAGACGTGAGAGAGAGAGATGAGCGTGGGAGAGAAGAGTTTTCTTAGGCTTAGGAGTCTAGTTTAGGACTTAGTCAAATAAGGTTTTATTTAATTATTAAAAATCTGATTTCCTTTTATTTTAAATCAGCTAATAAATAATAAATATAAATTAATTACATTAATTTACCAACTTATATTAAAGAGAAATTTAATTCATTGCTTCCACCTAGGTTCGAACCCGGGTGGAGCAAGACTTCACTTCAAAAGCCCATTTTCGGCCCTCTCTCTCCAAAATGTCCCTCCACCTTATTAATTAAATAATTAAATATATATTTAGGGTAATTATGATACTACCCTTAGCCTGTAAAAAGATCATTTTACCCCTAGACCCTCCAAACCTAAGATTTTCCCTTTTTAAGTCCGGTAAAGACTCCTTCGAGTAAATCTTTGTATTCGAGATCCCTACATGGTTGGACCCAACCTTTTCTAGCTCAAATAACTCCCCAAGTTAGTTGGCTTGGCTGTAGCAAGGGTTCCGAGGTCTGGTTCTACGCGCATCAATCCGTGTGAACCTGGTCTAATCGAGGCATTCTAGATACGTTAGACGTTACTTAGCATAGTCATTTTTAGGGTTGTTACATTATCCCCCCCTTAGGAACATTCGTCCCCGAATGACACTACACATCATTTTAAAATAAAGAGGGTGATTTTCGAAGACATCTTAACATACTTGAGACTTTACTCTTTGTGAATTTCTGTTTCACACTTACTCTGGATAATGCATATTACTCAAGCTTATCTGAATCTTCATATTTGAGATTGAGGAACTTCCTTCTCAATCGCACTTAACTTGATGCACCTCACAACTCATGCAACACAAAAATCATGTCCACACTATACAAAAATAGCAACATGAATTCATTTTAACTCTAACTTATTCGAAAACTTAACCTTACAACCCTGTTTCGATAGTCTATGGTAGTCTAGCATTTATAAAGTAATCCATACCTAAGCCATCTCCTTGAGCTAGTAAGCAGCCAACTTAGCCTTCTCTTCTTCATCAATACTCATAGCAGGCTTTAGAACCTACCATACACTCACCTCCATGCGAACAACCACTCTTATCAAACTTCTTTCGTTCACGCTGGGCATTTCTATCACTGCCCCTTCTTGGGAAGGCCAGATCTTGAGTCTGGCGCCTTAGACCACTTGGACATCCTAATTCTTGCGTGTATTCTTCTACGCGCGCACACAAGAAGGAAGTTAGATACTTAGAATGACACAAAGTGTCAAAGCTCTAGATAACACGATAAAGAGTAGAAGAAGGGAAATTTTCCTACGCATCATGCAGTCTCTAATTCAGGATAGTGGTGCACTTCACTACCATGACTTAGAAACTACTCAATGTGGTTGATGTGAACTTATTATTCTCAAAATTTAACCTAGTGCTCTGATACCAACTTTGTCACGATCGGAATCTAGACCCCAGACGAGATCGGTGTCGTTGACATCTCAGAGGTCGCAGACAAGCCTACATACGTCATTCTTACTTCATCTAGGTTAATTTTAGCGGAAAATTTGAAACTTTTTGTTTCTTATCATGCATAAAGGTCATTCTACTTACATTCCTAATGTTGACAATAAACCATCTAACATTAAGATTATCAACTGAAAGAAATAGTTAATACTGCATTAAATGTATAATTGCCAGAATGGCACTAATACAATATCTAAAATAAAAATGGAAAGAAACACTAGTGGAACATACTCCACTAGCTAAAGCCTACATCTAAGCTAGATAGTAACGGTAGACATCCTCGAAAGTATGAGGACCTACCAAGTCCGGATGAAAGCTCCACGTCCGGATAACTGCAACGTCAACCTGTAAGCTCTAGCGTCCACCTGTGCCTGCACCTAAAAATATAGAATTGTATGGAATTAGTACACACTTGTACTAAGTATGGGTATATGCAAGCACACACCAAGGACATGCATGAGTAATAATAGCTCTTTCCTAACAACATGATTATGGAAAGTCAAGTCAGTGGACTTGCCAAATTGGGATTAGGAAAGTTAGTGAGCTTTACAAATTTGGATTAGGAAACTCAGTGAGCTTTCCAAATTTGGATTAGGAAAGTGAGTGAGCTTTCCAAATTTAGATTAGGAAAGTCATGCCATGAGAGTAACATGTATCATCATACTTATCATATTGCACACAACACATAACATCTTACACATAGCATATATCATATTGCATATAGCACATAACATCTTTCATATCATTCATTCATATGCCATGAGACCTTGGAATCATGGACTTGACATTTAGACTTCCCAAAATCAGGGCTCAACATATGGGACCTCAACTAGGGAGCCTTCTTTAACAAACACAGAGTCTGCTTCATTCATTCATACGTACTTCATTTCATTCATTCATAAACTAGGGTAAACACCAGCTATACCTAGGATGTAGTTTAAGACTCTCATCGGGTTTGTTGTGCAATGATCAAGAATAACCTAGTGTCATTACTTGAGTCTAGCTCACCTCTTGATTATCCTATCCTAACACCTTTGGTATCGTTCATTTTATTATGTGCATCATTTGAGGCTGACCTCATTCATTCATTGGGAACTTTAACTTTAACCGACATAGATCATATGAGCATCATGAAATCCATTGTCTCCCCCACACCGAAAAGAGGTTGAATCACCAGCCAAAGTGACCCAAAACATGCTAGCGTACATGGGAATTGAACCCCGCCAGATCCCTATATCGACAGTATAGGTTCGAAGACTAGGAGATATAAGGAGACCCATACCCGGTATGCCGGACAGTCTCATCTCATGAAAGTTACGTGAACCTCCGCCCTTCCCGAAAGAAGGCATCACCACTCATATCTAGACTATTGGTGCTCAGTATAAAGTTCCATTTCATTCAACTTATACGTCATGGAAGTTGTCTTCTAGTATGAGGACATCATAACTCAATAGATGATTTCTCATCTCATCATTAGTATTAAGTATACATTATTCTAAATACTTTCATTGGAGTGTTCATAGAGACTGGTCTCTTCATTAACTTTACACTCTCATAGGTGAGGACGTTTTGGTAACATTTACTTAGGCTCATTTGGGATTGCTCTCATCTTTCACATTAGCCTCTTATCATGTTGTCACCACATTCATAACATTAGCATATTTTCTCTTCATAATTACTCACCCCATTTTACGTGAATGTTCATTTCATCATATGCCAATACACTTGGCCATTTGTGTGTTTCACACTCTTACTTAACCCTTCTAGGGTTTCATCATTTCATTACATAATATTTATTTCATCGTATGCCAATACACTTGGCTATTTAGTGTGTTTTACACTCGTACTTAACCCTTCTAGGTTTACATCATTTCATTACATACATCTTAGGTTCACTTATTTTTAAACGTATGTTAGACTTATGGGTCTATACATACAAGCCATGAGGCTTCCTTCAAAGTTCGTTTAAGTGATTCATATCTTCCTAAGATTATGGGGTACAAGACTTATGCATCTTGTAAGTATGCCAAGATTTCGATTTCGATCTATGTAGACAACATTATTTTTGAACATTTATTCACGTATGACTTATGTATCAATATGGAATTTAGGCAAGGGAAACCGGTTCCGAATCCCTTGGACAACACTTACATTTTTCATTTAGTTTATCTTGGTCCACACGACTTAGGGACCCAAGATCGAGCCCCAACACCTTCATTTTATTTTTCCCTTAGTTTTTCTCTTCATTTTCCGCTCAATGGGATTGAGAGGATGTGGGTTGGAACCCCCACAACCTCATTTTCTTTTAATATCTTTCTTTAAACTCTCTCTTCCTTGGTCGAGGGGTTGTGGGTTCGAACCCCCACAGCCCCTTTTATTTTTTTGTTTAATTTTCCTTGACTATTTCGCGTTGACCATGAGGTTGGGGGATCGAACCCCCACAGCCTCTCTTTATTTTTCTTTTAGTTCCCCTTTACTGCCTAGAGGTCGTGGGTTCAATTCCCATGCCTCACATTTTCTTTCTTTTTATTTTCTCTTACTCTCCTCTACTGCCTTGAGGTCGTGGGTTCAATTCCACGCCTCACATTTATTTTCTTTTCATTTTTTTCCTTAAGTTCTGACTGAGAGGTTGTGGGTTCGAATCCCACTCCTCTCAATTCTTAACTACATATATTAATTTCCAGCCATGAGTAACCAAGTTCGAACCCCCCTCAGCCCCATTTCTTTATTCACGTTTTAGTGCTTTTCACGGGTGAGGTCGCGGGTTTGATTCCTAATGACCTCACCTAATTTATACTCATTTAAATTCCAGATTTGTTCATCTATGTTTAGCCGAAACCAAACTTGTAATTTGCTGGAAATTTTGTCACGTTTGCATCTAACTTCCTTCAACATTTACACGTGAATTCATAGGGTAATTCGTAGATTATTTAATACGTTTTTGGGTGCATTTTTCATAGATTCATTTAGCCAAGAGATTAACACTCAAATCAGTCACATTTCATCTCATATGAACATCAGATTTACATAAACATGTGTACATTAAATACAAAGAACTAACATGTCATTTCAAGTCCTAAACCATGACCAATAGCCACGGCAACACACCCAAACGTACGTAGTCATATTTTTGGAAAAACATCAACGTAAGTCACATAATTCCAAACATACATATAAACACATAATCATCACAAAAACACGTTTCATCCCTAGTTTTCTACCAGCAAACATAAACAACCTATGATTTAATGGGAGCTAGTGACAGGGACATGCAACGGGGAACAACCCTAATTTTCGGAATTGATTCGTCTGAACCTTAGGGGTCTCTTGGGAAAGGGACCAAGAGAGAAGAGAACCCATACCTTTTATGATGTTCAAACCTAGACTTGCTTCCCAAAAACTTCTCCAAAGATCACGTCCAAATCCCATCAATGTGAACACCAACTCGATGGGCAAAGTTCTCTTTGCCTACGTGATTGATTTCGTTTGTTTTCTTATATTTTCATTGTGAGTTCTTCAAGTGTGAAGAACTTTTGTTTACCTACTGTTTTTGAAGTTATTTGGCAGAGAGAATTATGAGTGAGAGTGATAGAGACGTGAGAGAGAGAGATGAGCGTGGGAGAGAAGAGTTTTCTTAGGCTTAGGAGTCTAGTTTAGGACTTAGTCAAATAAGGTTTTATTTAATTATTAAAAATCTGATTTCCTTTTATTTAAATCAGCTAATAAATAATAAATATAAATTAATTACATTAATTTACCAACTTAAATTAAAAACAAATTTAATTCATTGCTTCCACCTAGGTTCGAACCCGGGTGGAGCAAGACTTCACTTCAAGAGCCAATTTTCGGCCCTCTCTCTCCAAAATGTAGCTCCACCTTATTAATTAAATAATCTATTATATATTTAGGGTAATTACGATACTACCCTTAGCCTGTAAAAAGACCATTTTACCCCTAGACCCTCCAAACCTAAGATTTTCCCTTTTTAAGTCCGGTAAAGACTCCTTCGAGTAAATCTTCGTATTCGAGAGCCCTACATGGTTGGACCCAACCTTTTCTAGCTCAAATAACTCCCCAAGTTAGTTGGCTTGGCTGTAGCAAGGGTTCCGAGGTCTGGTTCTACGCGCATCAATCCGTGTGAACCTGGTCTAATCAAGGCATTCTAGATACGTTAGACATTACTTAGCATAGTCATTTTTAGGGTTGTTACAATACTTATGAAATATAGTGTAGTTTTCTATGGGCCATTGAAAGATGTAAGAATTGTATTCAATTGATGTATAATTGGTATTAGATTGATAAATCTATATTGAATTGACTTAGATTCATTGAGTATTATAGTTTTTTTGCATTGAATTATTGGTTATGGCCATGGGTAAGGGCCTTATGGTATTGAATTTGATGGTTTAGCATTGGATTGAAGTGTTGAGGATGGAGTGGTGGTACGCTGCCCTAATTCTCTTTATTTCATGTTAATTAGACTTTAATTATGTTGTTATTGGTATGGTCACTTATTGTGGCGGTGCTATGTACTTTACTTGCAATTGATGTGGCCTTGTCGGCGTTACATTATGTATTATGATGATCATGACCTTGTAGGCATTACTTGAAGTATTATGATGATTTTTGTTGGTGATTATGTGAAGTATGATCATATCTATCTACATTCTAGTAATGTGAAGGTTTGATATTGTTAGGTGATCATGTTAGATTATGACTATGTGTGTGTGTGTAGTCTTAGAGTTGATGCATGATTGTTCCTACTTTACTATATAAGTCTATAATGGTTATATTGATGATGTTATAGTAATGTATAGGATGCCATAAAGATGATAAGGGTCATTCCTAAGTGCTTCAAATAATGATATACTATATGAAATAAAGTAAAGTATGTTGGGTCTTGTTTTGGTACACTTGTGTCCCTTACTTGATACATGTACTATTATGAATATGAACATCTTGACTTAGTAGGCTTAGGCACCTTTGTCTTGTATGTGTATGGATGAACGTTGAAGGAAAGTCTAGAATCGGTAGACCTAAGATCGTGCCCTTCTAATATTGACTATTATGTGGAACCTTCTATATAGAAAGAAGGTTAAGAATGAGTTAACCTTATAGACCGTTGAGTGGCAGGCCTAGTGGACCCATCTTTGGTAGGTGCATTATGAATAGGTAATGACTAAGAGATGGTACCTTTTCATTTGCCCTTTTTTAATGAACTTACTCAATGAGAACAAAGGCTAGCACCGAGTGAATATGTTATGGTTTGTAGCTCTACTTAATAAGGAGACTAGAGTACAATGTATCTCTACTTGAGAATGAGAATAGTGTGCATAAAAGACCTTGATATTCCTTAACCATGTGCCTACATGGGATGTATCCTAGTTCTACCCTTGGCAAGTAGAACACCCTCCGTCGGAGTAGGTTTATGACTCCGAATTCCATGCCTATCTAGTATGGTCTATGTTGGTTATTGCCTATTCTCATCATGTGGGATACATGCTAGTGTTGGATAAGTACTATGAAGTTTAGGTAGTGGAATGGGACGCTATCTAGACATTGCACGATTAGGCTTTGAAGATATTAGTGTGTGAGTGCCCTAGGTCTTCTTAACGACCATTATGTGAATGTCCATAATTGATGAATGTTTTCTAAATGACTTAATCAACATAATGACTTTAGTAAAAGAATGTTAAGGAAAAAGTACTTATCTAGAGTAGCTTTGAGGATTGCTTAGGTAGGCTTGAAGAGGGTGTATGGGAGGTCTCTTCATGTCTTACTTAGGTGAGTCTTAGAGTAATTATAGGTAGGGAGTTTAACAAATAAAGTAAGATTGATCTTATCTTAGGTAGTCTTAAGGATAATTTAGGTGTGCTTAGAGAGGGTGTATGGGCCGTCTCTATTCGTATCACTTAAGTGAGTCTTAGGATAACCATTGGTGAGAGGGTTTCAAGCTAAGAGAGTTCACTGTGAAGTTGTACTTAGTTAACTCTAAAGTGACATAGTTCACATAACATTCTTCAATATTTGATAAAATGCTTATATGATATCTTATATGTTTCTAAGGTGTCAAATGTTGATCTTATTCTTATTCTATGATGTTTTACTCAAAAAGAGCATATTTTATACAAATGTCCGTTTATCATGATTTTATGCATTATGCCATACTTAGTACAAGTGTTTGTACTAATTTCTTACATTTTGTCTATCTCTAAAGGTGTAGGTGGCATTTGAGAGGAGTCTCGAAGTTGAATCTTGGATAGTGTTCATTCAAGTAAAGAGTTGGTATGTCCTCACTCGATATGAGGACATCTTGATGTTTAGATTTCATTATTGAAAGTATTGTAATAAACTTAGCTATTTTCCATATGATGAAGTATGGGCCGTGTCCCAATATATCCGTATGTCTAAGATGGCGACTTTGAGACTTAGCCTTTCATTATGTTTTTCTATAAAAGAGATATTTTGAAGTATTATTATTTCGTGTGGAATTTTTTAATTTCACACTACTTTTCATACATGTATGTAATGAATGGTACGAAAGGGCTTGTATAAGACCTTCGAGAGGTCGAGTACACCGTGTTTCAATTCGAGAATCCCTTAACTTCTAGGGTGCTCTAGGGTCGTGACAAACTTGGCATCAGAGCATAAGGTTATGAAAGTGGTCTTAGTAATCAAAAAGTCTCAATAATCCATGTCTAGTAGAGTCTCGACCATCGGGGTGAGTCGCGACACACCTATGGGCGAGAGGCTATAGGACGATAGAGTTTCCCTTCTTTTCTACTCCTATTTTGTGCCGTAGAGATTAAAAGTTATGAGTGTGCTTTTTTTATGGTTTTCATTGTGTTTCTAGGAAGATGAATACGTGGAGGATACCGCTAGGAGGGTTGAGGAGAATGATGTGAATGAGGGACTTCCTCCCCGAGGTGGACATGTGCCACAAGTTGAGAAAGTTCCTCAAGGTGTTCAAGGTGCTCAAAATGATCAAGTACCTATTGTGGAAGGAGGTAATGAGGTTCCGGTGGTTCCCCAGATTATGGCTAATGGGAATATTAGAGAGGCTCTCCTTACCCTATCCCGAGCTGTGACAACTCAAGTGAATAGAGACATTGGGCCTAGGGTGAATGCTATGGAAAGTACAATGACATCTAGATTGGGGGACTTTGTGAGGATGAATTGTCCTATCTTCTTTGGTTCTAAGGTGGGAGAAGATCGCCAAGCTTTCTTGCATGAGGTGTATAAGATAGTACATGCTTTGGGAGTGACTTGTAGGGAGAAAGTGGAGTTAGCTTCGTATCAATTGAAAGATGTTGCTCAAGTATGGTTTACTCAATGGAAGGATAGTAGACCGGTTGAATTGGATCCCTTAGAGTGGGAAGAGTTTAAGGGAGCATTCTTAGAAAGGTACTTTCCCCGTGAGAACAGGGAGGTAAAGATTGAGTAATTTATAAACCTTACGCAAGGTAGCACGAGTGTTGAGGAGTATTCCTTAAAGTTTATCCTATTGTCTAAGTATGATCCATCCTTGGTGTCTAACCCTAGGGATGAGATGAGTAGGTTCTTGACCAGTGTTTCAGATATGGTGAAGGAAGAATGTCGTATAACCATGTTTCATGGTGACATGACTCTATCTAGGCTTATAGTGTATGCTCAAACCATTTAAGAGTCTAAACTTGGGAGGAGAAGTAGAGATACTAAGAGGGGAAGAACCGATGATCAATTTCAATATAAGTTTAAGAAGAGGGCTCCAAATCAAGATGGTTATAGTGCTTTTAAGGCTAACTGTGAGAGAGGTGGTGGTTCCCAAGTTATTAAGCCTACTTGTTCTACTTGCGGGAAGAAGCACTTTGGGAAGTGTCTAGCCGGTACTAGTGGGTGCTTTGGTTGTGGGAAGGATGATCACAAGGTAAGAGATTGTCCTACTATTGCGGATAGAGGAATAGATGCCAGGCAAGTTCCTCCTAATGATCCGGATGGTGGTGCCCCAAAGAGGAATCACTTCTATGCTCTCCGAGCCAAAGGAACAAAACCGGATGATGATGATAATGCCGGTAAGTTATAATTTTCTCTTTTTAAGTTATATGATGTCCTTCTAAGTGGGGCAGTATGGCGAGTAGTTGGGTTGTAGATTTGTCTCATCTCTTCTATTCAATTCAAGCTTGAGAGATAGAATGTCATAGTAGCATGTTGCATGTTGCATTTTGCATTGTGTTTAAGAGTCTAGTTGAAAATGAATTTCATTGATTCCTTGCATTGTGCATTTCATAAAGTTATGATTATGTTTTAAATATAGTTTTATGGTTTAATCTCTCATATTGTCATGCTTCCATCATAAATTGCTTAAGAGTTGTATTTTTTGGAAACTTAAGCATGTTTCACTATAAAGAAATTGGTGCTCACTATAAAGATTTTGAAAATTTGACTAAATTGTTGTTTCATGAAAAATGGTTATGATGTGCATAGAACTGATGTATATGGGCATGTATGGAGAAGGAAGTTCCTCCTATATGAAATGAAAATGTGAGTCTCATTGCATGATAAGCTGTAGAAGTAGTTTCTACCTTCTTGTTGTGTTTGAGTCTCATAAAATATGTGAAATTGATGTCTCTCTTACATGTGGGTATGGTGTATTGTGTGGTATGGTTATGTGCTGATAGCCTTTGAGTCTTAACTCTTAAAAATGTTCAAGTGTGGCAAGTGTCATTTGAGGACGAATGTTGTCCATGTGGGGGAGTACTGTTACACCCTCAAAATAAGTTAGGTTGGAGTAGAGCCTAACACTTGTGTCATGATGTTTTAAAGTCATAAAATGGTTAAAAATAGTGTTCATAGGAAGTATATAGAGTTTGTAAGTGTTTGGAGTTCAAACGTCCAAGAACGTCCAAGACGTTCGGAAACTAGTCGAAGTTGAACTAGCGTGTCGTAGTGTTTTGTAGTGATGTTTTGGGGGATGGTTTGAAGGTAAAATTCAATACTGAGAGTTCCTACGAGTATCCTAATATACAAAGGGTCAAAAAGTCCAGAAACGATGCCCCGGGGACCATCAAAAGGGTCCCCAAAGAGGACCCAAACATGGGCCAGCGAAGCTGCCAATCAGCCAAGATTTGGCATGCTGCTGTGCGACGCGCAGCTGTCACGCAGTGGGGAAAATTCTTGCCCTGTGAGGCAGGGTTGTCACGAACCATTCTGTCCAAGAATTTTTGAAAAATAAGATTTGGAACTGTCTCGCGACGCGCAGTAAAGTCCCAGATTTCGTTGTGTCGTTTTTAAGTCAAATTTAAGTTGGTTAATTTTTCCAATAAATTTAGGGTCTTTTGGGTAATTTAAGGGTATAATATGGATGGTTATTAAACCTATTTAAACCCCTAATCTCACTAATTAAAGCAAAACTTTTAACTCAAAACAAAACTTCTCCATTCAAAAACTCCATTGTTGAAGCTTGGAAGATCCAAGGAAGAAGATAAGTTTCTCAAGTTTTTCTCCATAAATCTTGTGGGTTTTTCATCACAATTAAGGTATGGTTATTCATCCTTGAAATCTATTCCTTCAAGGAGTCAATTCCAGTGATTTTCAAAGATGATCAAAAACATGAATTGTCCAATTTCATAATATAGCCATGGGTTCTTGCATAAAAGGTTTTAAATCAATGTTTTAAGATTAAATTGATGTTAATGCAATGTTTTAAATCTATAAATTTTATGAACCCATGCAAACCATTCAATTCTTATTTTGGCTACTTTGTGGGTTAAGTGATCTTATCTCTATACTTATGAAATATAGTGTAGTTTTCTATGGGGTATTGAATGATGTAGGAATTGTATTCAATTGATGTCTAATTGGTCTTAGATTGATAAATCTATATTGAATTGACTTAATTTCATTGAGTATTATAGTTTTTTTACATTGAATTATTGGTTATGGCCATGGGTAAGGGCCTTATGGTATTGAATTAGATGGTTTAGCATTGGATTGAAGTGTTGAGGGTGGAGTGGTGGTAAGCTGCCCTAATTCTCTTTATTTTATGTTAATTAGACTTCAATTATGTTGTGATTTGTATGATCCACTTATTGTGGTGGTGCTATGTGCTTTACTTGCAATTGATGTGGCCTTGTCGTCATTACTTTATGTATTATCATGATCATGGCCTTGTCGGCATTACTTGAAGTATTATGATGATTTGTGTAGGTGATTATGTTAAGTATGATCCACATGCTAGTAATGTGAAGGTTTGATATTGTTAGGTGATCATGTTAGATTATGACTGTGTGTGTTTGTGTGTAGTCTTAGAGTTGATGCATGATTGTTCCTACTTGACTATATGAATCTATAATGGTTATATTGATGATGTTATAGTAATGTATAGGATGACATAAAGATTATAAGGTTCATTCCTAAGTGCTTCAAACAATGATATGCTATATGAAATAAAGTAAAGTATATTGTGTCTTGTTTTGGTAGACTTGTGTCCCTTACTTGATACATGTACAATTATGAATATGAACATATTAACTTATATCCTCTCCCAAGGATAGATCTTTTCGACCAACTTTAGAGTGCTTCTTGCTTCCCAAAATATTTATCTCAGATCAGGCTACCATCAGTTGAATGTTAGGGAATGTGACATTCCAAAGGCAACTTTTAGAAGAAGATATGGGCATCATGAGTTTTTGGTTATGTTCTTTGGTTTGACTAATGCGCCTGCACCATTCATGCATCTTATGGAGAGAGTCTTCAAACCTTATTTAGATTTGTTTGTCATCATGTTCATTAATGACATACTGGTTTATTCAAGGAATGATGAAGATCATACTAGTTACCTCAGGATTGTTCTGCAGGCTTTGAAAGATAAAGAGTTATATGTCATGTTCTTAAAGTGTGAGTTTTGTCTTAAGTCCGTGGTATTCATGGGCCACATTATTTCTGGTGATGGGATTAGAGTGGATATTCAAAAGATAGAAGCAGTTCAGAGTTGGCCTAGACCCACGTCTCCAACAGATATAAGGAGTTTCTTGGGTTTGGCTGACTATTATAGGATATTTGTGTAAGGTTTTTCATCTATATCATCTCCTTTGACCAAGCTAACTCATAAGAAAGTTAAGTTTCAATGGTCTGAAGCTTGTGAGAAAAGCTTTCAGGAATTGAAAAAGAGATTAACTACCGCTCCAGTTTTGAGCTTACCAGAGGGTACTCAAGGTTTTATGGTGTATTGTTGTTCATTGAGAGTTTGTTTGGGCTGTGTGTTAATGAAGAATGGCAAGGTTATAGCTTATTCCTCTAGACAGTTGAAAGTTCATGAGAAGAATTATCCAACCCATGACTTAGAGTTGGCTGCTGTGGTTTTCGCCTTGAAGATATGGAATCACTATTTGTACGGCGTTCATGTGGAATATTCACTGACCACAAGAGCCTACAATATGTGTTCACCCAGAAGGAACTCAATCTCAGAAAAAGGAGGTGGTTAGAACTACTCAAGGATTACCAGATGAGTATTATTTACCAGCCAGGTAAGGCTAATGTAGTTGCTGATGCTTTAAGTAGGTTATCCATGGGGAGTACCGCCCATAATGAAGTAGAAAAGAGGGAGTTAGCTAAAGATGTACACAGACTCACACATTTGGGAGTTAGACTTATGGGTTCCACAGAAGGAGGGATAGTGGTGAGTAATGGGGCTGAATCATCACTAGTGTCAAAGGTGAAAGAGAACAAGACCAAGACCCCATTTTTCTTGATTTGAAGGCGAATGTTCATAAGCAAAGATTATTGGCTTTTGAACAAGGGGGATATGGTGTGCTGAAGTACCAAGGTAGATTGTGTGTACCTAGGGTGGATGGACTCCAAGAGAGGATCCTGGAGGAGGCTCATAGCTCCAGATATTCCATTTATCTGGGTTCCACCATGATGTACCGTGATTTGATAGAGGTATATTGGTGGGAGGGAATGAATAAAGACATTGCTGAGTTTGTTACAAAGTGCCCAAATTGCCAACAAGTGAAAGTTGAACACCAAAGGCCTGGAGGGTTGGCTCAGAAAATAGAACTTCCGGAAAGGAAGTGTGAGATGATTAATATGGACTTTGCCACATGCTTGCCAAGATCTCGCAGGCAGCATGATTCTATTTGGGTGATTGTTGTAGAACGACAAAGTAAGCCCATTTCTTGCTGGTAAAGACTACCTATTCGGCTGAGGATTATGCTAAGTTGTACCTTCAAGAGGTGGTGAGACTTCATTGAGTTCCGATCTCCATTATTTCGGATAGAGGTGCACAATTTATTGCATGATTCTGGAAATCATTCCAGAAAGCTTTGGTTCAAAGGCGAACTTAAGCACTGCTTTTCATCCTCAGATGGATGGACAAGCAGAATGTACTATCCAGACCTTAGAAGATATGTTGAGGTCTTGTGTAGTGGACTTCAAAGGGAATTGGGATGTTCACATACCTCTCATTGAGTTTGCTTACAACAACAATTACTATTCGAGCATCCAAATGGCTTCATATGAGGATCTTTATGGGAGAAGATGCAAATCTCCTATTGGGTGGTTCGAAGTTAGTGAAATAGGGTTAATAGGACAAGACTTAGTTCACCAAGCCATGGAGAAAGTAAAAGTGATTCGAAAGAGATTGAAAATGAGATAGAGTCGCCAAAAGTCCTACACAGATGTTAGGAGAACACCGTTAGAGTTTGAGGTGGATGATTGGGTGTATCTGAAAGTTTCACCCATGAAGGAAGTTATGAGGTTTGGTAAGAAGAGGAAACTTAGTCCCCGGTATATTGGCCTTAGTGAATCTCCAAAAGGGTTGGTAATCTAGCATATGAGTTGCAGTCCGCAAGAGTTAGAAGCGGTTCATCCGGTATTCCATGTGTCTGTGTTGAAGAAGTGCTTGGGTGACCCTTCCTTAATTGTACCAACTGAGAATGTTGGGGTTAAGGATATCTTATCCTATGAGGAGATTCCGATTAAAATTTTGGATCAACAAGTTTGCAAGTTAATGACTAAGGAAGTCGCATCAGTCAAGGTCCTATGGAGGAACCAATTTGTTAAAGAGCAACTTGGGAAGCCGACGAGAATATGAAGAAGAGATATCCACATCTCTTTGAATCCGGAGAGAATGCAGATTAAGGTACTAAATTCTCTTCTTATCATTTTATAAAACTATGTGTAAGCATGTATTACTTGCTTTTGTCGGTTGAGTGCTGAAATGATGTTACTACCCTTAGCTTGGTGAAGAAGTTCTTATTCGAGGATGAATGTTCCCAAGGGGGAGATATTGTAACATCTCGTAATCCGAAATAGCTAGAATTTGACAATGAAACTAAGAATAGTTATTTTTGGAAAGAATAAAAGAAATCTTGAAAATTTCCTAAATGCAAAAGTAAGTTTTTGGTTATTTTCAAACGGCCATAACTTTTAGATCAGGATGAGTTAGGGCCAGTTATTTATATGATTGGAAAGACCTTGAAGAGATCTTTCCAACAACACCGAGTTTGCGTAATTTTTATATAGTATGAGGGATATATGCCTATCGAAAGCTGGGATGTTGAATTGAGGAAAACCCAATCCAGATTTTAGTAAGGGTAAAGTGGTCTTTTCACCCTACTATTTCCTAATTTGTTTTAAGGGTTTATTAGGGGTAAAATTAATCCTTAAGTTAGTTTTTTAAAGATTGAATGCATTTAAGGCTTGGGATAAAAAAGAAGAGATGAAGAAGAAAGGAGAAAAGACCAAGATTTTGCCAAGATCGTTGAGTAAGTTTCGTCGGGGGTGATCCCTTTAACGTATGTGAGATATTTTTGTGATGGGTTCTTCCACCCACACAACAATATGTTTAATTCATCACAATTAGAGTAGATTGAATGATGAACATTGAAATTCTTGATGAAAAAACGTTGAATTCATGTTGGTTGAGTTGTAGTATACCTTTGGTTGTTTGATTCGTGTTTCCGGGCTGTTTTACGAGTCTAAACTATTGGGTATTGAAGATTGTTTTGATCCTAAGTGTTTGGAGTGAGATCCTTGGGAGTTTAGAAGGTTTAAAATTGAAAATCGGAAAAGAAAAGTTGGAAATCCTGTCTAACAAGCCCTAGGGTGCAGTGCCTGCAAGAGCCTCTCAAGGCAGCCTCTGTCTGACATGGCCTTGCGAGCCGCGCCAGCCAGAGCTCTTCAGGAAAGTCTCTGTCCATCAGGCTCTTGGCGCCCAACGCCTCTCAGAGTGCCAGGGTCACCTGGAGATCCCATTTTTCCTCCATCTTTTCGTACGGAAATGATGTACCTACAATTCCTAGTTGATTCCAACACTCTAAAGTACATCTAAACATCATGAAATCATCCATAAACATGAGATCATGGTCCTTGAATCCATAATCCAATTCAATGAAAGTTAAGATCAAAGTTAAAGAAGTTAAGAGTCAAGTCTAAAAGTTAAGAATCAAGTCAAAGTGAGTTCTTAAAGTTTTCAAGAGTCTTAAACCAAAAATTTTACTTTGTTTTAAGGCTCATGCTACAAGTTGAGCAAAGAGTAATGCGTTGAGTTTAAATGTCAAAAATATAAGGGAACTAAGTATTTCTTAAGAGTTAAGTTCCAAGTAAAGCAAAGAGCAAAAAGTGAGTTCATTTCTCAAAAGCTATAAGGGAACTAAGTAGTCCCTAAGAGTATAAATGTTTTCACATGTTGAGAAAGAAAGGAAGCTAGACTTCCACAGAGCCTTTGGCTAGTTTTAGAAAATGAGACCTATGATTTCCAAGAGAGCTTTTAAATCTAAAATTGAGGAATTACCTCAAACCAAAGAAGAAGTTGTTTTTAAAACATATGAGCTAAGTATTTTGGGAGTAGTATTGAGCACCGATATGGGGACGTGACTTTATATCAACTCAAGTCTCCATAAACCATGTAGCCAGCATGGAGTGATAAATGATCATACTTTTTAGATGATTCCTTAGTGCTTGTTAGCATAGACTTGTGGATCCACATAGTATTTAAGTTTCTGCACCGACGACAAGGTATAGAGCGGTCCTCTTGCAACGTGAGGTAAGACGTTGTACCATCATTTAGGCTCATAGTCATGGCTGTCAGTTAGCAAATCTCCCACTGAAACTTTATTACCTTCATATATAAGTAAAAGTGAGTTTATTAATGCATTTCCTTTAATGAACTAAGTGTTTACACTGTTTTACAAGCTTCATGTATATTGCATGTGTCTTTACTGCTTTATGTTGAGTTATGGCTTCTTGAGTTGAGCAGAACCAAGATACGTTCATTCTTAATCCTTTCAAGATTTCTAGTTGTTGTTTAGAATTCCAACTCGCATTCTCGTACATTCAATGTACTAATGCCAGTTGTCCTGTATCATCTTATGATGAAGACACAGGTAACCAGGATCAGCATCCAACGTCTCGCTGATTCAGCTTGAGCATTCAAAGTCAGTGGTAAGCCTCCGTGCATTCCATAGGACTCTTTCAATGATTTCCTTTCATATTTTCTTTATAGAATGTTGTAGGGTTTGTCCCAACATTCATCTTATTAGTAGTAGAGGCTTCATAGGCAGATAGATAGTCAGACAATTCAGATTTAGTCTCTTTTATCTTACATGTCAAATGTTTTAACTTTGAGACTTAAGTGCCATTTTGGCCAAGATAATTATTTAAAGTATTTTCTCATGAGAATGTTCCACCTTTATATTTTATTCAAGTTAAGTCTTCCGCTAAGTTAAGTGAGAAAGACCAAGGGTTCGCTCAAGGCAAACAATGGTCGTTGGGTGTCGGCCACGCCTAGGGTGTGGCTCGGGTCGTGACACCTTAATACTCTTAGACTTAGTATTTGAATATTAGATGCACTTGATGGGATGATTTTCAGGTTTTGGGAATGACATATAGTAGAATTTAATAGATTTTTGTTTCTTACACTAATAAGATTTAAGCTTCAACATTATGATTCGTATGTTGTAAGTTGAATGATAAATATAAGTTGGAGTTGAATTCATTTGTTCCCCCACCTAGGAGGTTAAACGTGGGTGCCACTCATGACTCGATTTAGGTTGTGATAAACTTGGTATCAGAGCGTTAGGTTTGGGGATCTCATCACACAAAGACAAGTCTAGTAAAGTCATGCGGAACGATAGGGACGTCTTTGCTTTTCTTTGAGGGACTATAGGACTTTAGGAAAACTTCATTCATTTTTTCTTTGAAGCGACTACTTGAATCCAATTTGTATCTAGGTGATACAAATTGGTATCTGAACTTCTTCATTCTATTTCACATATGGTTATTACTAGATTATTAGAAGTTGAAATAGCAACACCAGGAATAACAAAAATGTGTCCTTGGAAATAGGTTAATTTTCTCGATTGACTACGCGACTTATAATAACTAGTGATCAATATGATATTTTATAAGTTCATAAAGTTGAAACCCGCATTCTTCATGGGTATTGATTATGAAGACGCTTATGCTTTCATTGTTTATTGTTTTGAGCCTCTTCATGAAATGAATATAGTGGAGAGGATTAGTATTCACTTCGTGACATACTAGTTTTTGGGAGACGCAAATGTGACGATACTCTCATGTTGAATGCCGATTAGTAAAGGCACTACCTATGACTTAAGGCAACAATTTCTGGCTTCTTCATCCAATTATATACCCCAAACTTTGAGCGATAGGAGGAGAGATGGTTTCTTGAATATAGAGAAACGGAAGATATGTGTTGTAGCCTATAAGGTTAAATTTTGTACTTTATCTAGATATGTGACAACATGCAAGAAGTTTTGTAAGGGACAGCTAGAAAATGAACATCATTACTTTACAAAATACAGTTAATAATATTTTCATAACATGTATGGGTTGTTTAGCGAATGATAATATTAGGTTGCGCCAATTGAGGTTAGAATCTTTACTACGATTCCATGGATTGATTGTATATTAAAGAGGTCATGATACGAATACTACAAGAGTACCAATGCTTAGCTCGTTAGATTTATGAAGTGTTTACTTTTTTATCGACTTGATCTAAGAAAGAATGAAAATTTCTTGGGATAAAGACATAACAGATCTGGTAATGTTTTGTAGCTATTCAAGGGATAGAAATGTGTAGGCTATTTTGGTACGATCTTATCCATAGGTATGATGTGTTCTAGTAAGGTATCTAACAGGCTTTCATGGTGTGGCAGTTCTAAGGTTATGTGGAAACGAATACGTCGACTATAAAATGAGAATACTAATTACTTAGAAATTGAAATTGTATGACTTTATCATATGATAAGATTCGGTGTTGCATTCACATTTGAGAAACCAACTAGTTTGTCACTACGGACAGTTGGGTTAAGCATTATTTTTAAGGAATATTGTAGTGGTGGATATTTGGAAGGATGTTAGTGCATTAAGGTTGTGAAGTGTATTATGAGGATTTCAGATGAGGGCTAATGATCTTATCTTAATCTCCAAAAAGAGTGGATTGATAAGGGAATGACAAATTTATGGATAAAGAAAGTCCCATTGAGTATACTTGTGTGAATCAAATTGAAAATTTAAAAAAGAAAGCGCATATATAATTGGGTTAATCCCTTGAATTTGATTGTTATACCCGAGTTTAAGGTGTCTGGTCGAGGAAAAGGTTCACTTCGTGGTGATGACAAGGGCTTGCTGAGCATGATGGTAATACGAGTTAGTGATGGATTGTGATTGAGATGCAATTATAGAATACAAATTTTTGGTTAAACAAATTTTGTATGATAATAATGACTTATGAGTATCTAAGGTTGTGATTTTCTACTATTCGGTGAGTAACATGGTTTTATGGAAAGTTTTGAGAGATGCTGGGGACCTACTCGAATAGAATTTAAATGAGTTACAGTCATAATATTTAAATAAATAATAATTAATGGAATGTAGGGCAACCTTTAGAAAGAGGTGAGAAGAAAAATATTTTCTCTAATTGTAAGGGGTAAAGATATATCTTCAGAGGAGTTGAGAATTGGATTCAAAGACGCGTGATTTCATCTATTTTGTTCTGGTTATAGTAATAGTTTCACGTGTTTGTCATAGTTTTTAAAAACGATTGCAAGAGACTTGAGAAAATAACGTACATACACTCAACTCGATGTGTGACGATAAGTTCTTTTGTGGTTTTGAGTTCAGTAATGAGTACTATCAAATTTTTAGCGAAGGATATGGTACGATCTACGAAGAGGCGATCAACGATAAGCTAAGATACATAAATTTCTAAAAATATTCAAGTTATGAGTTAATGTTGATAGATAAGAGGATTGAGTTACATAGTTGAATTTACAATTCATTTTTTTTCATTACATGTCTGCATTTATGGTGACATGTTTTATGAAGATATGGAATGGTAAGAAAAGAAATGATTGATTGCATCGGTATTAAGCATGTGAAAGAACTTATGCATGTTTAGACCATAAATTTTGTTACTTTTGATTGTTAAAGGATCTATGGAAGGGTTTCCCTAAGAGTTTTGATTTAGATTGTGAAGTAAAACATCATGGGTTGTTGGTAAAAGGATGAGATCCGAAAGTGAGCTAGAGAAACAAAAGTTTGATATATTGAATGGTTGAGATTTAGAATTTTTCACCATGTGAACTGATGCTTATCATGAACAATGACACTACTTCCGATTCAAGTGTCTACGATTGTCGATAATATTGTAACCCAACCGATGGTTGGGGTCTTGTCCTAAGGGAGAGGTTTTGAGAATTTGTAGTTATTTAAAATTTCGTTCTAATTTGCCTTAGCTAAATAAGCTAATGAGTAAAAACATTGAAAATTAAGGGGGTGACACGAAAGTGTCAAATATCAAAGGGGTTTTGTCACAAATAGTAAAAAATAGCAAAATTAACAAGAAATCTAAGCAATTAGAGGGGGAATTCTTGGGATGTGACTGCAATACAAATTAATTAGATTATTGGGTACATGCTTTTGATAGAAAATCCATAGAATAATAGTGACTAGACTAAGCTTTATATGGGAATAAGTTCTCTGGCGAACAACTTACCCCATTTCAAATGGGTTTCTCTCGGACACCCATTTGACGCATGACAACCATCCTACGCCTTACCCCACTCACTCTCTTGAGCTGAGTGTTAGGATATGGGACTAGAACTCCCCTCTAAGGCTGAACCTCATATCTACCCACTCCTTAGACCATCAATCTAGTTATCTTGGTTTCACGACTTCTCTCTTGAGAAACCCGAAAACACATTGGTGAACTTCTATTTGAAATCCATTAGATTAAACCACATCTACTAGATGAAATCGCCATTAAACTAAATTTAATAAACCAACAATAAAGACCCGACAACAATATTAACCCATATTTGCTAAATCATACCCCAAGAATGAAATTTTTTAACCATACATCAACAAATAGAAATTATACCTTGAATGATGTTGAAATAAAATGGGTATGGGAAAGTAAATATTGATTTAAGCAAAGAAAGAAGAATCAAGGAGACCCACTTCCAAATTGAAATAGATGAAATCCTCTTTTTCTTCAAGTCTTCAAAACCCTTACAAGCTTGAGAGTAAAAAAATGAAAAAGTATTATTCAATACTATGAAATTATGATAATGTTCGACACTTTTTTGGAACTTTTAAAAACTGATAATAAAACTAGTATTTACAGTTTTCAGAATTAATGTGCAGCGGATCACTCGGCGACTTTAGTGGGAATCGCCGATCAACTCGGCAATCCTCCCTTTGTTTGGGTTATCGCCTTCCTTTCTTGCCCACAATATCTCCGTGTCTTGGTCCATTGGGCGATATAGTAGTGCTTCGCGAAACTACTCGGCTACACGCCGAATGCTCTCTTCTTCGGCTGATTTGATATTTTACTTTAGGGCTCAACACACTGGAACAAAAAATGAAGTAGGCCTCTTTGGCGATCCGCCAAGTCCTTCCATTTCTTCGTTCTTTTCATTCTTTTTGTCCCTTTTTGTGACATAGTGTCCA
>JABWTJ010001108.1:0-129716 GCA_016801875.1 Solanum sitiens | reverse complement strand
GTGGTCTAAAACAAACCATAGATCTTCATATGACTATAAATCATCTTACTAAGAATAAAATGAATATTTTAAAGTCAAAATGTATTTAAATATATTATACATCATTCTTTTGAAATTGACTACAAAGAAAAATATGTCACATAAATTATTTTAAAGTAAAATTTTCATAGTGTAAAGAGTTAATTACATTATATCCCTACTTTTTTCAAATTACAAAATTTTCTTAGAATTAAATAATTTAAGATAAATCAGCACACATGCGGATACATCGATCGTGATACATTGCTATTGAGGAAACTTGCAGACACATAGCTTACAGATGAATTCGAGAGGAGAGGGGTGTATTCGAGAGAGAATATGGATGTATTCGAGAGGGGAGAGATGTATCCAAGAGAGAATAGGGATGTATTCAAGATGGGATAAAGATGTATTCAAGAGAGGATATGAATGTATCTGAGAGGAGATTTTGTAATTTTTTTGAATAGTAGAAAACCTTAGAAACTATAATAAAAAAAATATTAATCTTATTAATTTTTTTAACTTCAAATTGAAAAAAATAATTAATTATATTGGGCCCGTGAACGGGCCTTCAATTATCTAGTTTCTATTTTTATTATATAGAAGAGTCATGATGAGGACGACCAATGGCAATTTTATAATTTTAGACATTATTATGGACAAAGTTCTAAATTTATAATTGTATAATTAATTGTCAAAAATAGTTTTCTTGAAGAATCCAATTTTCCTTTTCAAGAGTCAAAAAAAAAAATTGTTTCATGTGTGACCCACAAACTCATTTTATTTTATTTCTAAAAATCAATTTGTCTTTGTTTGATTATAATAATAATGTGAAAAATAGTTTTACTTTTATACTCTTGAAAATTCAAATCGTTCATCTATGTTTATTACTACTACAACATATTCAATATAATCCTACAATCATCCATTTATGTAATTTCCTTTTTAATTATATATAATGTTTTGTAAACATAAGTATTCATATAGTTTTATTTAATCTATTTTATCTCCAAAATAATATTTATTTTATCTTTATTCCATGTACGTAATTTTATTTTTAATTATATATAATATTTTTTAAACATAAAAATTCATATAATTTTATTGAACTTATTTTATCTCCAACATAATATCTATTTCATCTTTAAAAGTTGTGATTTAAATAAGAAAATAAAAATAGCACAATTCTTAAGAGATTAAAAAAAAAGAATATAGAGTTGATAATGTAAAAATTGACAAATAATGATCGTATAATTGTAGTTTAAGAAAATACATAATTAATTAACGGGATAAATTCTAATATAAATATATGGAATCAAAAATTAATTTGTCATAGAATTATATGTCATATACTTAGAAAAGTTTCACAATAGATAAACTACGGATTGACCTTCATATAATAATGAGTTGCACTTTTTAGTCTTGATTTGTACTTCTTACAATTTGAATTATGATAAATTTATGTCATTCGTCGAGAATAAGAAGCATATTAATTATTAGATTATGAATGCTTTACAATATATAAATAAATATTTTCTCAATTAATATCAATATACTTGAATTTCAGAATTAAGTTACTTTATTACCTTATTCGTATTAAATTTTGGTTATTATCGACTAGATATTTATAAAAAAAACTGTAAAACATAATTGTGAAAAAGGTTTAGCATTTTCATTTTAAATTTTGTTAAACAACAAAATAGTTTTTTTTTAAACTTAAAATGAAGTTTTTTTTTAAAAAAAATAATTTTAAAACTCGTGATCTAAAACAAATCAAAGATGTTCATATGACTATAAATAATCTTAGTAAGAATAAATGTATATTTTAAAGTCAAAATGTTATTAAATATATTAATATATCATTCTTTTGAAATTGACTACAGAGAAAAATATGTCACATAAATTAAAGTTAAAATGAATAACTTTTCAGAGTTTTAAGAGTTAATACATTATATTTCTACTCCTTTTCAAATTACAAAAAAAATCATAGAACTAAAAAAATTTAGGTTTATCAGCAAACATTCGGAAACATTGGTCATGATACATTGCTATTCAGGAAACTTGCAGACATATAGCTCACGGATGAATTCGAGAGGAGAGAGCTATATTTGAGAAGGAATATGGACGTACCGGAGAGGAGAGAGATGTATCCAAGAGACGATAGAGATGTATTCAAGAGGGGATGAGATGTATTCGAGAGAGAATATGTATATATTCGAGAGGAGATAGTGATGTATCTGACAGAAGAGAGAGATGTATCTGATAGGGGATTTTTATAAATTTTTTAAATACTAGAAATTTTTAGAAATTATAATAAAATAATATGTGAATTTAGGGGGAAAAATTAAAAATTATTAAGATAATTAATTATATTGGGTCCGTTAACGGGCCTTCTATTATATAGAAGAGTGAAGTGGGAGGACGACAAGGGCGTAAATGTAATTTCACGCTAACAAAAATCTATGAAGAAAGATAAATAATAACTCTAGAAATATCTTTTTATATATGAAGTGAATAATGATCAAGGGAAAAAATGTAATTTCACGCTTACAAAAATCTATCAAGAATGATAACAAAAAAATAAATAATTCTAGAAACTTCTTAAGTTATTGTTATTACCATTAACTTATATTTTGTTATTACTTCACTTTCTGTTCTTTTGTGAGTTATTGTGATATCTATTTTATTATTACTCTATTTTACTATTACTTTAATTTAATTCTTAATATTTTTTTCTATTTATTATGCTTATAAAAATGCCTACTTTTTATATAAAAGTTTATCATGAATTAATTATTTCCATCTTTATTTTGGCTCTAATAATATATTTGAAAATGAATAAGTGTGATAAAATTAATAATATATATTTGATTGAAATTAAAGAAAAAGTTGTTGAAAAGTAACTTTACAAATAAAAATGAATAGGATGATATATTTGTATTAAAGACGACTAAGAATAAAAATGTAATTTCATCCTAACAAAAATCTATCAAGATTAAATAATTCTACAAACATCTTTCTATATATGAAGTGAATGATGTTCAAAGGTAAAAATGTAATTTCATGCAAGCAAAAATCTACCACGAATTATAACAAGAAATTTAAATAGTTCTAGAAACATATTTAGTTATTGTGATAGTTGTTTCTTATATGAAAGTAAATAAATAATGATTACGCTTAGCTCTTAATAATTATATATCAAGTATAATATTAGGTGAAGTCAATCAAAATTAAAATTAAAATTTATATGTATGTGTAAATTTTGTGTATTAAAATATTTTTTAATTTTCTGATTTTAAATGTGCTATATAAAAAAATTAAAATTCAGAAGTTAATTTTCTATTTGAAACAAAATAAAAAAATATGTTCATGTAAATCGAAAAGGCGGGATTCATATATTAAAAATGAAATATATATGTGTTATTATTAAAATGAGCTTTCATATATTTCTTTTAAGAAAAATCGTTTGGCTTCCTTCTATTAATTTGTGCATATATGTGGAGTTTTAAAGATTTGAACATTTTAATATAGAAATATAATATTTTGAAAACTTTAATTCTTCGTTTTAATTTCTAATTTGTTACATATTTGAATATTATATATAAAAAAAAACTTAAAAACACAATGTAACAATTTAAGATATTTTTAGAAAAACATAATTCAAAAACATAATGAAATTTGATTGATTCCCTTATTTTATTGAAACAAAAAAAAAGTTTCATATATTGTTTGAAAATAACGTAAGAACTAAAAAGTACTATGAATCACAGTAAAATGACAACTAAAAATATGTGAGAATCATATAAGAAATTTCGTTGACTTTCCTAAAATCACTTGTATCACACAAAATAAAACAGGTTTAGTAACATATATAATTCGAAAATGACACAAAAGGTACATAAATTAATAATTTAAAATATTTTTAAAAAAAAAACATGTTAAAAATTTAGTTCACTTTTTCAAATTTCATTTGTGTCACATAAATTGGAAGAAAAAAAACTAACATAAGTTAGGCATTATATATGAAGTGAATAATGATCAAGGGCAAAAATATAATTTCACACTAAGAAAAATGTACCAAGAATGATAACAAGAAAAGTAAATAGTTCGAGAAACATCTTAAGTTATTGTTATTACCATTAACTTATTTTGTTATTACTTCACTTTTTTTTCTTTTGTGAGTTATTGTGATATCTATTTTATTATTACTCTATTTTACTATTGCTTTAATTTAATTCTTAATACTTTTTCAATTCGTTATGCTTATAAAAAATGTTTACTTTATATATAAAAATTTATCATGAATTAACTATTTGCATCTTTATTTTGGTTCTAATTAATATACTTGAAAATAAATAAGTGTGATAAATTAATATTATATATTAAATTTGAAATTAAAGAAAAAAATGTTAAAAAGTAACTTTACAAATAAAAATAAAAATGAATAGGATGATATATTTGTATTAAAGACGATCAAGAATAAAAATGTAATTTCATACTAACAAAAGTTTATCAAGAATAAATAATTCTAGAAACATCTTTCTATATATGAAGTGAATGATGATTAAAGGTAAAAATGTAATTTCTTGCAAACAAAAATCTACCAAGAATGATAACAAGAAAATTAAAAATTGGGAAGTTCGCATAGTCCCGTCAATCTTAATTTTTTTTCTTGAAAATATTAGCTTGGGTACACTTAATTGCTTTATTTGATAGTTTTAAAAAATAAAAAAAATTGACGATTTCGTTGTTTTTATTGAGTATATAATTTAAATGAATCTCAACCATAAATTATTATATAGTACAAATGGCATGAATCTATAAGGTCATTGAACATTACTTGACCTAATTATTTTTGGCCGGATCTTTATCCTCCAATTATAATTGTGATTGGTAATTAAAAGGTAAAAATAATAAATGATGTGCCCCAAAATATCAGCCTACTAAGAAAAAGAAAAAAGGTATAAAACGTGTAAAGTTATCCACATTTAATAAGTTGTCATGTCATATTTATAATTAAAATGTTTATATTGTAAATCAAAAGACTAAATTTATATTATGCAAATTAAAGTGTTTAAATAGAATATCTAGTGACTTCTTTATGTGATGGTCCAAAGGTGCATATTACTCAGCACTGCAAAAAGAAAATCTCACTAAAATAAATTTTTTGAATGATTTTTAAATTTATGCCGAAGAAAAGAATTGAATTTTGATGTGCAAAGGTGGAGCATAAATAAAGAACACAAACTGAGTAATGCATACTTTGATAACATCGGAGTCAATTAGAAATTGAAAAGATAAAATTGATGACACAAGAAGAAGACACGTAGTCATTATAGAGAATTGAAAAGACATAAATACCCTTAAGTAATGAAGCAAACATGTTGAAACAAATCTTTTCTCTTAAGACAAAAAGAAATACCCTTGAGTAGGGCTGGGCGTTCGGTCGGTTCGGTTCGATTCGTAAATATCGGTTCGGTTTTTCGGTTTTCGGTTTGGCCAAATGTGAAACCAAATCAAACCGAAATAAATTCGATTTGGTTCGGTTATTATAATTTCGGTTTGGTTTCGGTTTAATCAAATTTAATACAAATTTAGCAGGACTCAAACAATTATTAATGAATAACTCTAAGTACCCACAGAGAGCAGAACTTCTACATATATTTTCCATTTTGACTGAGGGGGTTATTATACAGCTTTGCCACAACTTTTAAGTATTTAATCAAAGATTGGTTCAAGGTAAGCACAGATAAGCTCAATACTTTCATAGACTGGATAATCGTGAAGTCCTAATGGTTCATCCACTGATCCATGAGAGATACATTAGTCCATTTGAAATTAGACAAGTTAAACAAGGCTACACACATATTTAATATGACATCTACAATCAACTGCAAATAAAGATAATATTTTTATTGAGGTTTACTTATAACTTTAACATCTAATAACAGTCAGAGATGAAGTTTTTGAAGGCAACAAAATCAAATGTTGTTGAAAAAATTGGCAAGCACAATTTCTGAAATGTTTGCACTCGTATGCCCTTGTCATTGACCACCAAATACCTGTATAAAATGATGAGCAGCTTCCATCAGAACATAAGCAAGTCTTTTATTTACCTCTTTCACCAGAGCAGGGAATGGAGGTAATGGAACTTACTCCGGCCAAAACGTCCTTAGACAGACTAGGCTTGAGTTTCCCAGCTTGAACTTACAGTTACGAGTGATGACTGACGAGAGCTGAGAGTTGAGAGATGAGTGACGAGTTGAGTCGGCGAGATGAGAGGCGAGTCGGCGTCGGCGACCAGCGTATCTGTAACCTGCGTTACTGAGATAGGCGAGTCGGCGTCGGCGTCGGCGTATGTAAATATGTAATGTTATCAATTTAGGGATTTATCATCAATTGATAGGAAATTAGGAATTTGGCCGACTAAGAAAGGGTAATTGGGTTAGGAATTTGGGTAGTTGGGCTGAGACTTAGGAATTTGGTAGTTGGGCTGAGAATAAGAGTTTGTGGGCTATTGGGATGGGCCAACTGGGAATGGGTAACATATATACATATACATAATTTCGGTTTTTCGGTTAACCGAATTTTTAAATCTAAAAACCGAAAACCGAACCGGAAAATTGAAATATTAAAATTCAAAACCGAAACCGACCGAAATAACCGAAAAACTGAAACCGAAATTAAAAAAAAAACGGTTCGGTCGGTTTTTTTGGTTTGAACCATATTATGCCCAGCCCTACCCTTGAGCAATGAAGCATACATGTCGAAACAAGCCTTCTTTTGTAAATTTGAATGTGTACATTTTATTTTAGTAAAAATAAAAACGTGAATAAGATCTTTATAATAGATATAATTCTTTCTATAAAACAATTTTAATATAGAAAGTGCATTGATACTTGTCTTTTTTCATACTTTGACTCTAAAAAAATAACTCTTAAACAAAAAATTTTGAAACACAATTTGCTTATCAAAAGTACTTCTCAAACAAAATAGCTAAAGACAAATTATTATTTTTCAAAAGTATTTTGTCGATAAGCTATTTTAAAAGAAGTGATAAAAATAAGCAATGTTTAGCAATAATAATGTCAAACAGACTCGGAGTCTTTGACCTTATTTACTATCTTTAAGGTAAAGTCGTCTAAATATGAATTCATATCTGAATATTAAGATATGCATTAAGATCTGAATACTAAATAGTTAAGGTTGTTTGTTTTCTCAACACTTGAATGTATAAAATATGTTTCTTTAATATATATTAGATATTAATCCAAATAAAATACTAAATTGATCTAACAGTATATCAATAAAATATTTTAAATTTTTTATATGACAATTGGTGGTGGTAATGACTTACGACAATGATTATGTGTGCCGATTTGGAATGGTGTTATTTGAGAATTTTTCATCAAAATAAACTATTATTAAAATTAATTCACCAAAATAGTACATTTTTTTAAAAAAATTACGAAATTGCTATAAACTTGGTTCATAGTAACGTTTTCGATTTTATATTATTAAAAAAGTTAATGGAAAAAAGGACGGACGAATAACAACGTTTAATAATAACACGTCATTGGAGATAATGTTTCAAACATAAAATGTTACCCTGAATAACGATTGTAGCGTGTGTCTAATGTAGCACATTCATTCATATCAATTGAGAAAAAACCCATCGACTAAACAAAACCTCATTTAATTATATCAAGTTGAACAGAAAATCTCGAAGATTGTTGCCTGAGAGAAAAAATACTCACCTCTCACCACTTTATTCCTAATGCACATGCAATTATTATCGGAAAGAAAATTTCACCTCTTACAAAATTGACACACTAACTACACTCAATTTGAAATCCTTTTGTTCAACTGTTGAAGATTTGACACACTACAAGAGATTTTATAGGGGTGAAACTTTCAAAATTTCGAAAGAAATGACAATTTTACTGGCAAAAATCGTTCAAACAGCTTTAAAAGAGAAGTATCTTTTTGCGATTGAGGTAAATTTGTCACAGACTAATACATATGACCTTAAATTTGATGACTATTTTATTTTTATTTTTGTTAATGAAGTTGACGTTTTATGTTGTTGAAATTATTTTAGTAATGGTATCCAATTTATTTAAGAGTTGCGACTTTTAATTAAAACTTGCAACCCAATAAAATATAAAACTTGCATCTCACAATCCGTTCACTCTTGTTTGATGTTATCATCTTGAACTCTTTATTTTTTTCCAACCTCCAAATCGCTACAGTCCATTTTAATTTTTCTTTACTACTAAAACACATACCTTTTTTCAAGTCTTTTTTGGCATCCTCAAACTTTCATCTCAGATTCACTTGTAGAAAGTATCTTTCTCATTCTCCAATGTCCTGAAATATGGTTCATCATGATTTTGCATTTCAGGCACATCCTGTTCACATTGATTTGAATGATTTATACCAATATCATTTAGAGAAAAATCTCTAATATCAACTGATATCTTCATCAGATTTACTTTCATCATCATCTTTTGAAGGATCATCTTCCTCCGAACTTTCATCACTAATTTCATCATTTACATCATTATGGAAATCAATGTCGGATTCATTTTCTCTATGAAAAAATAATAGTTAAATACTAACGAAGTTTTGAAACTAATTAAATAATTTACTACTCAACAAGTTATGTTAACAAATTGTTACACTAAAATTAAGTAAAATATAAACTTGTTACTTTACCTGGCATCATATTTCATGTGACTACTATCAAAATGTCTTTGGCTACTTGAGCCTTCACCAAATGATCGATGGTCACTTATAGACAATTGTTGAAATGATGGTTGATTAATTGTAAAATGAGGTTTGACTGGTCGTGGCAAATTCATAATTTTGAGCCAACAGATTCATGATGAAAATCATGTTGACCACTAATTTGAAATACATCATTTTGATTTCTTGATTTGGCCTTTACATAGATCTCCAAAATATTTATATCAATTTCATCTGTAAATTATTGAGATATGGGAAAGAATTGTTGCAAGGATTGATCATTCTCAATTTTAAACTCAATGAACCTTACATTGTTACCTTGAATAGAATATGGATATTTTCCAGAAATATCAATTTCAATATTTTCACTATTTATTTCCATTTTCTCATGCAATAGTTCAACTAATTCAACATAGTTTGTTGAAGTAGGCATACTAATAATCATTGTAGCACATTCAGGATACCTAAATCCATTCATTTTAGTAATTATTTCGCCGCCCCAATACAAAGAAACCATCACATTATGCTCAAAATTTGCCATTTTGATTCCTACACATAAAAGCAAGACATTTAATAATTAATAAATCATAAAAATATTTATAGAACTATGATAAAATAATAACATAATATGTTATATTAACTTGACTTATTTTATTCATATCTATGAACTTTTGTGAAAATTGTTTCAGTGATGGGCTACACAAGAAAAAAACTTGATTGAAAACTGTTGGAACGTGTTGAACATTTATTTGTTTCAACAAGGTTTAATAAAATTATATGGTCAGTTCGTAAAATGAAAAGTATAACTTTAGCAAAGTGTCGTACTTGCTAGTCACGTTTTAAAGTTAAAATGGTGACTAGGAGTAACATTTTACAATCTGCAAGATTCTGAATTGGCGGGATTGGTTCTTAATTTACAGTCCCATTATTGGATTCTAAAAAAATGTTACTCCGATTAGCATTTTACAGCTAAAACGTGGTTGAAAGTAACAAAATATAAACCGTACTTTTGAGTAACTTTTTAAAGGTAGAAGTAATGTCTTACACTCGGCAAGATTTTCGCAAGATTCAATTTCTAATTTGCAGAGTCCATGATTAGATTTTAAATAAATGTTACTTTGAGTGACGTTTTAGCCATAAAACGTGACTAACAAATTATGAAATGTCACTCGCTATAGCTGTAAAACGTGTTAGTCAGTAACAAATTCTAAAACGTTATTGATAGTCACGTTTTATTGGTTATTAGCCGTCAGCTTTTTTCCATTTTGTGTCATTTTGTCATTGAATAAAATAAAGCCTAAAATGTAATCGTGAACCACGTTTATACTAGTTTCATAATTTTTTTTAAACGTACTATTTTGATGAATTGATTTTAATAATGACTTATTTTTGGTCAAAAATTCGTTAAATGATTATGGTGGTTGTGAGTAGTATCTTATGATATAGTGATTGGCAATGTTGATTTACCATGATTGTTATTGGTGACGAATGACAACTAGAAGTAGAATTATACTGATAGATAATGACCGCATTGAATAATGATGACGTTTCCAAAATATAATATTGACTAGTGATGATAATTATCGATAATAATTAGTGAATGTAATAATAGTTGGTGGTGATAAACTGTAATCAATGGCTAATGGTGATGGTTTAGGTTTGGTCGTGATGACGATTGTAGATGGTATGGGATGACGATTGTGACTGAAAAAGTGATGGTGGGAGAAAGTAGATGGAGAAGCGATTTTGTTTTTAATCAAATATGGAGTTTCCACTCCTTTTATTTATTAAAAGCAAATACCAAGTCATGACCAGTCATAGAAAACGGACTGGCCCAAAAAAGAACAACAAAAATACAATTAAGCCTATTTCATCCTCATCTAATAAGGTGCCTATTGCACATTTCTCCCAAGTAGATATCTAAATTAGGATTTCTCTTCTTTCTCAAAATTTCACCTGTTGGAGCTAAATGGAAATCGCCATTCTCCTTCTTGAGTTGTGGATTTTCAGCCTCGTCTTCTTGCTCCTCTTGTTCTCGCGCATTCTCAGCTGGCAAAGGTAATGGTATTGTGTTTTTCGCCTTTTCCTTTCCTCATATCCTAACTTTCTTCCTTTCCGCTATGAAGATCGCTCCGATGTGGTATTGGTAGCCCAAGATGTTTGAATTGATACCTAGTCTATGTTCTGGCTCGCTTCTCCAAGTAAGTCCTTAGCGTCAATCTTTATCTTCTTCCCTTGAATGCTTCTTGTGTGGACTTGTTTTTCAGCTGAACTAGGTTGTTCTGATCTCCTTCCTTGTAGGTTCTAATCTCGTTCCTTGTAGGTTCTCGTGCCGATTGTGGCTCTGTGATTCCTTTCCATCCTATAATCCCTCTCTTTTTTCTTGCTAGCATTTTGTGATCTGTCATAGTCCAATGCAGAGTGCTTTTTATGCACCACTATGTATGCCCTTTGATGGCAACCAATTAATCTGTAGATATCTTGCTTGTGGCAATTGCTGAAACACTGCATCTGAAGTGTTGTCTGCTAATGTTAAACAATTCTGCACTTTGATTTTCCTTGTTTTTATCCTTAGCATGGGTATGCCTGATTTCTCTGCATTCAGTATTCTTTTGCATTCCACTGGTAGCTGTTGAAAGTCATGCCATTCTATCCTTCCCTACTGCTTGTATGCTTCATTGGCTATCTTGTCTACTAGTTGATTAGCTTCTCTGTAGACATGAATCATGCTGACATTCATATCTTTTGCTATCTCTTGATGTTCTCTATTTCCTCTATGTGATTCCGTGGGACTTTCCACTCCTTTCTTATCATTTTTGCAGCACTTAGTGACTATGTTTCTAAAACAACACTTGTTCCCTCTCCAATGTTTTGAGCCTCAGCATATACCAAATCCCCTTCAATGTTCCTCACACAAAAACCATATGTACTTTCCCCTAGGTTTCCTTTGCTTGCTCCATCTGTATTGCACTTCCATCCCAATTGTGGTTTCTTCCATGTTACTTCATAGCGATATAGTTTAGGCTTGTAATTTTTTAACGCCTCCACTATTCCTTCCCAGTTTTCTGGGACTCTCACCCATGATACACAGTTTTCATCACTTGATAGATCAAGTGTTGACATTGTTGGTACAACATTGCATAGGTGACCTCCTTCCCGTGTTTTCTTGCATTCCTCCTCTTCCATAGCTCCCACATCAGGACTGTTGGTTTCGCCTGATATATTTTTCTCAGCTTAGGGTTTTTATTGCAGTCCACCAATTAGTGGCTAGCTGTTGTAAGCCTCATTCTATTTTAATATCTGCACAACTAGCAAATTGTCTCCATAGCTTGGTAGCTATTGGAGATGTTAGAAATAAATGATGAGTTGTCTCCTGATCATAACTATTGCAACAATAACATCCGGAGGCCATGCAAATTATCATCTTCTTAAGATTATCTTCTATGGGTATTCTTCCTTCCAAACTCCTCCACATAGAAAAATTAATCTTGAAAGGTATTCCCCTACTCCAAATCTTACCCCACCACCATAGTTTCTCCTTATTGTGTCGCAAACTCTCATAAGCAGACTTCGTTGTAAAGGCTCTACCAGACTGACCCATCCACCATGTTGTATCTCTTGCACCTTCTTCCACCCTTGGAATTATATTCTCCAGTATATAGTTTGTCATTTCCTCAGATAGTAGCTCTTTGAGTTTGCAACTGTCCCATTCCCCATTAACTATGAACTGTCTCACTTCCACTTCCCCCTCTCCATTGTGCTCTTGTATATAGTATAATGCTCCTTGCTTCATCCAATTATCAAACCAGAAACTCACCTCTCCTGATTTTACTTGCCACCAGATGTCATGTTCCACTTCCTCCCTAATTTCCAACATTTTCCTCCATGTATGAGAGACCCCATTCCCTTTAGCGAAAACAGGCTGGTGCTTTTCACAATATTTATTCCACATGAATGTACTCTATAGTGATGTTGAAGTTCTGACATTCCACCACAACTTTGCAAAGAGTGCTTTTGTAATAACGTGCAATGATCTGAATCCAATACCTCCTTCTTCCTTTGGGTAGAACATCTCTTCCCATGCTATCCAGTGCTTCCCTTTCTCTCCTCCTGTTTTACTCCAGAAAAAACCTGCAAATAGCTGATGTAGTTGCTCAATGGTTTTTTTCGATGGGTTCATTATCGATAGCAAATATATAGGTATGGATTGTAGGACATTAGCTATTAGTATGTACTTCCCCCCATAAGATAGCCATCTGTTTTGCCACATCAGAATTCTATTTTTAACCTTTTTGACTAACTCTTCAAAATGTGCTCTCTTCCTTCTGCCACGAAAGACGGGGCATCCCAGGTAATTGAAAGGGAAGTTGCCCTGTTTTATCCCAGTTAACCTCATTGGTCTCATCCCCACTATGAGTGGCGTATTATCATAAAGATAATAGAAACTTTTTTTAAGGTTTATCATCTGCCCTGATATCAGTTCGTATCTCCTTAGAACATCCATCATCAAACTAATCGACTTCTTGTCCCCTGAACAGAAAAGAATGGTGTCATCCGCATATGAGAAGTGATTTATTTTGGGATTCCATTTAGGCATTTCGTAGCCCCTAAACTCTGCTTTCTCATGTAGATTGTTTAATCCTCTTGCTAAAACCTCAGCTGCTATTATAAATAAAGCTCGAGACAATGGGTCTCCTTGCTTTAAACCTCTAGACGATCGAAAGAACCCAAAAGCCTTTCCATTAACTAGAATTGAATACCAATTATTGGTTAGGAGCCGCCAAACCATATCTATCACAATTTCGGAGAACCCAAACCTCCTTAATACCTTGATTAAATACACCCATGATACTCTATCGTACGCCTTTGCCATATCTAATTTTACCACCACATTGTGATACTTCTTTCTCATATGAATATCTTTAATAATCTCTTGTGCTAGAATAACATTCTCCACAATACTTCTGCCTTTTACAAAACCAGTCTAATTCCTCGAGATGATGCCCGGAAGAACTTTAGAAATTCTATCGTGCAGCACATTGGAGATAATCTTACTAGCAAAAGTGCATAAACTTGCCGGCCTTACATCAGTTAGGTGCCCCACATTTTCTTTCTTTGGCAACAAAACCAAATTAGTGTGAGTGATGTACCTAGGGAGTTGCTGCCCACAAAAAAAAGCTTTGACCTTTCTTGTTACATCTTCCCCAATAATTTCCCAACAAAATTGAAAAAATAGTCCCGAGAGACCATCAGGTCCACTAGTACTATCACCATTCAGCTCAAATACCACATGTTTCACTTCCTCAAAGCTATGTGTCCTTTCCATCTCATTATGTTCGTCCGACGTAATTTATAAACAAACATCTTAATGATATTAAGAATTCATTATAAATCTTAATCATTTAGACTTATTTAGATTAAATAAGTGGTTGTAAAAAAGAAAAACAAATATACTTATAAATTAAAATTTGAATGGTTAAGGTTCAATTTTCAAAATAAACCAACTTAATGACTAAAATCTAAATAATTAAGATTAAAAGATTGAAACAAATGAGATGTTAAATAAATGAAGTGCACTAAAATCCCCAAATAAAAGAAGGAAGAAAAAGAAAGAAAAAGTTACTTGGATTGATATCTTTTAATAAACAATTACTGATTTTAGCTATATTTTTTATTATTATCATTTATAGCAATACTATGTTAAATCTGCAATATATTAAAAGTGAATTATGTATGCAAAAAATATGTATTAAATCTGTTTTTAAAAATATGTTATGATTGTCTTGTAAGAAATTGACACATTGTGTTATGAGTGTATCAAAATGTGTGATAAATGTATTAATCATCAATAAAATTTGTATTATATGTGAATAATAAATTGTTCTTTGTAATATGTATGAACATTGTATTATAAATGATTTAAAAATGATCAAGTGAAATAAAAATATTATTGCTATAAAAAGTAAATATTTTCTTAATTTTTCTATTATATAGAAGAGTGAAGTGGTAGGACGACCTAGGGTAAAAATGTAATTTCATTCTAACAAGAATCTATTAATAAGATGGTAAATAATTCTAGAAACATCTTTCTATATATGAAGTGAATAATGATCAAGGGTAAAAAAGTCATTTCACGCTAACAAAAATCTACCAAGAATGATAACAAGAAAATTAAATATTTTTAGAAACATCTTTAGTTATTATTATTACTATTCACTTATTTTGCTATTACTTCACTTTCTTTTCTTTTCTTTCTTTTGTGAATTATTGTGATATATATTTTTGTTACTCTATTTTACTTACTTTGATTTAGTTCTTAATATTTTATATATTCATTATACTTATAAAAAATGTCTACTTTAAATATATAAATTTATTATGAATTAATTATTTTCACCTTTATTTTGGCTCTAATTAATATACTTGAAAAGAAATAAGTGTGATAAAATTAATAATATATAGTAGATTGAAATTAAAGAAAAAGATGTTAAAAGTAACTTTACAAATAAAAATGAATAGGATGATATATTTGCATTTAAGACGATCAAGAATAAAAATATAATTTCATTCTAACAAAAATATATTAAGAGAGATAGTAAGAAAAACAAATAATTCTAAAAATATCTTCTATATATGAAGTGAATGATGGTCGAAGGTAAAAATGTAACTTCACGCTAACAAAAATCTAACAAGAAAACTAAATAGTTCTAGTATTTTTAGTTATTGTTATTACTATTAACTCATTTTTTTATTACTTCACTTTTTTTATGAGTTATTGTGTATCTATTCATTACTCTATTTTACTATTACTTTAATTTATTTCTTAATATTTTTCTATTCATTATACTTATTAAATATGTCTTCTTTAATATAAAAATTTATTATTTAAAAATATAATTAATTATTGTCACTTTTATTTTGGCTCTAATTAATATACCTGAAAAGAAATAAGTGTGATCAAAATTAATAATATATATTAAATTGAAATTAAAAAATAAATAAAATTAAGTTTCAATATTTAAAATATATATTCTAAAAGTAGGTCATTGTGTTTATTTGTTAAACACCTATAAAACAAATTTTAAATGTATTCAGAATTGATCTATTGATGGATCAATAGATTCTATCTTCAGATAGTTTATGAAAATTGTTAACATATTGAGACTTATAATTTTAATTTATTCTCTTAATGATTTTCAAATAAAATAGAAAAAGAGTATCATTAAATTAATTATTTAATTCGAATATATTGTTTGACACAATGTTAAAATAATCACTGGAGCATGTGATATTTTATTATTATTTCTCATCATGTTTATTTGAAAATGTCATAATAATTTTTCTTTTTGAAAACTAATTAAATTTCTATTATAAATATATATATGAGAAACTTTCACATATAGCCACTTAAAAATAATTAATTACTCTCCATAGTTATAGTTTGATAATTACAATTTGTAGCTACATGTTATATGGAAGAGAGAGGCGAGCGAGACTGGGAGAGAGAGGAGAGAGGCGAGAGAGAGGGGGAAAAGACTGGGAGAAAGGTGAATTGTATATGTATATTGGTTAGATAATTATATATTATACATATGTATTTGTATATATGGCAAGAGAGATTGGGAGAGGGAGGAGAGAGACGAACGAGACTGGGAGAGGGAGGAGAGAGGTGAGCGAGATTGAGAGAGAGGAGAGAGGAGAGCGAGAGAGGGCAGAGAGTGGGAGAGAGATGAATTGTATATGTATATAATTGTATATTATACATATACATTTGTATATATGGCAAGCAAGATTGGGAGAGGGAGGAGAGGCGAGCGAGATTGAGAGAGGCGAGTGAGAGAGGGCAGAGAGTGGGAGATAGGTGAATTGTATATGTATATAATTGTATATTATACATATGTATTTGTATATTCTAGCGAATTATACATATACAAACGTGACTAATTATACAAACTCAAAGTCAACCCATGTAATTAATGTATAATGTTAGTCGCGAGTGATAATTATAGCAAATTATAGCTATGATGAGTAATTAAATAGTATAAGCATGCTTTGTTGCGTCATTTTTCCATATATATAATATTGTAATATTGAGTCCGTAAACGGATTTTCATTATATTGGGCCCGTATCACGAGCCTTAAATTATCTAGTTATTTTTCTATTATATAGAAGAGCCAAGTTGAGGACGACAAAGGACAATTTTGTCATTTCATATGTATTCTAGAATGTTTGTTTTTATGTTAATGATCAAAAATGTGGTAATAGATTTATAATAACAATACAATCAAATATCTTTTCTTAAATGACATGTGTATCCTAATGATGTGACATTTAATTTGGACCCACATTTTCTATAGATTTTTTGTGTGTGTGTGTGAATTTTTCATTAAACCAAAAATATCTATTAAGCAATGGCATTTTAGTAATTTTAAATTATTTAAGGGTGAAATAATAATTGTATAATTAATGACCAAAATGAAAATCTAGAAGAATTCATACATGTCTTTACTTTTACAATTGACCCATAAAGATATTTTTATAATTTTGTTAAAATGAAGAGTTTCTATTAAATATGTTTTTACAAAAAATAATAAATGCTAATCTTTAAAATGACGTATCAATATTTTTTTTAATTAATTTGAAGATATATAAAATTATATTTACGTGACTAAAAGAATGAACAATGTTTGACTATTTAACATATAGAATATTTTTTTATATCAAATAAGATAAACTATTTGACAGGGAAAATTTGACAATACAAAAAACTAATATTCAAATTCTTAGGAATATTAAAATACAAACTAAAGAAAAATGAGTAGTTAAAAAATAAAGAAAAAACAAAAATAAAAATATCAATAAAAAAGGTCTTGAGAAATATAAAGGAAGAAAAAAATTAAAAAATAATTAATAACTTGAAAACAAAAAGTATATTGGTTATTTTATGGGGGTAAGATTCAAAGTTTCTTTTACAATATGATATTTAGAGTGTAGTATAAAAAAAATTATTAATGTAATTTAGAATATAAGATTATGTCAATTATTATCGTATATAGATAAAATTGCTTTCATGATTGTTGTTATTTTTGTGGAGTTAGAAATCAATATATTAATAAATATTTTCAATATTTAGAATATAACATTATGATAATTGTTCTTGTATATAGAATAAATTTGATTTCATGATTGTTTTTACGAAAAATTAGCAAACTAGTCAAATAACTTAACTTAATTAGTAAAAACCTCCATACTTTATAAATATTAGTAAAAATGTCAAAAATATCATTATTTTAGAAAGGATTGTGTATTCTAATTTACTTCCTATTTTATCTCATTTTAATTACAAATTTTCCAAATTAATCCTCTCTCATATGTTTTTTAAAAAATGAAATATTTTCATCTTCCAATTCTTCTCCATTTCAAAATCTGCCTCTCTTCTTCTTCTTTTTTTTTTCAGAAAAATATATTTATAAAATATTCACACAATCTCTTTTATTAAAATATGAGTCGTTATCCATTTTTTAATATTTGTTTTGTGATTTTATTTTTGTATAAATCGTTCAAAATTGTTGTTTGTAGTTGAAATCACTTTTTGTGTTTGATAAACTCTAGATCACTCTCCAATGGCAGAATCTAAGAGAAAACTGGAGGTATTCAACTTAATCAACAATGTTCTATTTTTCAAATATCACAATTGAAACTTAGAACACAAATGACGATAATTTTGTATTTTAATTTCTTTATTTTGTATTTCAATATCACTTTGTATATAAATAAGTTCTATTTTTTTAATTTTGTATTCATCATAATGGTATACCAACAAAGTCACATTTGTATTTCAACTGAAGTGAGTATTTATTGTGCTCATTTTGTATTTCAATCTTAATTTTCAATGACAACAAGTTTGTATTTCTTTTTCATTATGTTTTCATTATAATTGTATACCAATAACTTTTATATTTTATGTGTTCACTTTACAATTCAAATTAAAATTGAATATCAAATTGTGGTGAGTATTTTACTGTGATCATTTTGTATTTAACTCTCACATTGTATTCAAAATAGTTTGTATTTTTTTGTGTTCATCATAATGATATACCAACAAAGTCAATTTTGTATTCCAACTGATGTGAGTATTTATTGTGTTCATTTTGTATTTTAGTCTCAATTTCAATGACAACAAGTTTGTATTTCTTTTTATTATGTTTTCATCATAATTGTATATCAACAAATTTTGTATTTTATGTGCTCACTTTACCATATAAATTAAAATTGGTATTTTACTTGCATAGTGAATCTAAAATTGTATCATAGTAATCAAAATTGTATTACATAACTGCCAAATATATTTTTCTTTTATTTATATTACAAAAAATTACGAATTGTATTCCAATATAATCTAGTCATTACATATGAATACGATTAAAGAAAGATACATGATTCTAGAAAAAGAATAGCATACATAATGAAAATACTACAATCTGTTGAGGTTACAATATTCTAAAAAATACAAATTTAAAAAACGCGATTTAATCGAATTCATTTCAACATAAATTGAGTATTATCAATGAAAATTTAAAAATCGATACTAGAAATTTGATGAACAAGTGGGATGAGTTCTTTGTGTTTATTTGTTTGAATTTGTGTTTACTTTTGAATTTTTGTAACTGATGAGACTTTTAAGCAATTGTTCCTATTTTAAAAAATTCTCTCCCCTAAATTTCTCCTTTTTGTTAGTTAACAATTATATTCTTTAAATAAAATTTAAACAAGATACATAATAAATTAAAAATTTGACATTTTTACTAAATATTAAAAGTGTTGACAATGGATCCTATTAAATGTTAAAATATTGAAATTTTGAAAAAATTTTCTTGTTTTTATTGTTGTGGAAGTTAGAAATCAAGTTTTTAATAAATACTTTCAAATTAATACCAAAATAAATAGAAGTATTTCTATTATCGAAGACAATAATGAAATGTATCACAAAATTCACCGACAAAGCAAACTACAAACACATTATACTTAAGTTGAAGCAGTAGAGATTTGAAAGGCTTTGAATCGATCTTTACGAATTGATTGATCAATGACTAGTATTTTATCATATGAAAGCTTCTGGTACTAATATTACAAAAAGAAGATGATAATATTGTAGAAAAAGATACCACTTGCAAAATATATGAAGATCGATGAACTTTTTCAAAGATATCAACATTTTATATATTCCTCAAATGCGAAATGTTTTAACTCATAATCTAATGAAATTCTCTATTTCCTTGTTGCATAGATTTTTTTGGAATTCAATTTTCTCAATCTGGATTGTAAACCACGCACTTATGTCGTATGAACATTTGAAAAAGATCATTAAGTAATATATTGAAGTTGTTTATTGTAAAAAAAATAGTATAAAACAAAGAAATCTCATATATTTAGAGGCTAATTACATCCTATCCCAAAAGTTTCCTCAATTATAAAAATCTCGATTTGCTCTCGAATACATTCGTTGATTGTCTGATATATTACTAATGATATATATATTACTTCATAGGAGGGATGTATCCAAGAGGGGATATCTATGTATTCGAGAGGGGGTAGATGTATCCGAGAGGGAATAAGAATATATCCGAGAGAGGATTATGATATTTTAAATTGTGAATTTATGTAATTTTTTCAACAAAATATGTGAAATTATATTGGGCCCCGTATCACGGGTCTTAAATTATCTAGCATTTCTATTATATAGAAGAGTGAAGTGGTAGGACGACCAAGGATAAAAATATAATTTTATACTTACAAAAATCTATTAATAAAGATAGCAAGAGAAACAAATAATTCTAGAAACATCTCTTTGTATATGAAAGTAATGGTGATCAAGGGTAAAAATATAATTTCATACTTACAAAAATCTACCAAGAATAATAACAAGAAACTAAATAGTTCTAGACACATCTTTGATTATGTTATTTCTATCAACACATTTTGTTATCACTTCACAATTTTTATGAGTTATTGTGATATCTATTCATTACTCTATCTAATTATTATTTTAATTAATTCTTAATATTTTTATATTGATTATGCTTACTAAAAAGGCCTACTTTAACATAAAAATTCATTACTTAAAATATAGTTAATTATATTCACCTTTATTTTGACTCTAATTAATGTACCTGAAAAGAAACAAGTATGATAAAATTAATAATATATATTAGATTTAAATTAAAGAATAAACAAAATTAATTTCAATATTTTTAAAAATAAATATTTTAATAGATGTTAAAAAGTAACTTTACAAACAAAATGAATAGGATGATATATTTGTATTTAAGTAAACTAAAAATGTTTACTAGACTATAAAAATGTAGTTATTTATTAAAATATATAATCAAATTTTGTACTTTTACTTGATTTCAAACATATTAATATAAATACGTGTTTGATTTAAAAAGTTGAGGACAATCTACTGTAATATGATCATTTCATATATATTTCATTTTAAAAACTATAAATTGTATTTTTAAACTTCATTAAAATATATTTTTTTCAAGTGGTAAATTTCATCCACAAGTTATATGATTTTTCTAAAAACTATAAATTATAAGAATTTTCTAGAACTAAGTCTATGACACAAATAAATAGACATTAACTCATTCTTCATTTCATTCACTCCTCAATTCTCTCCCCTCTCATGTCTTCTACCAATAAATTTTTCGTCCTTTATTTTTTATTTGCGTCCTCAATATTATATACTCTGGTATAGATCTCTTATTAGGAAAACCAATAATGCAGTTCCGATCAATTCTCTCTATAATGACTCAACTTTCAGCAAAATTCAACTAATCCACACTTTTCAAACACCCTAATGAATCGGTTAACATATTAAATTCAATATCAATCACAATTACTTTTCTCAAAATGCTTAATTCAAAAGAAATGCAACCAGTGAGATAGCTCTTCAAGAACAAAATTTTCAACAATTTCAGAAGTATGTTATATCATCTCCTTTGGTTCTCTTCAGACTTTTCAATTTCAAGGCATTGTTTTTTTTGGGGGGGGTTGTAGAGATAATTTTTGAAGTATCTAATTTACTTGATTTCTCTTTTTATGTATAATCTCAAAACTTCACGTAACATATATGTCATTATATATTTTATTGAAAAACATATATTTATTTATTACTATTATTTTATCATAGTTAAAATTATTTTAAGCAAGTTACATAAATTATAATATTAACTACCTCATGTTAAATTACTGCAGTATATATTATTGTTGCTGATATTTTTATATTCTCTCTCTTTGATATAAAACATTAATCCATCATGTTTATTAATTACTTTGGAAAAACTTCTTTCTTTATTATACAAAATTGTTCTCCTAATTTTAATAAATATTAAGACCAGAGTCATAAGTTTTTTCATCCTTTTATTACTTTATAAAGAATGAGATGATTCATTATAATTTTCATCAGGCATGTCATTATTTTTAATAAATATTATGTTTTAATGTTATTTTCTATCATGTTTATTTGAAAATATCATAATAATTTTTCTTTTAAAAACCTAATCAAATTGCTACTATAAAATTGTAACATTGGGCTCGTAAACGGGCCTTTCATTATCTAGTCTAGTTACTATTACTTTACTATATCATATATTATTATAAGTGGGAAGCTCCAAAGTAAAAAGTTGAATTACCATTTTGCCCCTCTACTAAATTAAAACTTTTATAGTTTTCATATGTATATTTAATCTTCTTATTCTCATTTCAAAATCTTGACCTTTCAAATTTCTCACACAAATTTTAAAAAATATACAAATGAGTAATTATTCCTTAAAGACAAGAAATTAAATTAGATTCATGTATCTTTTAAAGTTAAATTTCATCTCTATCTTTTTTATATTTATTTTAATAGTATTTGACCTTTCAATTTTCCATGTGTCTTTTCAAGTTTCCGTAATTTTGTTCTATAAATTTAATTTTTCCAAGAAAATTTTTTATTTACTATTCCTACAATTCTTGTATGTAGAAACTCTAAAATTTATTTCACTCATTAAATTTTTTTCTTTCATCTTCCAATAGTAACTTCTTTGTACAATCTTCATTCATATTTTAATATATAAAATTTCTTTGTTATTGTTGGTTATACATAGTTTAATCTTCTTAATGATATTTATTCTGATCAATCTTTTCACATTCGTTAAATACTCTATGAAGTGTATCATAAGTTGGGTTTGCCCAATTATTTCATTTGTCTTTTTTGGTTAGATTTCTCCTCCAAAAAGAGTCTACTTCAGATAAATCTATTCCAATATAATTGATTTAGCTACAAATATTGACCAACATTTTTTGTAGTATTGCTAATCTAGCAACATATTTAGTTTTTTTATATCTATTTATGAAAAATTTCTGTTGCAATAAAACTCAAATTTAGATATAAGTTGATCTGTGAATGTCTTTGCATATTTGAACTTTGAAATGTGGACATGGACTATGTTTGGAGCACACAGGTTCATAGTTGATTGTGTGTTCGTGTAGTTTAAAATGGTATGAAATACACGTGTGTTGCACGTGTTCGAGAACTAATACTATATAGAAGCATGAAGAGGAGGAGGACCAAGAGTACATCAATCATTTTACCTCAAAGAAAAGACAAAATAGATAGAAAATCCGTCAATTTACTTAAAACATAAAATAGATAATTAACTTTTTCTCAATATTTCGAGAAGAATCCATTCTTTCGTATCTTTGTTCCAACAATGGAGAGACATTCGATCCTTCACTGAAGCCCTTAGACGAATAGGTAATTTCACGCTCTATGTCGGTGCTTCTAGAATCATCGATCTTCAGTTTTTCTGAGTCCAAAGTCCACACGTAGGATTTCAATTTTCAACACACACTATGCACAAACACTCAAACATAATCACATAAGTTGTGTCTTTCTTTATTCTCCTTTGTGCTCAAACCGTTGTTGTAGGCACCAACAAGCTATCGCTGAAGCATTCAAGATGATGAAGCCCAATCGTTGAAGATGGATGCCATACCTAGGTGTTTAATAGAAAATCGAAAAAGAAAAGGCAGCCGACAGATTCCATCATCATCAATCTTCTTGCTCCGTATGCTTAAAATATTCTTTCATTATATTTTATTTATTAATTCCGTTTTATTATCATTTCCATCCCTTTGATGAACTGAATTTCATTATCTGAAAATAAGTGTATTTATTTCTTCTATACTCTGTTTTGGTTATTGTTTTCCTTTTGGTATATGTATGTGTTTGTTAAAAATTATTACTTTCTTCCAGTTATTCTTTTTAAAAAACTTAAGATGTCATTTTAATCTGTTACAAAAAATGAACAACATATTACTTTTGGATGGTTCAGCAGAGTTAAAAAACACCATTAATAATTTCTTCGGAAAAGGGTCAAAATTGCCCCTGAACTATGTGAAATAGATCACTTATACCCTTCGTTACATTTTGGGATCAAAAATACCCCCGCTGTTATCCTAAGAGACCACAAATACCCTCAAGAGTTAACACCCCAATTTTTTAGTGACGTGGCATGCCACATAGGACTAATTCCTCCACCTAAGCGTTGCCAACTAGGATTCATTCAAAAGAACTAGACCTTTAGCGGCGACAATAGTTGCCACAAAAGCCCAAAATATCGTCACTAAAAGTTTTTAACATTAAATTCTAATTTTGTATTTTTTTCTTCATTATTTTTTTAAAAAAAAACGCAAATGATATCGATTAAGTAGGAGTTTGAAGACACTGTTTTATTTTTATGCTGTATGAAAATGTATAAAATGTACAATGATGCATTATATAGTAGGAGATGTGAATCGAGAAGTAATTTTCATGATTTTTTGTGATAATATTCGGTGTTTTTAATATTAATATTGCAAGTTATTTATTTTAGAAAATTAGGTTGCGATCGAAAATTAATTATCATATTTTTTTGTTGAAAAAATAGATTTTACTATTAGTCATCACTAAAAATCACTCATAACCTTTAGTGACGATATTTTGGGCTTTTGTGGCAACTATTGTCGCCGCTAAAGGTCTAGTTCTTTTGAATGAATCCTAGTTGGCAACGCTTAGGTGGAGGGATTAGTCCTATGTGGCATGCCACGTCACTAAAAAATTGGGGTGTTAACTCTTGAGGGTATTTGTGGTCTCTTAGGATAACAGCGGGGGTATTTTTGATCCCAAAATGTAACGAAGGATATAAGTGATCTATTTCACATAGTTCAGGGGCAATTTTGACCCTTTTCCGTAATTTCTTTCTATCTGCTTAAGGTTGGTGGGTAGAGTTAACAAATACTTGAGTGGGTTTGCATTGTCGAAGTTAGTGTTAGGTTCTTAGATACTGACATGAACTCCACTTTTGGTGTAGTAATGTGTCTCATCCTATCTAGGATGGTGTCCCGTAGACAAGATGCTTATGCCAAGGTAGCAATGGTGGCTGAAAAACAATTGGCTCCTGGCATATGTTTAAATTAGTGGGATGCCCATGCTCTGATGAAATTTATATTGGGAGTAAAACAATCTTTTTTCACTTTCTTTTCAGGGGAGAAGCAAGTTGTGAAAAATTCTTCTAAGCATTTTAAAAAACTAAGTTATTTTCATTTTGCTATTATGTACTCCAGCTATGCTTTGGCTATCTGTATGGTGCAAGGTTCACCTTGGGAAAAAGATATACTGGTGTCAAGTTCTCAAATGTTTTCAACGCCAAGCTTCTCCATTCAGTAGCAAGTGATTTACTTTTTCAGGTACACCAATTTAACTATGCATGAGTTTGAGAGTGATTACACTACATGCACTTAGTGTTCTTATAATAAACTAATTAATAGTATAAGTGAACTAATTTGACGGGGCTTCTCAAAGCTTGTAGTATTGTACTTAACATGTGCAATGGAGATAATATACTTAAAAGGGGAAGAGCTGAACCAGCGTAATACTTATAATTTATTCTATTTCTCCTTTTGCTTCGATCATTCCTGGCCTCTAAGGACATGCAAATAGGCAGAGCTGCAAAGTTAGTGAGAGCATAAAATGAATTATTTTAGTTTTTTTTTTTTGAAAAAAATGAATTATTTTTGTTAATTCCTGTCCCCTTTTTTAGTTCATCTTCTCAATGTTGTGTTTTATAGAATCCTCCATTTAGTAGTTTATTTCTTGAAATGTATTTAGCTTGAAACCATTACTTAAAATTTTATGATAAGTAAATTGTTGTAGGGAGAGTTTCCTGCAAAAATGTGTGATGATGGTGGCGAATTGACGATGCACGGGAGGAATGTAAGTTCCGAATTCTACTTTTATGAACTATAATATTGATTTCTAAAACAACCCCCTGACTATATCAAGTGCATGTGTTCTTTAATCTTTAACTTGCTTCCATTCAATTGTTATTAGAGTAAGTCCGCTGAATATTTGACTCTTCAGTTCCATAAAGTAGTTGTTAGTTTTTCAACTTTTCTATTTGGAAACTATTTTTTTCTTTTTCAATTTTTTCCCAGACTACTTGGTTGGATGAATAGGAAAGTTCTCGATCTATCAAGTCGAAACCAAATGAACTTTCTGTTTAGACAGCTTTTACCGCAGGATGTAGAACTCCCAAATATTGAAAAAATGTAAGAGCAATCGGGTAGTTAGGCTTGTTTCCAATTTGAAGCTGAAGTGCCAGAAAGCAATACTGCAAGACATGATCTATGCGTATTCCTATTTTTGGTGTAAGTGCTTAAAAGTTGAAACTGAAGAAGGTTAGAGAGCTGTGAAACCAATGATTGGTAATACAGAAGATTTTCATTGGAGTATTTAATAGTGACTTATGTATTTGAACATTTGGAGAAGAGAGCTTGAAAGTGACATGCAATAAGGAAGAAATAAATTAAAGTGAAAATAAACTTGTGTTGTCTCTTTCGGTTTGATGGCGGGATTTCATTTACTTTGTACCATAGTACTATGTTGTTGTTTTTGTAGATGAGAACACACAAAAGTATAATAGCACTTTCCCTAAATCAACACCACTTTTTTAAGGGACACCAGTTAGTTTGCTCTATGATTTTTGTTTTCTCTATAAACATATGTTGACTTCAAGGAAGTTCTATGTTGTGGTTGATTGGTGGGATATCACAATTGATAACTTCTTCTTAGTTGGAAAAAACTTGGTTCATATAGTTGTGTTTCTTATGCAATCAATGTTCTAAGCGAAACTTACAAGATGTCATATTATTTTAATTTACTCTTTTAAAAACTTCATTCTCCAGGTTGTGTGTACTGAAGAACCTGAGAGAATTAGAGAACTGATTGCTATGGGTGCTTCGTTTGATCATGGGGAGGATGGCAATCTGCATCTAGCCTGGGAAGCTGCCACTCCCATCGCCAAATTGTCCATGCTGCTGATATGAGAGGCAGAGAGATAGAAGAGGTCCTTATTAGAAGCAATTATTAAGGAACCTAGAACATATGTTCAACGCCATTTTTCTGTAGATCTGTTGACCACTCAAGTAAGTTTATTCCTTTATACCAATTGTTTATGTTGGTTATTATGGAGAAAATTTTCTGTTCTAGCATCAATTTGATCTGAAATGAAGGGTAGTTGCTTTAATCTAATTAAATTTGGCATTATTATTTTGCTTATGTGTCATAGTTGATTCAAATGACATGCATTCAAACAATTGCTATGTTGGTAATCTTTGGTTCTTTCATCATTAACTTTATCGTTCTTTGGGTTTAAAGATATTCATGTATTATGATGTATGAGTTTGTGTAGGTGCACTGATCATGATTCTGAAGATGTATAAATGGCATTTAACAAAGTTGCAACCTAACTACATATGATCTGTATGTTGTGAATACTGTACAGAGATTTACATATGCTACTGGTGTATGATACTTGACTTCATATACATACCTGAAAATATTAGATCTCAAATCTGTAGAAGTGCTCCCAAAGTCTCTATTAATTAACACTATTACTTATTATTATTGTGTCTCATAATAAATTCTCAACAAAATGGGGATTCAATGAGTTGTTAAACTTCTGCTTGTCTTACATTTTTAATTTCCTATTGGCTTATTTTTTTCTTTTTAAAGATTCATTGGCCCGTTCTGGTAAAAAATGTTGCCAATAACTTTAAACCTGAAAACTTGATTCCAACGGATATACTAAGCACATGGTAAGTACCAAAGAAACTTCATGATTCTGGGAAAATTAGAGTTATTGGAGTTAGCAATTTCTTTATTGAAAACTGAAGATCTTCTCGAACTAAATCTTATTCCTCTTTTTATTAATCAAGTGGAGTGCCAATGGTATGATCAGAGAGAAGGTAAGTGTATGTGATGAGAGTTAATACATGAAAAATACATCTTTTGAAGTTGTGTAGTCTGTCAATGAGCCAAAATTGTGCTATTGTTGTAGTTATAACTTATTATTAATTACATCTGCCTATAACTATGACTACAGTATTATTGATGTAGTTACTTTGTGATGAAGGGTGATGCATCATCCAACTTTGTAGTGATAATTAAACAAGTTTAATTACTAGCTCTTTGTTTTAATGAAATTAACAAAAAATTGGTGTAGTTGTTTGTATTAATTTTCACTATTTGTAAAAAAGAATCCTTTTCTCTTTTCTTTTCTATTTTTTATTTGCTATGTGGATTTTAATTGTTAAGTGAAAAATGCTATCATTTTTATGATATGCTTAGTTTGTCAGCATTAGTTCAAAGAGGCTTAGCAGTTGTCCCTATTCTATAACTTGCATGGTAGATTCTATATTTTATATTGTTAAACTTATATATTATCAGCTTAGCTAAGTAGGAGGAAGTTACTACATGTTCATCATGTAGGAAATGAAAAGGCTAGACATACCCAAAAATGAACCGAAGCAAGTCGTGACTTTTGTTGGCTGCTGCAATAGGAATGAAGTTAACATGTTAAAACAGAAAAATAAAGATTCCTCTGTAGAATGCAACTTCATTATTTGTTCCTTGCATAAATAATCTAGCCCAACTTCATTATTTGTTCCTTGCATCAGTATTATCCATGCTCTTGAATAATTAAAAGCATAACATTTGCTCCTCTTTTTGGCCCAAAAATACTAAATTCATGTTGTAAAGTTGTTCTCTAATGTAGGACTATATAATTAGTTGGTAAACAAACAGTTAATTTATGATCCATATTTTCAAGATGTCCATAAAGTTTCATCCCTTTATAATATCGAAGGAAAAATATATTGTTGACATATTCATAAGAAAATCAAATAGTTTTAGAAACATCTTTAGTTATTGTTATTACTATTTATTTATTTTGTTATTACTTCACTTTTTTTTGTAAGTCATTGTAATATTTATTCATTACTCTCTATTTTACTATTACTTTAATTTAACTTTTAATATTTTTTATATTCATTAGGCTTGTTAAAAATGCCTACTTTAATATAAAAATACATTATAAATTAATTATTTTCACCTTTATTTTGACTTTAATTAATATGCTTGAAAATAATAAGTGTGACAAATTAATAATATATATTAGATTGAAATAAAGAAAAAGATGTTAAAAATAATATTACAAATAAAATGAATAGGATGATATATTTGTATTTAAGACGATCACGAATAAAAATATAATTTCATTATAACAAAAATCTATTGAAAAAAATAGCAAGAACAATGAATAATTCTAGAATAATCTTTCTATATATGAAGCGAATGATGATCAAAGGTAAAAATATAACTTCACGCGAACAAAAATCTATCAAGAATGATAAAAAGAAAACTATATAGTTTTAGAAATATTTTTAGTTATTATGATTATCATTAACTCATTTTGTTATTACTTCATTTTTTTAAAGACTTATTGTGATATTTACTCATTACTTATTTTACGATCACTTTAATTTAATTGTTGATATTTTTTCTATTCATTATGCTTACTACAACTGCCGGCTTTAATATAAAAATTCATTATTTAAAAAATATGGTTAATTACATTTAATTTTATTTTTCTTCTAATTAATATACCTAAAACGAAATAATTAAATATAATAAATTAATAAAATATATTAGATTAAAATTAAAGAATAAATAGATTTAGTTGTGATATAAAAAAATAATATTTTAAAAAATATCAAAAAGTAACTTTACAAATAAATAAATAGGATGATATATCTGCATTTAAAGTAAATTAAAAATGTTTACTAGATTATAAATGAGCAGTTCTTCATTAAAATATATAATCAAATTTTTACTTTTATTTGATTTCATACATATTAACCTGAAGAGTGAATTAACATATCGAAATTTGATATTTTTCCATTATATAAAAATATAAAGTTGAGGACAATCAAGGATAACATGGTCATTTCATATATATTTTATTTTAAAATTCTATAAATTCTATTTTTAAATTGATCAAAATGTTTTTCAAGTGGCTAAATTTCCTGCATAAGTTACATGATTATTCTATAAATTATAAATTATAAGATTTTTCTAGAATTAAGTCTATGACTTAAGTAAATAGACACTAACATATTCTTCATTTCATTCACTCCTCAATTCTCTCTCTTCTTATGTCATATTTCAATAAATCAGTCAACGTTTGTTTGTAATTTGCATCCTAAATAATACATATATCGATATGGATCTCTTATTAGAAAGATCAATAATGTCATTTTTTTTTCAACACTAAAAACTTCATTTTTGATTAACTTCCTACATGAATAAGACAAAAGTAAAATTCACTATTTTTTATTGTGAACACGTCATTTTTGAAACTTGTCCATATAACAAATTTTAAACAAAATTCAATTGATTCACATTTTTCAAACATTCTTATGAATATGATAATGGACAAGTTAACATGTTAATCCAATATCAATCACAATTGCAATTCTTAAAAGGCCTAATTCACAAGAAATGCATCCAGTGAGCAAGCTCTTCAAGAATAAAATTTTTAAAAAATTCAGAGCATGTTATGACCTTTTCTTTTGTTCTCTTTAGATTTTTAAATTTCATGGTGTTGCTTTTGTTTTTGGATTGTAAAATTAATTTTTGAAGTATCTAATTTATTTGATTTCTCTTTAATGTATAATTCCAAAATATATATGTCATTATCTGATTAATTGAGAAACATATATTTATTTATTACTATTATTTTATCATCAGTTAAATTCATTTTAGGCAAGTTATATATATTATTATTTTAACTACCTTATGTTAAATTACTGCAATATATATGATATTAACTTTTGTCAATATTTTTAAATTCTCATTATTTGAGATAAAACATTCATCCATCAGGTATATAAATTAGTTTTAAAAAAAGTTCTTTCCTTACTATACTAAATTGTTCTTTTAATTTTAATGAATATAAACGCAAAATGTAAAGTCATAATTTTTTTATCCTTTTATCATGTTGTAAAGAATGAGATGATTCATTCTAATTTTTATCAAGTAGGTCATTGTTTTTGTTTGTTAAACACCTATAAAATAAATTTATAAGTGTACTCAAAATTAATCTACAGATGGATCGATACAAAAAATTTTAATATATTGAGACTCATAATTTTAATCTATTTTCTTGAATGATTTTCAAATAAAATAGAAAAAGAATATCATTAAATTAATTATTTCATTCGAATATATATGTTTGACATGATGCTAAAATAATCACGGGAACATATGATATTTCATCATTATTACTTATCATGTTTATTTGAAAATATCAAAAAAAAAATTTATATTTGAATTTTTTAGAAAGAATTAAATTTTTTATGTATCCTTCGATTGTAGAAACAATTTTGGCCTTTATTAACTTTATGCCATCCTCGACCCCTCTCTAAAGGAGTATAACTTGAAGTCTAGACTATTGGGTATAGTACTCACAAGTAGTTTTTCTCACTGTTCCTTGATTTGATCGAATATGTTGTCTTGCTTTCTATCTCTCACACACATGTTCTCCATAGTAATTTATTAAATGTGGCTATGAAGTTTTATTGATTTAGCGCTTTCTTTTTTTTAATCTCTTTTTTTCTTTTTGGAATAGGAAGCAATTCTTTGAAAAGTACAAAGCAACGGAATATTCTGGACATGGATAACATTTTCAATATCCTATGTGATTTATGTGTTCATGGTGCGAACTTCAAAATACCAACACTGGTAGAAAAGTGATACGTTATGTTAATCATGTAGCATAGGATGATGGATGGTATAATGAGAAAATGACACACACGCTTGGGTTTAATTTTGCAAGTGTATTAAAGAAAGTAATAGGTAAGTGTGATATATATGATTGTATGTAGGGGTGTAAAAAGAATATCAAAAATCGATCGAACCAATTGAATAGAATCGTATCGAATTAATTTATTAAATAAATATTATCAATTTATTAAATAAATATTTAATAGAATTGTGTATTATTGTTTATGTGCATACCGTGCCAAACAAGTAGGATGACTTTTTCATTTTGTAAAAGAAAATCAAAAAAATTCTGAATCGAGCAATCTTACATGTGTGTCAATATATTTATATATAAATTTAAATAATTATATATATATATATTTATATATATGTATATATATATATATATATATATATATATATATATATATATATATATATTCTAACATTTTTCAAAAATAAATACAACTTAGGTCCTAGATCTCTGGTGACAATTCAGATTAAACACAAAAAAATGACATCATAATTGACGTTGTTGGGCAATACTCATCTAGTTTCTATTATATAGAAGCATGAAGAGGAGGACGACCAATGATATTTTTGTCAACCAAAAATAATTTCAAGCTTAGTTTAATTGTACCTTATGCAATAAAATATTCAAATTTCTAGAAAAACCAACAAAAATTTATGTAATTCCCAATGAATCCACCACTAAGTCAAAATTGTGAATTCTAATGGCCACACGTGTACCAATACATTCGAAGGAAAAAAAGAAATCATTGCAAAGTTATATGGACCCCATTTATTGATTTATTATTACTACTTCAAAAGCTTGTACATTCAAGGTGATACATTTTTTTAAAAAATCTTTTTTATTTTTGAATGTATAATTTTTAATGAGATTTTTTATACCAAAAATTCAAATTTAAGGGCTTTTAATCATTTCCTTTTTTAAGTGTGGTTTGGTTATGAAAAAATACTGTTTATTTTATTTAAAAAATTTATAGTTGAAGTCGTTAAAGTTGTGCAAAAAATATTTAGAATATAAATATAATTTTTCTAAAGGCATAATACATAAATATGTCATTTAATTTGGTTTCATTTAACATCTATGTCCTTTAATTTTAGATGTTTACAAGTAGAGACGTAATCTTGTATAAAATTGAACAAGTTGACACTTGTGTTCTACTTGACGTGTTACATAAAAATATAATTCACGTCATATGCGACATTTTGTGTCGCTCCTACGTCTGTTATTCCTTGCAAGACGTGTGTATCTACTTCTTCAACTTTATAAATTTTTAAGTGCTTACTTGTGCACGCCCTAAATTGAATGTCATAGATGTCAAGTTAAAAGATATATTTATATATTATGTTTTTCTAAATATGGTTTATGTTCCTCAGTTTCTAAAAATTACTTGACTAATTTACATGAGACATACAACCAAATTGACTAAATAAAATAATATCTCAAAGATAGTTGTATAACGTCATAGATCAGATCTCATATAAGAACTACCACATACTATTACAAAAAACAACATTTTATTTTAAAAAAATTTGAAGTTGAACTTATGTTAAGCTATTGATTTTGCAAATAATTTTTGATTATTTGAATGTATTTTTTTAAAAAAATGGGGTCAGTTTTATAAGAATAAATAATTTGTGATAAAATTTTAAAAAATGATAATATAGTTAGGGGTCATTTGGTTATTGGTTAGAGTTATGCAGATATTAGTTATGCATGATTTAATTATATGATATTAGTTATGTAGAGATTACAACAATACATAAATTATTAATACATAAGCAAGCAAATAGTATCATTTCACAAAAAAAAAATTGCTTTATACTTGAGTGGAATTTCTATTTTATTTCTCTAAAAACACAACTCTTTCTCTGTTTTGATATTATTACTCAAAAATCTTTCTCTTAAAAGAGATGGTACTCAAACTGTTCAAAACTCTTTTTGGAAATCTTAGTTTACTCTCGATCTTAAATCTAAAAATATTTACTCTTGGGAATACTTAGTTCTAATATATCATTTTAAAGAAAATGAACTCAGTTTCTACTCTTCCTCAACTCATGCGCAAGTCTTAAAGAAAAATTAGAAAAAGTTCGCAAAAGACTTCTTAAAATAGAATTTATGCCGAATTATGGACGTAAGTGACTCAATTCAAGAACTCGGTGATATCTCTCATCTAAAAATTATTCGACTTATAGGGTGCATGAGGAATTATGGGCATGAACTGCTGAACACAAGGACTTCATGGGTAACATGTTGTAACCCCATGATTAGAAATATAATCGCTAAATGTGTAGGAACTCAATACCAAGACTTAGAACTTGAAGATACTGCCGCTTTCAAAGATACTCAACTTATGAAGTTCATGTGGAATTTATGGGTATTAAAGACTCGACTTGAGTGTCTAAATAACAATATGGAATTCATGTATACGATTCTTTTCACTCTCATACTTACTTCCTCAAAACTTGGCTCAAATCAATAGTTGATCTCAAAGGATTCACAATTGAACTCAAAGACTTTCTTGAACTCTACTGTTAGCTCTTTCTTGAATTAAAATTATGAATTCAAGAGTTATGATTAATGATATGAAGGATCTCGATGATAGTGTAAGATTCATGAATATATTTTCATCATTCTCATACTCACTCGAGTTTTGAAACAAGTTATTACAAATTATAGAAGACTCCTCAAAAGACTCAAAGGGACTTTCTCAAAAGACTCGAAAGAACTCTCAAGACTTAACTCTTAGCTCTATCTTGAATTTGAATTATGAATTCAAAGTTATTATTTTTGGTATGAAAGATATCTTAATGATTAAATGAGTTTTAGATAGTTAATCGTGATAAATAGTCAAGAAAATATTATTTGGAAGCAAGTCCCCGATGCGGAGATGCATTTTAATATTTGATCACGAAATAATATATTTAAGATTGTAATATTGGACCCGTTAACGGGTCCTTTCATATCTATTTTACTATACTACTATATAGAAGAGGGATTGATGAATTAGGATGACCAAGGGTATCTTGGTAATTTTAAGCTGTAAAATATTCAATTTCTAGACTAGAGTCATCAGGGTATTTTGGTAATTTAAGCTGTAAAATATCCAATTTCTAGAATCATCAAAGGCACAACAACATATGTCAAAAGAGATCCATACGTCTCTTTTCACTCTTTTTTTTATTCTCTTCATCTTCACAACAGGTTACACTTCAGTATTTAGATTTGTTCATCATTTAATTTTTTGCCAAATTCTTTATACGTTTTTCATTCATCTACTTTACATAAGTCCTTGGGTTCCGCTAAGGAATCTAGAAGAGCATAGATGAAAGTTTCACTGAGCTGCATGTCAAATTGCTTATTGATTTCATTATATTCTTCAATATTTTCAATCTTAGATAAATTCTCATCATTTTTTAAGTTCTTCCGTCAATTTTTGTTTAATCTATATCTATTTCTGTTAAGTTTTTGCTTAATCTTCATAAAAATTCTGTGTGTTTTCACTTCTTCTGATCGACTATTCTACCCTGCAGATCAAATCTCTGCTTGAATTTTCATCTACTCTTATGGGTTTTCCAATGTCAGTTAAGTTCTTAATTGATTTCCTTGTTCTTCTCCCAATTATTATACAATCTTCATCATATTCCCTTTAATTTTGTTGAACATTCATAAAGTATCTATATTTCATGGCTGAATCTCAATAACTAAGGAAATAAAGTGATAGATTTCTCTATGTATAAAAAAATCAGTGACATCAGTGTAAATATTAATCTTATTCTAGGTTGAAATGTCTGTATTTGAGAAGTTTTGGATTAGTTTGCATGTTACCACTTTATGTTTGCTCATGTTCTTTTTTCCCTCCTTTTTTGGTTCTCTTTACACTTTCAAATTGCTTTACTTTTTGGATTGTAAAGGTAATTTTCAAAATACCCAATTTACTTTTGGTGTTTAAGCAATCATCTCGTGTAGACTGATTTTCTGCACTTCTAATTTATCAGTGTATTCTATGAGTTTGAGACAAACGTTAATAGTTAAAAAGCCGATATAATGCAATAAAAAAAATGTGATTATGCTTTTACGCTGAATTAAATTTGATATTCTTCCCTAAAGTCTATTATAAACAAGGTGAGAGACAAAGAAACTATTCAATGCTCTATAAAACCATTGGAATCCCACATATATGTTTTTCTCCTTAACTCAAGTTAATACAATTATGCAGATAATTTTAGTTATAAGTAAATATACATTTTCCCATTTTTACTCTTCAATTGATCTTGATGTGTAATCTATAAACTATTCAATAATCTATTGTGAAACTTCGAAATTTGATGATGATTATTGCTTTATTCAAGCACCATGACTAAGATATAATTTTTTTTCCTAACTATTGCAATGACTACTACAATAGAAGGTGAATAGTTGTATTTAGATATTGGTATCTCTTTTCTCACGACTCACATTTCCATATATCTCTACATTTTGTGGTAATGCTTCTCTTGAACTAAATGTTCCAACATACATTAGTTACATGGATAGCCACATTAAGAGTAGCGCCTATTGCTTTCATTCACTCCAATCTTCTAGGTTTGATTGTAGTCGCTTTTGTTCCAATAGAAATTATTATATTTCTTGAAGATGTTTGTTTATGTTGTCTTATTATAGTTTTCTTTTCATGATTGAATTATTTTTCGTGTATTACTCTACATTATTCGAAATCTACATTCTGTTAATTTGAAGGTACTGATTATAAGTTTATACATAAAATTTAATATTATTGTATCTTTTGTGGTACTCATGTACATATGGTATGTTAGTTTAAATTTTTATTGGTTCAATTCCTCTCCTTTATACTAATTCTTTCATGTAAAAGTAAGTAGTTGCACGTTATTTGCTCCAAATTGGTTTTCTCTTGAGAATTCCACACATTTTTCTTTGATGTCTGCAAAATTTTTCTTCATCTTTCTTTATTTTTTGTTGTTGTTTATTGGTTTATTTTGCGCCTTTGATATCTCCAACGGCTAATAGTGTGACAAATGAAATCCAAGGGACTTATAAATATTGAGAGATAAAGAAAATTGTCTTTCCTTTCCCGTGTTAGTGAAAATTACAACTGCTTACCATCATAGAGCTAAATTGTAGAATATTCTAGCATAAGATTTTAGGAGAGACTATACAAAATGAAACCTTGTTTATTTCTGTTTTTTTATCTATCAGAAAGGAGAAAAAGCTTATCAACTAAAAAAATTAGTCAGATATGTTCCTTCAAGTACTAAATCGTTAAAAAGTCAAGCAGTACGATTTTACCAAATATAAGCTTGGTGATAGCTTTCCAACCTTGTGAAACTCATCCATTAAGGCAACCAGCTAAGGCCTTTGATTAACTATTATGGAGTGTTTTTATTATTTTTTCTTCTCATATTTTTAATGATAAACCTTGTCGACCTAGACTTTTGTATCAGGCTGATGTATGCCTAGCATTTCAGTTGTCTATATAATGTGGTCTCAGAGATGAAAATATTCTTGTTTTCATGTATGATGACATTGCTTACAATGAAGAGAGCCCAAGACCAGGAGTTATCATTAATAGTCCTGCCGGAGGATGTTTACAAGGGACTTGCTAAGGTATGTGCTATTCGCCATCGTTATTAGTATATACCTAAATTGTACTCCTGTCTCATGTGTTATCTCTTGAGGCATGATTACACTAGAGATGGTGTCAACGTGGACAAATTTTTAGCTGTTCTCCTTGGTTACAAAACTGCTGTTAATAGGTAACGGAAAGATGGGAGTAGTGGTCCAAATGATCAATTTGCATATTCTATAGTAATCATGGTGGCTCTGGGTTGCTTGGTAAGTAGCTTATTTATGCCTCTTTTGGTTGTTGTTTTGCATTCTATAACACGCGTTTTTATACTAATTTCTTAATGAAGACTTAATTTAAGTCCGCAACTCGATTATTTCACATCTACTGAATATTAATGACCATTGTCTCATTGCTTTTTACTGTTTGAAAAAAATGACATTTATTCGTTCTGTATCATATGTAAAAGATTTATCAGAGGTAATGCGACTAAATATATTTGTGACTTTAAATGATATTATGTATTAATGAAGTTAAGATGAGGACTGTGGAGATGTGTTCCAGTATGAATATTCAATGGCTACATAGGCATGTTAAGTCCAGTTTTTTCCCCGACATACATTTTTCTTCTCATAAACTTGGATTAGGGGTCACCTTTTATTGAGATGAATGTGTGGATATGGTAAATATTAGATAAGTATTAATGTAAATCATAAAAAAGTTTACATAGTTTTATCAGTTGACTAAACAACATAAAAGCAAATTTCTACGCAAGAATTTTGACTCCATACCAAATGCATGGTGTCAGTGGTTTTTCTAATTGCAATTCTATTCATGGTAAGTTCTCATTTAACAATGATATTAGCCAGTGAACATCTTTCTCAATAGAGTAATTCAGAAATATATATTTTTTACGTGAGTCTCACGAGAAAAATACATGATTGGCACCGGTACTCACTTTTATCTAATGTGTCCACATGCGTCATATATTCCTATGGAAATGTCTTCAATGATTTCACTGCTAGAATTATCACCAAATGAAGTAAAGGTATTGGAAACCAATGTAGGCCTTATTTTCGTAAAACCTCAAAGGCTATTGTGAGTACAAAGAACTCATTGTACAAGTTTCTTTGGATTGTACCAAAATTTAGGCTTCTGGAATATGTCAAACTATGGTGAGGGCATGTGAAGTACACACATCTCTTTTTGTTGATTCCTTGAACATAAGTGTCTAAATAGGACATGAAAATTAGAGTTGAAGGGTTAAAATGGAACAAAGTTGAGTTGAAGTGTCAAAATGAAATTTAGGGGCAAGTTTAACACCTTGTTTGTATGGTTGTTACCTGTTGTATTGTGTAGTATTGATTCTTCATTTGCAGATAAAGGAATGTATTCTCTACATGCCGAATGGAAGGGAGGGTGGGAATTTAACTTCACGACATGTACAACAATCTCATAGAGCAAGAGACTTCTTTTGTATTTGATGGTGGGACACCATTAGATGAGAATGGGCTGTGTTTGTACTTGGATTGTTGCATTTTCACATTCATGTTTCGGGTCCAAACCCTGATGTGCACATGGTGTTTGATTATATGTTTATATGAACTTAATGTCTGAATTTCATTTTAAATGGGATTTCTGAAGAACAGTGTGTTAATATTTTTTTTTAAGAATCTCTTTTTGTTGAATTATAGGTAATATGTCCAAGTCAGCCATTGCGTCACAAAAATGGTGGTTTTAATGGGCGAGAAGATTGTCTTCCAGTAGAGACAATAAGAAAATGTTAGCTTTTGTATGATACCTACAATTAGAAGAAGCTAGAGGAATGAGGCTTCAAGGTGAGTGTTTTACCTCCGTTAAGCTTTTTATGTTTACTTTGAATAATATAATGTGTTCTGAGTATATATTTGTGCTACAAGGAGACTAACTATTGATATGAGAAGTCTTAAGGTAAAGAAATATTTTGCAGTACGTTGATACAGATTCATAGTTTTTGACTATAAGCCAGAGAGAAAATAGTCCGAAGAAAGGGCAAGAAAAGCCAATGCAAAAACAAGTCTTTCAGAAGCTCCCGAATTGGGAATGGATTTACTTCTATTTTGAAGAGCTTCTTGAACTTTTTAATTATTTTCAATTTTTCTGTACATTTTATTTTTATTTTGAATTTTTCTGTATATTTTATTTTTCAAAATATTATTACACTTCTGCGAATAAGCCTTGAAGTTGAGGTGAGTTGAGGTGTTTATTGTAGTATGAATAGGGGTGTCTCGACAGTGTTAAAAAAAGACATGTGCCTTAGGTCTCAAATTTAAGGGGCCTCATTTTTAATAATAATAATAGTTATAAGTTATTATTTTTTAAGAAATATTGAATACTATTTATAGAAAAAGTAAATTTTTCATGAAAAATTAAGGAATTATTAGAAGAAATTTGACATATTTAGAGTACTATATCTCATGAAAAATAATTTAAAATAACAATGATTATATTATCAATTGAAAATTAGAAGAAATCAGTTGTATAAAAGTTATTAACAATTTAAGTTTAATGTCCCGTTTGATTTTCTCGTTAGGCCATTAATATGCTTGAGTCGCTCCTGAGTATGAATGAAAACTTGTATCAGTAATTTGGATTTTCGTCTGACAATGAATATGTGAACTCCCCTAATGAGGACGTCCCTTTGTAGTATGGGCTAAAGCAAATACCAAACACAGTTGAAATCTCTGAGCCATTTCATAAAAATTAATGTCAGCTTATAACTACTGAGTATGACTTCAATAATTTCTATTTTGCAACTGTAGAGTTTATAATAAAGCTTATAGCAGTTCTAGATTTGCTGCTCGCTTTTTTTGCAAGTGCTCGTCTATCTGTTAAGAGCATCGTCAATTGAGCATAACAGAGAATCTAATGATGTATTTATTGTAGCATTTGCATTTCTGGGACTTTTATATATTTATAAAAATAGTTCAGCAATATAGTATCCCCTTTTTTTTTATTGTATAGCAACAATATTTGTTCATCATAATCAAACTACAATAGAAAAAAGTCGTAATTGTTCTTTCAAAATTATATATGCCGGGCTCGTGCATAGCACGGGCTTTGTATATCTAGTTTCTATTATATAGATGAGTGAAGTGGGAGGACGACCAAGGGCGAAAATGTAATTTCAAGCTATCAAAAATTTATTAAGAAAGATAATTAATAATTCTAGAAACATCTCTCTCTATATAAAATGAATAATGATCAAGGGCAAAACTGTAAGTTCACGCTAATAAAAATCTATCAAGAATGATAACAAAAAAATCAAATTAATTCTAAAAACATCTTAAGTTATTGTTATTACCATTAAGTTATTTTGTTATTACTTCACTTTCTTTTCTTTTATGAGTTATTGCGATATCTATTTTATTATTACTTTATTTTACTATTACTTTAATTTAATTCTTAATATTTTTTTCTATTCATTGTGCTTATAGATGCCGACTTTTTATATATAAATTTATCATGAAATTAATTATTTTCATCTTTATTTTGGCTCTAATAATATAGTTGAAAATAAATAAGTGTGATAAAGTTAATAATATATATTTGATAAAATTAAAGAAAAAAGATGTTGAAAAGTACTTTACAAATAAAAATGAATAGAATGATATATTTGTATTAAAGACGACTAAGAATAAAAATGTAATTTCATTCTAACAAAAATCTATCAAGAATAAATAATTCTAGAAACATATTTCCATATATGAATTGAATGATGATCAAAGGTAAAAATGTAATTTTATGCAAGCAAAAATCTATCACGAATTATAATATGAAAATTAAATAGTTCTAGAAACATATTTAGTTATTAGTATTAGTATTACCTCATTTTCGTATTTTCTTCATTTTTTATGAGTTATTGTGATATATGTTTATTATATGAAAGTAAATAAATAATGATTACGCTTAGCTCTTAATAATTATATATCAAGTATAATATTAGATGGAATCAATCAAAATTAAAATTAAAATTTATATGTATATTTAAATTTTGTGCATTGAAATATTTTTTAATTTTCTGATTTTAAATATGCTATATAAAAAATTTAAAATTCAAAAGTTAATTTTCTTTTTGAAATAAAATAAATCAATAAGTTCATATAAATCGAAAAGGAGGGTTCATATATTAAAAATGAAATATATATGTGTTATTATTAAAATGAGCTTTCATATATTTTTTTTAAAAAAAAAAATTGGTTGGCTTCCTTCTATTAATTTGTGCATATATGTAGAGTTTTAAAGATTTGAACATTTTAATATAGAAGTATAATGATTTGAAAACTTTAATTCTTCGTTTTAATTTCTAATTTGTTACATATTTGAATATTACATTAAAAAAAGCTTAAAAACGCAATGTAACAATTTACGATATTTTTAGAAAACATAATTAAAATACATAATAAAATTTGATTGACTCCCTTATTTTTATCGAAACAAAAAAGTTGGATATATTGTTTGAAAATAACATAAGAACTAAAAAATATTATGAATCACAGTAAAATGACAACTAAAATATGTGAGAATCATATAAGAAATTTCGTTGACTTCCTAATATCACTTGTATCACATAAAATATAACAGATGTAACATATATTATTCGAAAATGACACAAAAGGTATATAAATTAATCATTTAAAATATTTTTAAAAAAAAGAGCATGTAAAGATTTTAGTTCACTTTTTCAAAGTGTCACATAAATTGGAAGAAAAAGGCTAACATACGTTGGGTCTGCGCTAGCGCAGACACCTTATAGAAGAGTGAATTGAGGGACAACCAATGGCAAAGTTGTAAATAGGCTCTTTTTTAGGGTAATATAAAATTATAATTATGATTACCATGTGTCAATCTAAAATTGTGGGACCCATTTTTTTTTAGAAGAGTACTTATTATTTTATTATGTTTCATTAACACCTTTTCTTTTTGCACTAAAATAAATATGATTTAAAATATCAAATGACGGTAACAATATTTTAATTAGGGAGCATTAAAATAAAAAATAATAAATAAAATAGATAGATAGATAAACTAAATGAAATTAAAGTAAACCAAGAGTCTTACTAAATTTATAATAATAGTTCTTTCGTTAGAGTTTCAAAATTTTGTGAGTCAAATATTGAAGAGAAATAATAAAAAAAATTCCTGGTCAATTTACGTACATTTAATAAGAATATTTTGATGATGAAATATTTTATATTTTAAAATTAACCAAATTAAAATTTATTTAATTATAGTAGATTATTTACTTTATTTACTTAATATTGCTATTCTTTTGTCTCAAATAAGAAGTTAAGAATCGAAACCCATGAAATCAATACATTGGTTAGAGAAGTAAATAAATTTAAGTTGGTTGCTATTTAGAAAGAGTGGCAAAAGTAGCAAATTCCTAATAGTAATTTTAATAATTATGCGATATTCATATGGAAATTCGATTAATTATACTTTGCGTCGAAATAGGCCTATTCGGATATAGTGCTCCCTATTAAGATTTTTTTTCATATTCAAAACTCAAAATCAAGATATTTGATTAAGAGAGAAGCAATATAACTTAATGTTGATGCACTATATTCTTTCATGGTTATTTTATTATTTATATATATTATATCATTAAAAAAATTGTAATGATAAATTTATCTCTAATAAATTAAAGAACAGAATAATTTTTTGTATGTAAAATATAGTCATTAGTGGCAAAATTAGATTTTCTTCAACTATGACATACATTTAACTATAGAGACAATTGATTTTGTAACTGATTGAAGTAAAATAACTAGTGACAATATAATTTTGTCGGTAGTAATAACCTTTTTAGTGACAAAACATACTATTAACTACAAAAAAAATACGTACTTTTTACGATAAATAAATTTGTCACAATTGTTTAAGGATTTGGGGACGATTTTTCTTTTTGTAGTTGATATAATATTTTCAGCGACGAAGCACTTAATCATCTTTGTATACTTTTGGTGACGAATTATTTTTCGTCTCACAAGATTTTTAGTGACGAAATATGGTTTATAAATGACGAAATTATTTATTCCTGATAATCGAATTTGTTTTAGTGTATAGACATGAATTTCTTAACTCAAGGACCTTCGTGGGTAACATGCAGTAGCCCTATGATTAGGAATATAATCCCTAAATGATTAGGAACTCAATACTCAAGACTTAGACCTTGAAGATACTACTCCTTTCAAAGATATTCAACTTATGAAGTTCATGCCAAATTTATGGGCATGAACGACTCGACTTGAGGGTTTAAATAACAATATGGAATTCATATACATGATTTTTCTCATTTTCATACTTACTTCATCAAAACTTAACCCAAATCAATAGTTAATCTCAAAGGATTCACAGTTGAACGCAAAGACTTTTTTGAACTCTACTCTTAGCTCTTTCTTGAATTTGAATTATGAATTAAAGAGTTATGATTTATGATATGAAGGATCTCGATGATAATGTAGACTCATGAATACATTTTCATCATTCTCATACTCACTTACTCAAGTCTTGAAACAAGTTACTCCGTATTAGAAATTAAAGAAGACTCCTCAAAAGACTCAAAGGGATTTTCTAAAAAAGATTCGAAAGAACTCTCAAGACTTAACTCTTAGCTCTACCTTGAATTTGAATTATGAAGTCAAGGTTGTTATTTGTGGTAGGAAAGATATCGTTAATGATTCAATGAGTTTTAGATAGTTAATCATGATGAACGGTTAAGAAAACACTGTATGAAAGTAAGTCCGCGACGCAAATATGCATTTTAATATTTAATCACGAAATAATAAATTTAAGATTGAAATATTGGGCCCGTTAACGGGCCCTTTCATATCTAGTCTAGTTATATAGAAGAGCATGAGTAGGACGACCAATGGCAATATTGTAATTTTAAACATTATTTATGGGCAAAGTTATAACTTTATAATTGCATAATTAGTGGTCAAAATAATTTTCTAGAAGAATCCAATAATCTTTTTCAAGAGTCACAAAAAGTTTTGTTTCATGTGTGACTTCACATAATCATTTTATTTAAGTTTTAAAAATTAATTTGTATTTGGTTGATTATAATAATGTAAAAAATATTTATACAATTTAAATAGTTCATATATGTTTATTGCTACTACAACATATTCAGTATGACCTACCATCTTCCATGATGTAATTTTCTTTTAAATTGTATATAATGTTTTATAAACATAAATATTCATATAATTTTAACAGAAAAGGGTAAAAAATATCCTTAAACTATCCGAAATAGTTCATATTTACCCTTAAATTATATTTCGGCTCAAAACTCTCCTTTCCGTCAAACTATTGGGTCAAAAGTGCAATTCTTATAAATGGAAGTTGTTAAATGTCATGTGAATGTCACATTGCACGCCAATAGGGTTCCACTGTCACATAGACTAAAAGGAAAAGGGTAAAAAATACCCTTAAACTATCTGAAATAGCTCATATTTACCCTTAAACTATATTTCGGCTCAAAACTACCCTTTTCGTCAAACTATTGGGTCAAAAGTGCCCTTCTTATTAACGGAAGTTGTTAAATGCCATGTGAATTCCACATTGCACGTCAATAGATTTCCACTGCCACATAGACTAAATACCGAAATCTTTATTACTCTTTTTTCCCCTCATTTCATTGTTTTCCAGAAATGATTTTACTCCTTCTCCCTCATTTCGCGGCTAAGAGTTTCAAAGTTTTCTTGGTCGCTGGATCTCAAAGTGGATCTTCGTTGTTGTAGGTTAGTAAATCTTTTTTCTTATTTTATCTCCAAAATAATATTTATTTTATCTCCAAAATAATATTTATTTTATCTTTAAAAATTCTGACTTAAATAAAAAAACAAAAATATCACAATTCTAAAGAGATAAAAATAGAGTTGATAATGTAAGAATAAAAAAAATGACAAAATAATGAGTGCATAGTTGTAGTTTAATAAACACATAACCAATTAACGGGATAAATTTTAAAATTGTATAAATATATGGAAACAAAAATTAATTTGGCATAGAATTATATATCATGTATATATGAAACTTTCACAATAGATGAACTACATATTGAACTACATATTGACCTTCATATAATAGTGAGTTGCACTTTTTAGTCTTGATTTCTACTTCTTGCAATCTTGAATTATTATAAATTAGTGTCATTCGTCGAGAGTAAGGAGCACATTAAATATTAAATTATGAATGCTTTACAACTTAAAAATAAATGTTTTCTCAATTGATATCAATACTTGAATTTTTAAATTAAAATTTTTGATTATTATTGATAAAATATTGATAAAAAAAATATTATAAAAATAATTGTGAATTATTTTCTTTTTAAATTTTGTTAAAAGGCAAAATAGTTACAAAACCTTAAATTTTATAAATATAAATTGATCTAAAGTTTGCACTCACTCCCCTTTGATTTATATAATTTTAATTTAACTTAACATGAAGATTTTTTTAAAAGAAAATAACACTTTTAAAATTCGTGGTCTGAAACAAACCATAGATGTTCATATGACTATATATCATCTTACTAAGAATAAAATAAATATTTTAAAGTCAAAATGTTATTTAAATATAGTATACATCATTCTTTTGAAACTGACAACAAATAAAAATATGTCACATAAATTAAAGTAAAATTTTCATAAATTTTCATAGTGTAAAAAGTTAATTACATTATATCCCTACTTTTTCAAATTACAAAATATTCTTAGAATTAAAAAATTTCAGATAAATCAGCAGACATGCGGATACATCGATCGTGATACATTGCTATTAAGGAAACTTGCGGACACATAGCTCACGGATGAATCGAGAGGGGAGGGGTGTATTCGAGAGAGAATATGGATGCATCCGAGAGGGGAGAGATGTATCCAAGAGAGGATAGAGATTTATTCAAGATGGGATAAAGATGTATTCAAGAGAGGATAAGAATGTATCCGAGAGGAGATACTGATATGTGTGACAGAGGACAGAAATGTATCTGAGATGAGATTTTTGTAATTTTTTGAAATAGTAGAAAATTTTAGAAACTTCAATAAAATAAGATATTAATTTGGATAATTTTTTTAACTTAAAATTGAAAAAAATAATTAATTATATTGGGCCAGTGAACGGGCCTTCAATTATCTAGTTTTTTCTATTATATAGAAGAGTGAAGTGGGAGGACGACCAAGGGCAAAAAGTATAATTTCACGCTAATAAAAATCTATGAAGAAATATAATAAATAATTCTAGAATTATCTTTTTATATATGAAGTGAATAATGATCAAGGACAAAAATATAATTTCACGCTAACAAAAATCTATCAAGAATGATAACAAGAAAATTAAATAGTTCTAGAAACATCTTAAGTTATTGTTATTACCATTAACTTATTTTGTTATTACTTCATTTCCTTTTTATTTTTTTTGTGAGTTATTGTGATATCTATTTTATTATTATTCTATTTTACTATTACTTTAATGGGAAAAGGGACGGATTTACCCCCGAACTTTAATAAATGCTACGAATATGCCCTCCGTTATACTTTGCATCCACATAAATCTCTGTCGTCAAATTATAGGTACGCATATACCCTTCTCACTAGCGGACCTTTAATTTTTTACACGTGTCTTAATCCTATTAAACTATCCGTTTGATCTTTTTTTTAAATCCATAACCCAATAATTCGCCCCATAACCCAATATCCACCCAATTTCCTCTAAAAGAAATCCTAACTAAAACACCCACATTAACAGGGACAAGGTGGGCGGCAAGCATGGCTGAGAGCAAATGTTAACTATACTAATTAGGCTTCTCATCAACATTTTTACATTGGCGATTGGCTTTTTGAGACTCCTTTCACCTTTAATTTCATTCATTCTATCTCATACTAATATGATTTTGTTTTGTCTTATATCTATTGAAAGTGAAACATAATCTGTGCAATTTAACTTGCTACAGAATAAAACTTGCATGATTGAACCTTAAACTGTGGTTTCGTTTCAGATTTTGTGTTTGACAAACACTATTACAACGTGCTGGAGGTGAACCAGACGAACTAACTCAGGCAAGGGGTGGGAGAGATGTTTTCATCTAACTCAGGCAAGGCCTTATTACTTTATCAGCAGTGGAGGTTACTGCTTCCCTGGAATGAAATTAGCTATAAATATTGAAGAACCTTTGCCAGCTTCTCCTGCACCTTCTTCATCAGACAAAACTAATGCTTTCCTCCTCCCCAATTGACAAACATTTGATTACACCAGTTTTCGCGATTAGCAATCTTGTGTGGATGCTCTTGTTTGCTCAAGCTACGTAGTCGTGACTCCAGTGGCTTCTCTGCAGCCTGAGGATGATCTATGATTTAATCTTTATGGATTTATATTTCTTTCACACAGACACATATACATATCTAGGTTTATCTTGATTTTGAGTTTGGAAAATTGTTTCTATTTCAAAGTTTGTATGTTTAGGAGTATTTCTCGTTAATTTGTGTGTTTAAATTAGGATCCTTTTAGAGGAAATTGGGTGGGTATTGAGTTATGGGGCGGATTGTTGGGTTATGGTTAAAAAAAGGGTCTAACGGGTAGTTCAATAGGATTAAGACACGTGTAAAAATTAGAGGTCCGTTAGTGAGAGGGGTATATATACACCTATAATTGGACGGCAGGGACTTATGTGGACGCAAAGTATAACGGGGGTTATATACGTACCATTTATTAAAGTTCAGGGGTAAATCCGTCCCTATTCCCTACTTTAATTTAATTTTTAACATTTTTTCTATTCATTATGCTTATTAAAAAAACCTACTTTTTATATAAAAGTATCATGAATTAATTATTTCAATCTTTATTTTGACTCTAATTAATATAACTGAAAATAAATTAGTGTGATAAAATAATAATATATATTAGATTGAAATTAAAGAAAAAGATGTTAAAAGTAACTTTACAAATAAAAATGAATAGGATGATATATTTGTATTAAAGATGACCAAGAATAAAAATATAATTTCATTCTAACAAATATCTATCAAGAATAAATAATTTTAGAAACATCTTTTTATATATGAAGTGAATGATGATTAAAGGTAAAAATGTAACTCATGCAAGAAAAATCTACCAAAAATGATAACAAGAAAATTAAATAGTTCTAAAAACATCTTTAGGTATTATTATTAGTATTACCTCATTTTTGTTATTTCTTCATTTTTTATGAGTTATTATGATATCTATTTATTATATAAAAGTTAATAAATAATAATCACGCTTAGCTCTTAATAATTATATATCAACTATAATATTAGGTGGAACCAATCAAAATTAAAATTAGAATTTATATGTATATTAAATTTGGTGTATTGATAATTCTTAATTTTGTGATCTTTAATATGCTATAAAAAAATTAAAATTCAGAAGTTATTTTCTTTTTGAAATGAAATAAAAAATAAGTTCATATAAATAAAAAAGGAGAGAGTCATATATTAAAAATGAAATATATATGTGTTATTATTGAAATGAGCTTTCATATATTATTATTTAAAAAAAAAATCGTTTGGCTTCCTTCTATTAATTTGTGCATATTTGTGGAGTTTTAAAGATTTGAACATTTTAATATAGAAATATAATGATTTGAAAACTTTAATTCTTCGTTTTAATTTCTAATTTCTTACATATTTGAAAATTACATTAAAAAAAAGAAGCTTAAAACGCAATGTAACAATTTAAGATATTTTTAGAAAAACATAGTTAGAAAACATAATGAAATTTGATTGACTCTCTTATTTTTATTGAAACAAAAAAAGTTGCATATATTGTTTGAAAATAACGTAAGAACTAAAAAGTACCATGAATCACAGTAAAATGACAACTAAAAATATGTGAGAATCATATAAGAAATTTCATTTACTTTCCTAAAATCACTTGTATCACATAAAATAAAACAGATAGAGTAACATATATTATTCGAAAATAACATAAAAGGTACTCCATAAATTAACAATTTAAAATATTTTTTTAGAAAACACATAAAAAATTTAGTTCACCTTTTCAAATTTCATTTGTATCACATAAATTGGAAGGAAAAACTAACATACGTTGGGCCTGCGCTGGAGCGGGCACATGATATCTAGTTTCTATTATATAGAAGAGCCAAGTTAAGGACGGCCAAGGGCAAATTTGTCAATTCATAAAGATTCTAGAATGTTTCTTTCTATGTTTATGATATCAAGAAAGTTGTAATAGATTTGTAATGACAAAACAACCAAATATATTTTTCTAAATGTCATGTGTATCCTAATGATGTGACATTTAATATGAACTCACATTTTCAATCATACTTTTTTCTTAATATAGACTAATTTTTATTAGTATATTTTAATGAGATATTACACTTCGTATATATTTATTTTTTATACAGTGTAAAATTTTCATCAAACCAAAAATATCTTAAATGTAGGATAAATTTTTAATTTTACAACATACTAATGATTTTTATAGGTCTAAAGGTAATTCTAAATTACTGATTTGTTAAGACCTAGAAAATTGATTTACGTGATGTTTGTCTAAAAAAAATCATATTAATATATTACAACTAATATGATTAATTGACGTGATAACTTATTTTAAGTAATATTCCTCTATATTATAAAGTAAAGAACTACTTACTATGATGACATATAAAAATATTCATACCAATTTTTCATAAAAGAACAAATTTTGTAATTTTTTCATAATAAAATAATTTTTTCTATTATATAGAAGAGCCAAGTTAAGGACGATCAAGGGCAAATTTGTCAATTCATAAAGATTCTATAATGTTTCTTTCTATGTTATGATATCAAGAAACTTGTAATAGATTTATAATGACAAAATAATCAAATATATTTTCCTAAATGTCATGTGTATCCTAATGATTTGACATTTAATATGAACACACATTTTTAATCATACTTTTTTTTAGTATAGACTAATTTTTATTAGTCTATTTAGTGAGATATTACACTTGTATATATTTATTTTTTATACAGTGTAAAATTTTCATCAAACCAAAAATCTCTATTTAATAAATGTAAGATAAATTTTATTTTTACAACATACTAATGATTTTTATAGGTCTAAAGGTAATTCTAAATCAATGATTTGTTAAGACCTAGAAAATTGATTTACGTGGTGTTTGTCTAAAAAATATCATATTAATATATTACAACTAATATGATTAATCGACGTGATAACTTATTTTAAGTAATATACCTCTATATTATAAAGTAAAGAACTTCTTACTATGAGGACATATAAAAATATTCATACCAATTTTTCATAAAACAGAAAATTTGTAATTTTTTCATAATAAACTATATTGCATATTAATATAAGTAAATAAATTTATTGTAACAACTCACTCAGTCGTTTTGAGCACCAGAACTTTTTCTTTGATAAAATACTATCTGATAGATTTTAAATGGGTGTTTTGGACTATTCCTAATTATAATTATGAAATTAGTGGGATAGTTTTAATAATTAAGTTAGTTGGGGTTAAAGGAGATAACTTTAAAATTAATAGTGGGTCGCTTTTATAATTTTAAAGTATACAATTAGGGTGATAACTAATCTGTAGTAAAGAAGAAATATAGACGCGTAAAAACCAAGTGAGAGGACGGCTACACCAAAGATCAACTTGGAGTTTTTTTGGAGGTAATCTTCTTTGTTAATAGTTAACATGTATAATTGTGGATTAATTATCGTTAGTGGGTCTTTATGATGAATAGTGGGAAAAAGATTAAAGAGAAATCGAATAGTGCAAAGTTGATGAACGTGCTAATTGGTTAGTTGACAATTTGTGTATATGAAAATGGTACGTACCAATTTGTTGTGGGTTTGTTTGGGTAATGACAGTAACATAATTGGGGGATAATTATGGCATCTTGATGGTCAAGAATTTATGTTAGTGATTATAATGTGTGTAGAAATTTGTGATTTGAGATGAATGAATTTTACCATGATTAGATAATATTATTTAGGTTGATTTGGTTAGTGTTAAGGTATTAAAATTGTATGGGAAACGTGCTAGTTGTTCATGTGAGTTAGGCATGGTATAAATGCTGCCAGGTGCAAGGTAAAAGTGATAGAAAAGTTAGGTTACTGTATGTTAGACCTTGTATTGGGTTTTCTGGTTTCTGTGTTACTTTTGGTTTCTTTGGTTAGTCAATTGTGGTCTCATGTGTTAGCTGTCACTGGTATCGTGACCAGTGGTTTCAGGTTTATCATTGTTTAAAATTAAAACTCGATATATTGAGATAGGTAATTAAATATAAGGTATAGTATATTATATGAATTACATTAAAGTGATGTTAATGAGAGGAATTAAGATCTACCCTTAGTTTGAATTTTTGGAAACTGATAATATAATTTGGTGAGTTTTTGGGTCTAGGCTAAACATAGACTAATCTGAGTGTTTATAGACTCGTTAACTTACAAATTGTGCATATATACTTGATAGATTGAAAAGGTTCGGAGGCAATAAGGAAAGGAAAGGCATTGGAAAATTAGTTGCTTGACTTCGATTCTTCGGTGGAGGTAGGTTATGGTTTATTTCTATTTGATAGATAAACTCTCAATAGCGATTGATATGTATTGCGTGATAATGTGAAGTTTCCTATGTACTTGATTGTGTGATTGTATATCTTGGTTGTGTGGTTTGTGGTTGGCCTAAAATTCTAAGACTGTTGAATTTATAATCTTGAATCCTCTTTATCAAAATGACGCCTTGAATAATGAAGGCTTGACAAAATAAATTAATAAGATAATTGGATTGAAGTGTCACGTTCTGACACAGTATTTTTGAATCGGAGTGTCACGTTCGGACACGGTATTATGAGATCGGAGTGTCATGTTTCGACACTGTATATGGGATCGGAGTGTCACATTCCGACACGATAACATTAAAGGAAAGAAATCTTGAATTAACTTAATATACTCAATCTCAAAGAACCCATTTTTCAAATGAGTATGGTGTGGAGGCATGAGTCCTCATAGGTGTGCGTGATTGATGATGTACCTACTATGGTGTTGTTGTCACTGGTTCATGTGTTTGTTACTTGCCACCTATTAAGTGTTATAGTTGAGTTCATAGTATTATTCATTGTATATTAGTTTGTATTTGAGTTGGCCGATGATACCTACTCAGTACGTGTTCCTTGTACTGACCCCTATTTGTATTTTCTTCTTTGTTCTTTTGTAGAGTGCAGCAAGTGTACCATCGACTTCGACTTGCCCTCAGCTCTAGCCAGTCTCCATTACATCAGAGTTCAGGGTGAGCTATTATTTCTAGCTCGTGCTGGATTCTCTCATTCACGTCTTGATGTCTTTGAATTTCGAACATGGACCGTCCTTTTGCTTATTTTGGTTTCTTAAATACTCTTAGACTTGGTAATTTGAGAATAAATGTCCTTGATGTGATGACTTTCAGATTTTGGGGATTATAAGTGTTACACTTTAGAAGTTTATTTAATTGGTTACTTAATAAGTTTTGGAGCTTCCGCATTATTTGGTTATTTATAGTTGAACTATTGGTATACATTGGGGTTTAGATTTGTTGGTTCGCCCACCTAGGAGGTTAAGTGTGGGTGCCACTCACGACTCATTTTGGATCGTGACATTTATAGTGTGAAAATTCTTTACACTAATATGTATATGCCATAAACATATTAAAATATATAATTTGTACTCCATTTTTCATAAATAATTTTCAACTTTAAATAAATTATCTCTTATAACTTTCATATTGTTTCATTATGACAATTAACAGATGACATATATACCTCTAATGAGTGACAGTTAACTCATAACGACCTTCATATAATAGTGAGTTGCACTTTTTAGTCTTGATTTTCCACTTCTTACAAGCTTGAATTATAATAAATTAGTTTCATTCGTCGAGAGTAAGGAGCATATTAAATATTAGATTATAAATACTTTACAACTCAAAAACAAATGTTTCCACAATTAATATCAATACTTGAATTTCAAATTAAGTTACTTTATTACAGTTTGGGTTATTATCGGCAGAATATTGATATAAGTATACTATTAAAAATAATAGTGAAAAAGCTTTAGTATTTTCATTTTCAATTTTGTTAAAAGGCAAAATAGTTATAATTCATAAATATAAAATGGATCTAAATTTTGTACTCACTCCATTTCAATTTATGTAATGTTTATTTGACTTAACATGAAGTTTTTTTTTCTAAAAAAAACACTTTAAACTCGTAGTCTAAAACAAATCATAGATGTTCATATGATTACAAACCATCTTACTAAGAATAAAACGAATATTTTGAAGTCAAAATGTTATTAATATATTAATATATCATTCTTTTAAAATTGACTACAGAGAAAAATATGTCATTAAATAAAAATTATATAAATTTTTACAGTGTTAAGAGTTAATTACATTATATCCATACTCTTTTTCAAATTACAAAAATTTCTTAGAATTATATTTTTTGGATACATCAACAGAAATGTGGATACATCGGTCATGACACTATTCAAAAAAACTTGCAGACACATATCTCACGCATGAATTCGAGATGGGAGGAGTGTATTCAAGAGGGACTATGGGTGAATCCGAAAGGAGAGATGTATTCAAGAGGGGATAAAGATGTATTCGAGAAAGGATAGAGATGTACCTGAGAGGAGATAGTGATGTATCTGACAGAGGATAGGGATGTATCTGAGGGGATTTTTGTAATTATTTTAAATGGTAGAAAGTTTTGGAAACTATGATAAAATAAAATGAGAATTTAGGTAAAAAAAAAATTAAATCAAAATTGAAAAGATAATTAATTATATTGAGCCCGTGAACGAGCCTTCAATCATCTAGTATTATTCTATTATATAGAAGAGTGAAGTGGTAGGACGACCAAGGGTAAAAATATAATTTTATTTTAACAAGAATCTATTAATAAATATAGTAAATAATTCTAGAAACATCTTTCTATATATGAAGTGAATAATGATCAAGGGTAAAAAAGTAATTTCCCGCTAACAAAAATCTATCAAGAATGATAACAAGAAAATTAAATATTTCTAGAAACCTCTTTAGTTATTGTTATTACTATTAACTTATTTTGTTATTACTTCACTTTCTTTCCTTTTCTTTTGTGAATTATTGTGATATATATTTGTGTTGCTCTATTTTACTTACTTTTGATTTAGTTCTTAATATTTTTTATATTCATTAAACTTACAAAAAATGCCTACTTTAAATATATAAATTTACTATGAATTAATTATTTTCACCTTTATTTTGGCTCTAATTAATATACTTGAAAAGAAATAAGTGTGATAAAATTAATAATATATAGTAGATTGAAATTAAGGAAAAGATGCTAAAAGTAACTTTACAAATAAAAATGAATAGGATGATTTATTTGCATTTAAGACGATCAAGAATAAAAATATAATTTCATTCTAACAAAAATATATTAAGAGAGATAGCAAGAAAAACAAATAATTCTAGAAATATCTTTCTATATACGAAGTGAATGATGATCGAAGGTAAAAATGTAACTTCAGGCTAACAAAAATCTAACAAGAATGATAACAAGAAAACTAAATAGTTCTTGAAACATCTTTAGTTATTTTTATTACTATTAACTCATTTTGTTATTACTTCACTTTTTTTTGTAGGGATAATGCACAAGTACCCCCTCAACCTATACCCGAAATCTTAGAGACACACTTATACTATACTAAGGTCCTATCACCCTCCTAAACTTATTTTATTAATAATTTTCTACCCCTTTTCGGCCTACGTGACACTATCTTGTGGGCCAACGTTGGTTGACTTTTTTTTTCAAGTTAGTGCCATGTAGGCCGAAAAGTGGTAGAAATTACTTATAAAATAAGTTCAAGGGGGTAATAGGACCTTAGTATAATATAGTGTGTCTCTGAAATTTCGGGCATAGGTTGAGGGGATACTTGTGCATTTCTCTTTTTTCTTATGGATTATTGTGTATCTATTCATTACTCTATTTTACTATTACTTTAATTTATTTCTTAATATTTTTCTATTCATTATTCTTACTAAAAATGTCTACTTTAATATAAAAATTCATTATTTAAAAATATAATTAATAATTGTCATTTTTATTTTGGCTCTAATTAATATACCTGAAAAGAAATAAGTGTGATCATAAATTAATAATATATATTGAATTAAAATTTAAAAATAAATAAAATTAAGTTTCAATATTAAAATATATATTTTAAAAGTAGGTCATTTTGTTTATTTGTTAAACACCTATAAAACAAATTTTAAATGTATTCAGAATTGATCTATAGATAGATCAATAGATTCTGTTTCAGATAGTTTATGAAAATTGTCAATATATTGAGACTCATAATTTTAATTTATTCTCTTGATGATTTTCAAATAAAATAGAAAAAGAATATCATTAAATTAATTATTTAATGCGAATATATTGTTTGACACGATGTTAAAATAATCACTGGAGCATGTCATATTTTATTATTTTTTCTTATCATGTTTATTTGAAAATTTCATAATAACTTTTCTTTTTGATAACTAATTCTATTATAAATATATAATATTGCAATATTGAGTCCGTAAATGGGTTTTTCGTTATATTGAGCCCGTGATACGGGCCTTAAATTATCTAGTTTATATTTATATATATTATATAGAAGAGCCATGATGAGAACGACCAATGACAATTTTGTAATTTTAAATATTATTATAGGCAAAGTTCTAAATTTATAATTGTATAATTGATTGTCAAAATAGTTTTCTAGAAGAATCAAATTTTCTTTTTCAAGAGTCACAAAAAGTTTTGTTTCATGTGTGGCCCACAAAATCATTTTATTTTGGAATAATCACAGAAATCTCACATTTTAGTTCATTTATTACCATTATCCCTATAAGTTTCACAAATCTCCAAAATCCCTCATTTTTCTCTTAAGTCAAAAATGACATTAATGTATCCGACCCGCCATTAATGTATCCGACCCTCTTTTTAATGTATCAGCGCTTTGATTTTTTGACCATTAATGTATCCGGACCCCCCATTAATGTATCCGACCCTCTTTTTTAATGTATCAGCGCATGTATCCGACCCTCTTTTTAATGTATCAGCGCGTTGATTTTTGGCAATTAATGTATCCGGACCCTCCATTAATGTATCCGTTTAAGTCATTTCTGTAATTATAAACTTTCAAGGGATAGATTGTAATTTTGCTTTAAAAGTATGTGATTTCTGTAATTTGCACACTTTTATTTTATTTCTAAAAATCAATTTGTATTTTTTTTATTATAATAATAATGTGAAAAAATATTTTTACTTTTATACTCTTACAATTCAAATAGTTCATCTATTTTTATTACTATTACAACATATTCAGTATAATCCTACAATCTTCCATGTATGTAACTTCCTTTTTAATTATATATAGTGTTTTTTTAAATATAAGTATTCATATAGTTTTATTTAAGCTATTTTATCTCCAAAATAATATTTATTTTTTCTTAATTCCATGTATATAATTTCCATTTTAAATATATATAATGTTTTTTAAACATAAGTATTCATATAATTTTATTGAACCTATTTTATCTCCAACATAATATTTATTTTATTTTTAAAATTTGTGACTTGAATAAGAAAACAAAAATAGCATAATTCAAAAGTGATAAAAAAGAAGAATATAGAGTTGATAATATAAGAATTGATAAATAATGACCGCATAATTTTAGTTTAAGAAAATACATAACCAATTAATGGGATAAGTTTTGAAATAGTATAAATATATGGGATCAAAAATTAATTTGTCATAGAATTATATATCATATACTTAGAAAACTTTCACAATAGATAAACTACGAATTGACTTTCATATATTAGTGAGTTGCAATTTTTAGTCTTGATTTCTACTTTTTACAATCTTGAATTATGATAAATTAGTGTCATTCGTTGAGAGTAACAAGCATATTAAATATTAGATTGTGAATGCTTTATAATTTATAAATAAATGTTTTATCAATTAATATCAATACATGAATTTCAGAATTAAGTTACTTATTACCTTATTTATATTAAAATTTTGGTTATTATCGACTAGATATTGATTAAAAAAAATTATAAAACATAATTGTGAAAAAGGTTTAACATTTTCATTTTAAATTTTGTTAAACAGCAAAATAGTTTTTAAAAAAATTTAACTAAAGTTTATACTCACTCCATTTCGATTTATATAACGTTTATTTGACTTAAAATAAATTTTTTTTTTAAAAAAATACTTTTAAAACTCGTGGTCTAAAACAAACTATAGATGTTCATATGTGATATGACTATAAATCTTCTTAATAAGAATAAAATGTACATTTAAAAGTCAAAATGTTATTAAATATACTAATACATCATTCTTTTGAAATTGACTACTGAGAAAAATATGTCACATAAATTAAAGTTAAAAAATATAAATTTTCATAGTTTTAAGAGTTAATTACATTATATCTCTACTCTTTTTTCAAATTACAAAAAAATAATTAGAATTAAAAAATTTAGATTTATCAATAGACATGCGGATACATCGATACATTGCCATTCAGGAAACTTGCAGACACATAGCTTACGGATGAATCCGAGAGGAGAGAGCTATATTTGAGAGGAAATATTGATGTACTTGAGAGGAGAGAGATGTATCCAGGAGACGATAGAGATATATTGAAGAGGAGATGAAGATGTATTTGAGAGAGAGTATGTAAGTATTCGAGAGGAGATAGTGATGTATCTGACAAAGGAAAAAGATGTATGTGATAGGGGATTTTTGTAATTTTTTTAAATGCTAGAAAGTTTTAGAAATTATAATAAAATAATATGTGAATTAGGTGTAAAAAAATTAAAATTGTAAAGATAATTAATTATATTGGGCCCGTAAACGGGCTTTCAATTATCTACTTTCTATTATATAGAAGAGTGAAGTGGGAGGACGACCAAGGCAAAAATGTAATTTCACTCTAGCAAAAATCTATGAAGAAAGATAATAAATAATTCTAGAATTATCTTTTTATATATGAAGTGAATAATGATCAAGGAAAAAATATAATTTCAAGCTAATAAAAATCTACCAACAATGATAACAAAAAAATTAAATAGTTGTAGAAACATCTTAAGTTATTGTTATTACCATTAACTTATTTTGTTATTACTTCATTTCCTTTTTATTTCTTTTCTGATTTACTGTGATATCTATTTTATTATTACTCTATTTTACTATATCTTTTATTTAATTCTTAATATTTTTTCTATTCATTATGCTTATAAAAAAACCTACTTTTTATATAAAAATATCATGAATTAATTATTTCAATCTTTCTTTTGGCTCTAATTAATATACTTGAAAATAAATTAGTGTGATAAAATTAATAATATATATTAGATTGAAATTAAAGAAAAAGATATTAAAAGTAACTTTATAAATAAAAATGAATAGGATGATATATTTGTATTAAAGATGACCAAGAATAAAAATATAATTTCATTCTAACAAAAATCTATCAAGAATAAATAATTTTAGAAACATCTTTCTATATATGAAGTGAATGATGATCAAAGGTAAAAATGTAACTCATGCAAGAAAAAATCTACCAAGAAAGATAACAAGAAAATTAAATAATTCTAGAGACATCTTTAGGTATTATTATTAGTATTACCTCATTTTTGTTATTTCTTATTTTTTATGAGTTATTGTAATATCTATTTATTATATGAAAGTTAATAAATAATGATTACGCTTAGCTCTTAATAATTATATATCAAGTATAATATTAGGTGGAACCAATCAAAATTATAATTAAAATTTATATGTATATTAAATTTGGTGTATTGAAATATTTTTTAATTTTGTGATCTTTAATATGCTATATAAAAAAATTAAAATTCAGAAGTTATTTTCTTTTTGAAATGAAATGAAAAATAAGTTCATATAAAATCAAAAAGGAGGAAGTCATATATTAAAAATGAAATATAAATGTGTTATTATTGAAATGACCTTTCATATATTATTATTTTTAAAAAAAAATTGTTTGGCTTCCTTCTATTAATTTGTGCGTATATGAGTAGTTTTAAATATTTGAACATTTTAATATAGAAATATAATGATTTGAATTTAATTCTTCATTTTAATTTCTAATTTGATATATATTTGAAAATTACATAAAAAAAAGATGCTTAAAAACGCAATGTAACAATTTAAGATATTTTCAGAAAAACATAGTTAAATAACATAATGAAATTTGGTTGACTCCCTTATTTTTATCGAAACAAAATAAGTTGCATATATTGTTTGAAAATAACGTAAGAACTAAAATGTACTATGAATCGCAGTAAAATGACAACTAAAAATATGTGATAATCATATAAGAATTTTTTTTTACTTTCCTAAAATCACTTGTATCACATAAAATAAAACAGATGGAGTAACATATATTATTCAAAAATAACATAAAAGGTACTCCATAAATTAACAATTTAAAATATTTTTTTTAGAAAACACATAAAAAAAATTAGTTCGCCTTTTCAAATTTCATTCGTGTCACATAAATTGGAAGAAAAAAACTAACATACGTTGGGCCTACGCTGGTGCGGACACATGATATCTAGTATTATATAGAAGGGCCAAGTTGAGGACGACAAAGGGCAAATTTGTCAATTCACAAAAAATTCTAGAATGTTTGTTTTTATGTTATGATATCAAGAAAGTTGTAATAGATTTGTAATGACAAAACAACGAAATATATTTTCCTGAATGCCATGTATATTCTAATGATGTGACATTTAAAATGGACCCACATTTTCGATCATATTTTTTCTTAATAGACTAATAATTAGTCTATTTTAATGAGATATTACACTTCGTACATATTTATATTTTAAAAAGTTTAAAATTTTCATTAAACCAAAAAATATCTATTAAACAAATGTAGGATAAATTTATATTTTTACAACATACTAATGATTTTTATAGGTCTAAAGGTAATTCTCTAGAAAATTGATTTACATGATGTTTGTCTAAAAAAATTATATTAAATATATTACAACTAATATGGTTAATTGACGTGATAACTTATTTTAAGTAATATTCCTCTATATCATAAAGTAAATAAATTCTTAATGTGAGGACATATAAAAATATCCATACCAATTATTCATAAAACGTCAAATTTGTAATTTTTCATAATAAAATAAATTATATATTAAAAGAAGTAAATAAATTTATAGTATGAAATTTCTTTACACTAATATGTATATGACATAAACATATTAAAATGTATTATTTGTACTCCATTTTGCATTAATAACTTTCAACTATAAATAAATTCTCTTGTAATTTTCATGTTGTTTCACTATGGCAATTAAAATATGACATATATATCTCTAATGAGTGACAATTAACTCATAACGATCTTCATATAATAGTGAGTTGCACTTTTTAATCTTGATTTTTACTTCTTACAATCTTGAATTATAATAAATTAGTGTCATTCGTCGAGAGTAAGGAGTATATTAAATATTAGATTATGAATGCCTTACAACTCAAAAATAAATGTTTCCTCAATTGATATCAATACTTGAATTTCAAAATTAAGTTTCTTTGTTACCTTATTTTTTATTATAGTTTTGGTTATTATCGACAGAATATTGTTAAAAATATAGTATAAAAAATAATTGTGAAAAAGTTTTAGTATTTTCATTTTAAATTTTGTTAAAAGGCAAAATCATTATAAAAACTTAAATTTCATAAATATAAAATGGATCTAAAGTTTGTACTCACTCCATTTCGATTTATGTAATGTTTATTTGACTTAACATGAAGTTTTTTTTTAAAAATAATTTTAAAACTCGTGGTCTAAAACAAACCATAGATGTTCATATGATTATAAATCATCTTACTAATAATAAAACGAATATTTTGAAGTCAAAATGTTATTAAATATATTAATATATCATTCTTTTGAAATTGACTACAGAGAAAAATATATCATATAAATTAAATAAAATCACATAAATTTTCATAGTGCTAAGAGCTAATTACATTATGGGTGTGTTTGGTATGAAGGAAAATATTTTCCATGGAAAATGTTTTCCTAGAAAATGTTTTCCTGGAAAACAAGTAGATTTTGGACTTATTTTCTCATGTTTGGTTGGTGAGTAGAAAATATTTTCCAGAAATTATTTTTAGTGTTTGATTCATGAATGAAAAAATATTTTTTGAGAAACATCTTTTATTTTTACTAGAGTAGAAAATAATTTATGAAATTGAAAATATTTTTTAGAAATAATTTTTTTTTTGGGGGTGGGGTGGGGGGATGGGGCTGGTAGGGGGGTGGGTTGGCGGGGGTGGGCAGAGGTTAGGTGAAAAAATTAAATTTTTGAAGTTGAAAATATTTTTTAAAAATTTTTTTTTTTTGGGGGGGGGGGGGCTGGTAAGGGGGTGGGTAGGGGGCTGGCGAGCGGGGGGGGGGGGGGGAGGGAGGGAGGTAGGAGTTTTAAAATAAAAATATTTTTAAAAGTGAACTCAAATTTTTTTGGGAGGAGTGGGGGTGGGGGTGGGGGGTCAAGGATCGGGTGAAAAATAAAATTTTGAAATTGAAAATAGTTTAAAAATTGATGTTTTTGCCGGGAAAAAATGTAATTTGAAGTTGGAGAAGAGTTTTAGAAAATGTTTTCCTTAATTTTTGAAGGGAAGTCATTTTCCTTAATTTTGAGGAATATGAGTTGATTTGGAAAATATTTTCCAAAACTTTTGTCCCAACCAAACATGATAAAATTGGAAAACATTTTCCAAAAAATATTTTCCTTGATACCAAACACACTCTATATCCCTACTCTTTTTCAGATTACAAAAATTTCTTAGAATTAAATTTTTTTGGATACATCAACAAAAATGTGGATACATCGGCCATAACACTATTCAAAAAAACTTGAAGACACATATCTGACGGATGAATCCGAGAGGGAAGGAGTGTATTCAAGAGGAAACATGGGCGTATTCGAGATGAGAGATGTATCTAATAGAGGATAGAGATGTATTCAAGAGGGGATAAAGATGTACTCAAGAGAGGATAGAGATGTATCTAATAGAGGATAGAGATGTATTCAAGAGGGGATAAAGATGTACTCAAGAGAGGATAGAGATGTATCCAAGAGGAGATAGTGATGTATCTGATAGAGGATAGTGATGTATCTGAGAGGAGATTTTTGTAATTTTTTTAAATGGTAGAAAATTTTAGAAACTATAATAATATAAAATGTGAATTTAGGTTTTAAAAAAATTAAATTAAAATTCAAAAGATTATTAATTATATCACGGACCTTCAATTATCTAGTATGATATATTTATGTAAGTTATTAGTGGTTGGGTCATATTTTGTTAATGGGCTTTGATCTTAGTAGTTATGTTGGGCTGTCCTCTAAGCCACAATCTCGACTTCCATAAAACCCTAGCTTCTATTACTCCTTATATAAATAAGTTCCTTCATTTGCTCACATTATACCCCAATGGCTACTAGGGTTTTCTCTACTTGTCTCGCCGATTATTTGATTAGATAGGGCTACCGTTTCTTATAATTTGTATTTTTTTGGCCGATGATGATGTAGTTTTGCGTTAATGATCAAAATGATGATTACGACTATACTACTGCCTTCCTTCTGAGGCTATTTTTATTTATTTTCTGATCTGAGTCATATGATGATTAGAAGCATAGTTCACACGAAGTTATTTGTGATTAAATTTTTTTATTTTTTTATTTTAGTCTTTCGCTTCTATCTGAGGACTCTCTTTGACTCCAAATATTGGTCTGTAATGGTGTAAATCCACCTTGCCGACAATGCAATTCTCTACTTGTGTGAAGTAAATTTCAGCACTATCTGATAATTTATAAAGCGAAGTGACGATATAAATTCATTAGTCTGTCAATCCACTGACAACTCAATTGTGTGATGTTACAAGTGAATCTCGACAGGTTCTGATCGCTTATTCTATTCTCAATGTTTAAATCTATTGTTTTATTATATTAGTTAGTTTGGAATTATTTTTTCTATTATATTTATAGTATTATCATGTATAAGCTTAGCTTTTCATATATATATATATATATATATATATATATATATATGGCTTATATGATATTTCATTCCATGTATGTTTGATAGCTGATTAGTAGCTAAATAAGATAGCATAAGTTATGATTACTAGTGTTTAACAGATTTAATGATCTGTGTTAAGTACACAATAGGCTCAACTACTTAGATGTTATGATGGTTATTGATGTTTTTATGGTTTTTTTCGGATCAGTCAATTGAATACACCTATGAAGTCATTAAAATGTAAAAAGAGTGTATACATTTTTGTCAAACATGGATAGTTGAGTGCAAGTGATGCTTGTATTTTCAAAAAATATTGAGTTCAAGTTTGATTAATCAGCTGTTACTGGATAAATATTCTTATTAATAGAAGTATTAAATTAATAACATCAAGAAGTTGCCGAAAAGTATTGAGTTTTACCTAATTAATATTATTTGTCATTTTTATTTTTAAGATTTGAAGGACTCATGATTAATTAAATACTCCTTTATCCACAATTGTTTGTTATAAATGAAAATTTAATACAACATGTAATTTGATTAATATAACTTTACTATCATTAAGGGTAAATTTCCATAAAGATGACTACTTGTTTCTTGATTATTTAAATTAACAATTAATTTTGAACATTTATTTTTAATATATTTGCCAAATAATTGTAGATGGAGGAAAATAACTAGTTTTCTCTTTTAATAGACTTTCTCAGTTCCGAGGTTGGGAGAATTTAACTAGGAATTTTTAAATTAGGCATATTGGGAAGGTCTATTAAAAGGTAGAATAGTCAATTAGTTAGGAGTTTTTCATTTCAAGGTTAAAAAAATTGATATAAGTGAGAAATAATATTAATGAGGTTAAAAAATGTTGTCAATATCCCAAAACTTTTAAAAAGAAAACAAGGCAACATTAATGAGCATATAGGACCTTTTTTCAAGGATTCAACAAGAGAAGATACGTTTACCTTGTCATCATCTACTTACCCCAACTATATCAATAAACTACTGCTTAACTATTCTTTTTCTATGTACAAGTACCATACTGATTGAAGATTAGTCATGTTATATGAATGATTACCATAGCGTGAATGAATGAACAATGTGAGTGCTACGACCTATACAGTTGGATTCTGGAAATTTAGTCCTCGGAGAACCATAATGCAAATGAAAGTTTTGGCTAGTTATGTGGCAGAGTTTAGATTATCGACACAAATGATCTCACACCAGGAATTAAATTGGAGGAAAATTTTCAAGACACACTCACATCGTGGACGATATAAAATCAGATGGACATAAGTAATCGAAAGATGATTTTATTCATTCAGTAGACAAACTTTAAATACAACAAATAAGAACAACCTATAGTTAAACTTAATGAATCTAACTGCTACCTACACTCCTACACAATAAGGGGAGTCTTCTATTGATAGTCTAAAATAATAACTATTATCATAACTAACTATTATAGTAACTAATGCTTAGTACATTTTCTCAAATTAGGTGTGGTGCAACTATGCCTCACTTGGAACGACACCTTTCAAAGACGGGGCTTGGTAAATGTATTAGCAAGTTGATCACACACTACAAAAGGAACTTTAATTACCAACAAAAAAATTCGTTGATAAATTGATCAAATCGGTTGGCAAATTGAGTTACCAATCAAATGCCAACTTATATTAATCCGTCGCTAAAAAGCGTCGGTAAATATTACCAATTGATTTTAATTTGTTGATAAACTTATCAATCAAAAATCAGTTGGTAAACACCCAAAGATGTTACAAAAGTTTGAAATATGTTCCTGAATTTCCGTTGATAAATTTACCAACTAATTTTTGGTTAGTATATCGTTAGTACCTTTACTAACGAATTGAAAAGGATTTAGTGAATTTTTTTCTTCATACATTGGTAATTGGTTTTAGTAACAAAAAATTTGTGTTGGCAATTTGCCAAAAAATTTTAAATACTTTTTTTAATTTTTTTTTTTTGGATTTTCATCCAGTATTCGGTACCCACATTGGAGCCAGACTAAATCTGGATTCACACCAGAAAGTCCCACATTGGGTGGTAAAGCACTCTCTAACAAATATTAAAGATGTTGGAGTATTTACTACTACACCACAATCCTTGTTTGTAATAAATTTAAAATACTTTAGTATGATTATTTATTTTTCTAATAAATTTACTAATTGATTATTAGTTTGTTGGTAGTATATCATTCAAGTTCAATGTTAGCTTGATAATTGTTTGATAATATGTTCAAAATATTATTAACTGAATAATTATTTATTAGTAAAATATTTATTAATTTATTGCATTTAAAAATCTAAGAATACAAATATAAATCCAAAAATATTAATCAATTTTATAAATCATATTTGAATGAAACAATGCAAAATCTATGATAACAAGTTAAATTAATCTCAATATGACACATATCATTATATCAAAAAATTTAATTTGAGCACGTTTACAAAAATATTGATCAAGTATAAATTTTGGCCAAAATTTAAAAGGCGTAACAACACAAACAGAAAATAGAAGTCTCAAAACCCAAAACAACCATCTTGTTAGATATAAAAATGACCTTTTGAAGTTAATCGAACTGACATATTTTCATCAGAGCACATTTATAAAAAATTCTAAGCAAAATCAAATTTTTGCCAAAAGTTAAAAGTTAAATCGCCTAACGGTACCAACTGAATATGAAAACCTCAAAATCCAAACCAACCATCCTATAAAGCGAAAAATGACCTTCCATAGCTAACCGCACTGACGAAATTCAAATTTGAGCATGTTTTCCAGAAAAATTGACCTAATTCAAATTTTAGCCGAAAGTTAAAAGTTAAAACGATTAACGACACAAATTGAAAATATTAAATCCCGAACCAACCATCCTATGAGATCAAAACTGAACTTATATGGCTAACTGCGGTGACAAATTTCAATTCGAGCACGATTACAAAAATTATTGATTAAAGTGAAATTTTGGCCAAAACTTAAAATCTAAAATGCCTAACGACAAACTAAAAACGGAAGCCTCAAAATCCGAACCCTCGATCTTATTACATCAAAAATGATTTTTTGCATCTAACTGTCTTATCTGGGTACGTTATCAAATATATTGACCAAAGTTAATTTTTTTTTTTTTTAAAAATTTATATGTTAAACACCTAATGGCACACAGTAAAAATGAAAGCCTCAAAACTCAAACCAACCATCCTACTAGATAAAAAATGACCTTTGGAGTTAATTACATTAACGAAATTCTCATCTGAGCACGTTCACAAAAATATTGACCAAAGTTAAATTTTGGCCTAAACATAAAATTTAAAACACATAACGGCACAATAAAAAATGAAAGCCTCAAAACATGAACCAACCTTCCCGTTAGGTAAAAAATGACCTTTCGAGGCTAATGACACTGACGGAGTTCTAATCTGAGTACGTTTACTAAAATATTCAACAAAGTCAAGTCTTGGTTAAAATTTAAAAGTTAAAACGCCTAATGACACAAATTAAATATGAAAGCCTCAACACTAGACGCTAATTTACCAAAAAATTAACTTACCAACTATTAAAATATAAGTTAGTAATTAATAATTTACCAATAAATTTTATCAGAGTTGGTAATAGTTACTACTCAACTAAACATTCATATGTAATATTATCAACTAATAATTAATATGTTGATAAATTTTACCAATGGATTAGTGATCGGTTGGTATATTACCAATTATTCTAATGATGTTAGTAATTTACTAACTACAATCTTTATTCGTCGGTAAAATTTCCAACTAATTTGATATTGGTTGGCAAGTTTACCAACAAATTACATTTCATTACTAATTTACCAACACATTTATATTAGGTTGGTAAATTTAGCAACACAATCTTGTCGTTGGTAAATATTTGGTTACTAATTCATTGGTAATATGTTAATAAAATTATATAAATAATTTTTTGTCATATTTACCAACCGATATATACTTCATTGGTAATATTACCAACAAAAGGTGTGAGTTAGTAATATTTCTGTTGGTAATCCATTGATATAAGGTTGCTAAATTTGGCGCCATTTTCCCCCGCCGTATTTACCAACTAAATACTTAGTTAGTAAGATTTATGTTTGTAATCTGTTAGAATTTGTTGTTAAGTTTTAAAATATTATGCGGTTAGAAATATGTTGGTAATTTGTCAGTAGAATACTAACCAATTTAAGTTGTTAGTAAAATCTGTTGGCAATTAGAGATTTTTTTGTAGTGACAAGCATGAGTGTGTTTGACAAGAACCCCATGTGTTTGAACTTAGGTTCCTAACATAACAAAAGTCTACAATAATATGTTTCATATGACTATTAAATACTGTATTGTGACAGAGATAAGACACCAACATTGGCACAAAAGATTGTAGGTGTATTTGGAATGGTGATACACAATTCATTGAGTAAGTTGAGCATATAAAGCACATTTGCAATTGATTTGTATTCTGCTTCAGTGGATGAGCGAGCTACAACTTGTTGCATTTTTGACGACCAACTCATTGGATTGGGCCCAAAGGAAACAACATATCATGATTTGGATATTTTGTCATTCACCTTGGCATAATCAACATCAGTGCAAATGTAAGGATCGTACCCCGAGTTTTGAAGAATTCGAAGATCTGAAGTTTTCGTGGCTTTAAGATACCGTAGTATCCTTTTAACCGCCTTCTAGTGTTCAACAGTGGGTTCATGCATAAAATGTCTGTTTGTGTTAAATATTGTAACTTACCAAGGGTGTACCTGTAGAGTGTAGCTTTAGCAGGTGGAGAACCATCAGTTGCCCGAGGTAGTTTACCAGAGCACATTGGTGTCAAGACAAATTTACTATCTTTCATATCAAATTCAGACAAAATGTCAAGAATGTATTTGGATTGAGAGAGAATAAGACCATCTTGCACTTTTTAAACTTCGACACCCAAAAAGTAGTCCAAGTAAGCAAGATCCTTCAAAGAAAATTGAGAACCCAATCAATAACATATCTAATCAAGATGGGATGACTTCCTGTGATCAAAATGTAATCAACATAGATGAGTACATTAATAGTTGCAGCCAGATTTTTCAAAATAAGCAAAGAAGCATCAAATTCCAACTTGATAATTCCCATTTTCTGAAGATGATTTCACAATGCAGTCTACCAAGCACTTGGGGCTTGTTTAAGACCATAAATGACTTTTAATCTGCAAACATGAGAAGAGAATCGGGAATTGACAAAAATTTGAGGTTGAGACATAAAAACCTCTTAAGTTATAACTGACTTTGTAGGAAAGCATTGTTAACATAGAGTTCATGAATTGGCTGATTGTACTGCACTACAATGGATAATACAAGTCACACTGTTGTGGGCTTGATAACAGGACTGAAGGTTTGATGAAAATCCAATATAGGGTGTTACGTGAACCCCAAAGCAAGCTTTGTATCGATCTATAAATCCATTTGCTTTTCTTGTAATGCGATACAACCATTTGCAATCCACAACATTCTTCCTTAAGTCTTTGGTAGCAATTCCCAAGTTCAATTTTCCATCAAAACATCATATTTTGCTTTCATAGTTTGTCTCCATTTGTCATGGATGGTCGCTTATTTTAGGTTGTTGGCATAGGAGTGAAATGAATCGAAAAAACTTTATTTTCTTTTATACTTTATAATATTAATTTGGGACCTAGTGGTTATTCGATTTGGTATAGGCTCTGGAGTTGGCATGAGAGGGATTTTTCTGGGAGGGGTTGCGAGATGATGGAGTCGAGGGACTTTCTCTGCCAAGAAGTGAAGAAGTTGATAATGGTTAATTGATGACCAGAAATGGAGTTGTCGGGTTTGGTGTTGTATTTACGTTTAAATACGTTATCAAAGAAGCAGGTTGTGTGTGTGAGGTGGTACAATGCCGAGAAGAAGGAGAAGAAAGTGGCAAATTACCTGAAGTAGAATAAGCTGCAGTATCGTTGATTGATGATTTAGGTAAATTGGAGTCTAAGGACAATGGTATAGGTGGTGGCATACCAAGACATGGAGTTTGAGTGGTAACTGACGTTGTATTTCTCCTTGGAATCAACTAGAATTTTTTTTTCCTTACGTCTAGGAACATAATGTTAAAAGGAAAAACATTTTTGAGAAAAATAACATAACGACTGATGAGCGCAATCTTGCTATATCAAGCTCTTGGTGCTTGCTTTAAACCATAGAGAGCTTTCTTGAGCAAGTAAACCTTAAGTTCTTGCCCCTTGACAACAAAGTCATCCGGTTGCTCAACATGAATCTCCTCTTGGAAAAGACCATTGAGAAAGGCCGACTTCACATCAAGTTGATAAACTCTCCAACCTTTTTCCACTGCAATGGCTAGTAGCAATCTGATAGTGTCAAGTCGAGCAACTGGTGCAAAATTTTTTGAGTAGTCTACTCCAAACATCTGAGTGTATCCTTTCACTACAAGCTTTGCTTTGTGTTTGTTGATGGAACCATTAACATTTGGTTTTGTCCTGAAGACCTATTTTAAACCAATGATCATTCTGTGTAGAGGTTTCTCAACAAGCACCCAGGTTTTATTTTTTTCGATCATCATCATCTCCTCCTTCATTGCTGCCACCCATTTGCATCCCCTTCTGCTTCCTCATAGATTGCGATCTCACAAATTGCAGTATTACATCTCTGATAAAAATATCAGAGATGAAACACATGCCTCTAACAGGAGGATCATCTACTAGATCTTTTGGATCTAATAGACTGTCAACTGGTGGATTTTTTTCGGGCTTCTCCCAATTCCAGTGTTGGTCCTCAATGAAGTGGAAATCTATACTTACAAAATTTTTCTCCGTTTGAGGTTCATAGACCTTATATGCTTTAAAAAAAACACTGTATCCAATAAAGTTGCCAGAAACTGCCTTTTTATCAAGCTTTTTTAACCTGTCGTATATAAAGGAAACACAATCAACCAAAACTTTTGAGAAATTGCAATGAGGGTTAATGACCATACCATGCTTCATATGGTGTTTTATCTTTTACATATTTAGAAGGGAGTCAGTTTTGTAACAAAACAGCAGAGCTGGCAGCCTCCACTCATAAACTTTTTGGTAGATGTTTCTCATACAACATGCATCTATTCCTCTCCATTATACTTCTATTTTTACTCTCACTAACTCTATTTTGTTGTGGAGTATAAGGGACTTGTTAGCTGATATTCTATACCAGCTTTGTCACAAAGTATTTTGAACTGATTTGAAGTGTACTCCTTCCCATTATTAGACCTTAAAGTCTGAATTTTGCAGCCACTTTGATTTTCCACCTTTGCCTTAAAGTTCCAAAACACATAAGCTACCTTAGAGTTGAATTTAAGAAAAATATCCACGTCAATTTGGTTAGATCATCAATAAATGCAATGTATCAAATACTACCATTTAAATATGGTGTTCTACCAATAATGCTGCTTCAAGTCACGGTACATCTTAGTAGCCCCCGGATGAATAGAGTACCTCGAACTATGAGCCTCCTCCATGATCAATCTAGTCAAATCACCTGTACGAGGAACACATATACGACCTTTAATCCTCAAAACTCCCTCACTATCAAGAATTGCAGCCTTGGCTTCTCCTTTTAACACCTTGTCCCTAATCTTACATAAATCACCATCATCAAACTGTTGAGCCCGAATCTGCTCCAACAAGGATGACCTAGCCTCCATATAAGCCAACACCTTACCAGATTCTGAAATATCAAGTCTCACAAAGCTATTGGCCAAGGATTGGACATCCCTAGCTAAAGGACGCTCGCCAACCTGTAACATGGCTAGACTACCCATACTTACCGCCTTTCGACTCAAGGCATCTGCTACCACATTTGCCTTGCCTGGATGATATCGAATAGTCATGTCATAGTCTTTAAGAAAATCCAACCATATCCGCTGCCTCAGATTGAGATCTCTCTGATTGAATATATACAAGAGACTACGATGATCCGTGAACACCTCACAATGCACACCATAAAGATAATGCTTCCAAATCTTCAATGCAAACACAACAGCCGCCAACTCTAAATCATGAATACGGTAGTTCTTCTCATGAACCTTCAACTGCCTCGAAGCATAAGCTATCACCCTTCCTTCTGCATCAACACACAACCAAGACCAATCCGAGAAGCATCACAATATACAACAAAACCCTCTCCCTCCACGGGTAGGGTTAAAATCAGAGCAGTAGTCAATAAAGTCTTGAGCTTTTGGAAACTAACCTCACACTCGTCAGACCACTGAAAAGTCACCTCCTTCTGTGTCAATCTAGTTAATGGAGATGCAATGGATGAGAAACCCTCAACAAATCGCCGATAATAACCTGCAAGGCCTAAGAAACTCCGAATCTCAGTAACTGAAGCAGGTCTGACCCAATCTCTAACTGCCTCAATCTTCTTAGGATCCACCATTATACCCTCCTTGGACACTACATGTCCTAAGAATGCTACCGAACTAAGCCAAAACTCACACTTTGAAAACTTTGCATAAAGCTTTTTCTCCTTTAGAGTCCCAAGCACAATCCTCAAATGATGCACATGTTCCTCCTTACTGCGCGAGTATATTAATATATCATCAATGAATACAATAACAAAGGAATCCAAATACGGTCTGAACACTCCATTCATCAAGTCCATAAAAGCTGCAGGGGCATTAGTCAATCCAAAAGACATCACCAAAAACTCGTAATGGCCATAACGTGTTCGAAAAGCTGTCTTAGGGATATCCTCCGCCCTAACCTTCAGCTGATGATTGCCAGATCTCAAGTCAATCTTGGAGAAAACTGAAGCACCCTGCAACTGATCAAATAAATCATCAATACGAGGTATTGGGTACTTATTTCTGATGGTTACCTTGTTCAGCTGCCGATAGTCAATACACATACGCATAGATTCATCCTTCTTCTTCACAAATAACACTGGAGCACCCCAAGGAGATACACTCGGTCTAATAAAACCCTTGCTCAACAAATCCTGCAACTGCTCCTTCAACTCCTTCAATTCGGCCGGTGCCATACGATAAGGAGGAATGGAAATAGGCTGAGTGCCTGGCTCCACATCAATACAAAAATCAATATCACGATCTGGTGGAAGACCTGGCAAATCCGTCGGAAATACCTCCAAAAATTCACTCACCACTGGAATAGACTCAAGCATAGGAGTCTCAAAGCTAGTATCTCGAATGTGTGCCAAGTAAGCCAAACATCCTCTCTCTACCAACTGACGAGCCTTCATAAATGATATCACACCCTTAGGAGGGTGAATAAGAGAACCTCTCCATTCTACTATAGGAATTCCAGGCATAGCTAAAGTAATTGTCTTGGCATGGCAATTTAAAATTGCGTGGTAAGAAGATAACCAATCCATACCAAGAATCACATCAAAATCTACCATATGTAAGACCTTTAAATCTGCATGAGTGTCATACCCCATCAAGGTAACAATACATAAACGATACACCCGATCTACAATTACAGAATCCCCGACAGGAGTAGAAACATGTACCGGCAAATCAAGGGACTCACATAATATATCCAGACTAGAAGCGAAATATGTGGACACATAAGAATAAGTAGAGCCTGGATCAAATAATACAGTAGCTGGTCGATGACAAATCAGAATAATACCTGTGATAACAGCATCTGAAGCCTCAGCCTCTGGCCTACCCGAAAAAGCATAACAATGAGAACGACATTCCTCAGATTGTGAATCTCCACGACCACCACCTCGACCAGAAGAAGAACCACCTCTACTTGAGTAAGAACCACCTCTACCACTCTGTGCACCACCCCTAGCTGGAGGTTGTGCAGCCCTGAAAGTCGAAGCCTGAGAACCCTGATGTAAGCCATCACGTCTGGTCCTAGGGAAGTCTCTCACATAGTGTCCCATATCACCACACTCAAAACAGCCTCTACGAGACGCAGGCTGATGAGAGAAACCTGAATGACCAGAATGCCCTCCACGAACTATAGGTCTAGAAGATGAACCCTGTGAAGTATCTACTGAGCTCGAAGAGCTATGCCTAGCGTAACCAGCCTCAGACGCTTGTATAGCAGCATGAATGGGTCTGCTGGACTGCGGGTGATAACCTCTGCCCACGAAACCTCGACTCCTAGGCGGAGCACCACCATAATCACCTGAATAACGAGTCCTCTTGCCCTCTCGCTGCTCAAATCCCTCACGCCGAATCATCTCCAACTCCTTAACAGTATCTACCACTTTCTGGAATGGAACACCAGAAGTAGCAACCTGAGAAACTCCTAGAAGGATCGGAATAATCATCCCCTTAACAAACCTTCTCACTCTCTCAGCCTCTGCGGGAAGTATCATCGAAGCATGCCTAGCCAAGGCATGAAATTTACCCTCATACTCTGCAACTGACATACCACCTTGCTGCAAACCCTCAAACTCGGCCCTCTTGCGCTCCCTCTCACTGCGTGGAATAAATTTTGATAGAAATACATGAGTAAACTGAGTCCAGGATAGTGGATGGGATATAGTTGGCCTACTACTAATATAATCCCTCCACCACTGCTTGGCAGAGCCAGTCATCTAAAACGCTGTGTAGTCAACTCCATGAGACTCCACTAATCCAAGATTATGCAACCTTTCATGACAACTAACTATAAATTCATATGCATCCTCAGTTAAGTCACCATTATAAGTAGGAGGATTCATTAGTCTGAACCTCCCAAACATCTTTTGCTCATCAATGGTCATAGAAGGCCTGTTCGCCAACTGTGATATCATATATGGAAAATCCATACTATCCAAACGAGGAGCTACAGAAGCAGCTGGCTGAGTCCTGGGAGTCTGAGAATCTGGAATAACTATCGGATCTGGAGTCTGACCTCCAACACGGGTTTGGCAAAGCTCCTTCCTGAGCCATCCCCTCTAGGAGTCCTAACATACGAGCCAAGGTATCTTGAAGCACTGGGGTGGCAATAGTATTGGGTGGAGCCTGATCTGGCCCATCCCCATGAATAACATCTGCATCAGGAGGTACGGTCCTATCACGGACTTGGGTATCTATTGGTACTTGACCTTCCACAGGTGCTGCAATACGACCCTTACCCCGACCTCGAGCTCTTCCCCTGCCTCTACCTCGGATACTGTTCCCAGAAGTAGGCACAGGAATAGGATCTTGACCTCCACTTGCCGATGTACGAGTCCTCGCCATCTGAGAGAGAATGAGATATCAAGATTAGAATTTCAACAAGGTCAAGTGTGCACGATAATGAATAAAAGAACAGAATATTTCCTAAATGTCCTATAGGCTCTCGAAGATAGGTATGGACGTCTTCATACTAATCCGCAAGACTCTACTAGACATTGCTCTTGTACTCGTGAGACCGATGAGCCTAGAGCTCTGATACCAAATTGTCACGACCCAAATTTGCAAGTCGTGATGGCACCTATGTTCCCAACCAATAGGTAAGCCAACCCAACATATTAACCAAACTTAACCAACAAATGAGTAAAAAGACTAACACTTAGCAAGAATCTCCAACATTGAGTTCCTTATAAGTACGAAATGCGGAAGCTAAAAAACAATATACCACCCCAAGAATTGGTGTCTTAAGTACAAGAGCTTCTAAAATACGATGCAAGTCTGAAACAAAAATGACAAATCTAACATAAGAGATATCCTGTTGGAATACTAAATAACAGAATAAATATAAGATAGAGGGAGGTGTGGGCCACGGAATAGCCAAGCAGCTCACCACAACTCCAAGATACTCCAAACTCGGACTCAATTTGCTCCACGAGATGTGCTCCTACTCGGAATCGAATCTGCACCACAAAGAGTGCAATAAGTATAGTATGAGTACGAAACCACATGTACCCAGTATGTCTCATTGACCGACAACGAAGAAGTAGTGACGGAAGTTTATATAAGAAAATAAATTCTTAAATTATACAAGTATATATTACACTTACTAGTCAAGTTTCATCAAATAAGATAATCAAACATCAACTACTTTCCAACCACCAAATAAAACACATAATCATCAAGAATGAAGGATGTGATGAAAATGCAATGCAATATGATACCATGTAATGATATGTCTCAGAATACCAGTACTCACTCAACCGTATATACATGATACTCCTCGAAAATACATCGAGAGTTCATGACCCATGGGGGACTCGCGAGGTCCATAGACCGACACGGACGATCTCCACGTGTCTGTGCGGACGATCTCAACGCACTATCATAAAATCAAATAATTTCCGCACGGACGATCTCCACGTGTCCAAATTATAATCTTTACATCTCACCATCCCCAGCACGGACGATCTCCACGTGCCCAACTTATACTCAATCTCATGTCAATCCATGTGCACAATATTATTTCAAATAAAGGGGATGATGATGCACCTCAATCAGTCAAATATCAACATAATACATAACCACCTCAATTATCACAACTATACGGGTGTAATAAATAAAACACAATCACACAAGGATTTCAAGTCAAAGATTGGATCACTGTTTTTCTTTTCCTTAACCTCTACTACCAAAGAAGATTCTTCCCCATTATGAACTGTTACACCACTGTCTACTATGCTCATAAGGCGAACTCCCAAGTGAGCAAGCCTGTGAACATCCTTAACTAGATCCTTCCTTTCTTCCTCAACATGGGCTACATTACCCATAGATAATCTGCTAAGAGCATATACTACTACATTCACCTAATTGACACTCATATCATAATCCTTAAGGAATTCAAGCTATCTCCTCTGGCGAAGATTCAACTCTTTCTGGGTGAACACATACTGAAGGCTCTTAGATCAGTGAACACATCTACATGAACACCATACAAGTAGTATCTCCATATCTTAAGTGCAAACACCACTGCTGCAAGCTCGAGGCCATGAGTTACATAGTTCTTCTCATGCACCTTAAGTTGTCTAGAAGCATAAGTTATAACCTTATATCGTTGCATCAACACACAACCTAGGCCAACTCTTGATGCATCACAATAGATCACATAACCATCTGAACCCTCTGGTAGAGTCAAGACAGAAGTTGTAGTCAATCTAGTTTTCAATTCTACAAAGCTTTTCTCACAATCATCTGACCATTGAAACTTGACCATCTTCTTAGTTAACCTAGTCAATGGTGAGGCTATGGATGAGAATCCTTCCACGAACCTTCTATAATAACCCGCTAGACCTAAGAAACTTCTGATATCTGTAGCAGAGGTAGGTCTAGGCCATTGTTTCACTACTTCAATCTTCTGGAATCTACTCGGATCCCTTCGCTAGATACAATGTGACCAAGGAAAGAAACGGATTGCAACCAGAACTCACATTTGCTAAAATTAGCAAATAATGGGAAATCCTTGAGAGTCTGTAGAACAATTCTCAAATGACTCACATGTTCTTCCTCATTCCTAGAGTAAATAAGGATATCATTTATAAAGACGATAAAGAACAAGTCTAAGTACTGTTTGAACACTCTGTTCATCAAATCCATGAAATCTTCAGGAGCATTGGTTAGTCCAAACGACATAACTATAAATTCATAATGACCATATCGAGTCCTGAAGGCTGTCTTCGGAATGTCACTATCTCTAACTCTAAGCTGATGATAACCCGATCTGAGGTCTATCTTTGAGAATTGGCTAGCACCCTGAAATTTGTCAAACAAGTCATCAATCCTGGGGATGGGATACTTATTCTTGATTGTGACCTTGTTCAACTGTCTATAGTCAATGCACATTCTGAGAGAACAATTGTTCTTCTTTACGAACAACGTTGGTGCACCCCATGATGAAATACTAGGTCTGATGAAGCCCTTATCTAGAAGGTCTTTCAACTGCTCTTTCAATTCCTTAAGCTCTGTTGGAGCCATTCTGTAAGGAGGAATAGAAATAGGTTGGGTATCTGAAAGGAAATCAATTCCAAAGTTGATTTCCCATTCAGGAGGGACTCTGGGAAGATCTTCTGGAAATACTTCTGGAAACTCACAGACTACTGGAACTGACTCAAGAGTTGGGGTTTCAGAGCTAGAATCCTTAACCCGAACTAGATGATAGATATAACCCTTAGAGATTATATTTTTGGCCTTAAAAAAAGAAATGAATCGACCCATAGCCGCTAAGCTACTACCCTTCCATTCTAAGATTGGTTTGTCTAGAAACGGAAAACGAACAATCCTAGTTCTACAATCGACTGAGGCATAACAGGAATGTAGACAATCAATGCCTAGAATGACATCGAAGTCTACCATTTCTAACTCTACAAGATCTGCTGAGGTGACTTTCTGAGAAACTGTGACAGCGCAATTTCTGTATACCCGTCTTGCTATAACTGGGTCACCGACTGGAGTAGAGACTAAGAAAGGTTCTAAGAGAGTTTCTGGACTGACACTGAATTGGACTGCTATGTAAGGAGTTACACAGGAAAGAGTAGACCCTGGATTTAACAATGCATAAACATCAAGGTCAAAGACTCGTAACGTACCAGTGACTACATCAGGAGAACCTTCCTGATCCTGGTAACAACCTGTTCTGACGCTGACCGCCACCTGTACCAGATGAGTTACCCTGCTGAGTCGGGCGACTTGCTGGTGCTGCTGAAGTTGTAGACTGAGCTCTACCATTAACACCTCCTTGACCCTGTCTAGAAGGACAATCCCTCAACCTGTGACCAGACTGACCGCACCCAAAACATTCTTCTTTTCCTTCGAGATACTCGCCCGGATGGTTCTTACCACATTTAGGGCAAGTGGGGCAAGTCTTGGTGCCTGAAACACTTCCCTGAGACTTAGAGCTTGATGCCCTAATCTTCTGGTCATACCTATTTTTGGAGGATGGAACACTAGCTGACGAAGGGGCTGGAGCTGAAAACTTTTGCTGGCTCTGCGAGCGATTTCCACCACCCGAATTCTGCTGAGAATAGTCATAGTTCCCAGTCCTAGCCTTCTTATTATCCTTAGACTGTTCCCTAAGATTATCACCCTCAACCTGCTGAGCATGAGTCATAAGCCTAGAGATGTTCATATCTCCAAGTAACATAGCATTTCTGCACTCAGTTTTCACCAAATCCGACACTCCATACAAGAACTTATTCATCTGAGCCCTGGAGTCAGCAACCATATGAGGAGCATACCTGGAGAGTTGGTTAAACTTGAGCCTATATTCTTGTACTTTCATGTTTCCTTGCCTCAAGTTCATGAATTCTAAGCCTTTGCTTCTCTCAACTCTATTGGGAAAATTCTGTCCAGAAAGGTATCACTAAAGCAATCCCAAGTAATAGGATCTACATCTGTACCCCTATTTTCCTTCAACTGAGTGTACCAGATATGAGCAACATCCTTCAACTGGTATGATGCCAACTCAACCCAATCATTCCTAGTGACATGCATTACCTCAAAGATCTTCTTGATCTCATCCAAGAAATTATGAGGATCCTCATTAGTTTGTGATCCTAAGAACTCAGGCGGATTCATCCTAACAAAGTCACGGACCATTTCTGCTGCTGATCCACCATTTGCATTCATAGGAGCATGAACCCGATTGTTCTGGTTGATCATACTCTGAGCCAATATCTGTATAGCATTTCTGAACTCAGCATTGGAGACTTCCTGATCTGGGACCAGAGGAGCTGCGTTTGCATTCGTGGCATTCGCATTCCTAGCATTAGCTCTACGAGGAGGCATGATCTGAAACGTAGAATGTCAAGTTAGAGTAGAATAAGATCATACCTTACGCACGATAAGAGTAACAAGAAAGTGAAGTTTTCCTAAAACACTTTGTAGCCTCCCTCTCATTAGATATGGTGCACTTCACACCCATGAAAAGGACTCTACTTAGTGCGGATTTTCATACATCCTAGGACACTTAATTCTAGTGCTCTGATACCAAGTTTTGTCACACCCCGAGCTACCCTCGAGATGCGAACACGGAACCTAGGACCACAAGTGATTCCAAGCTAACCCTGCTGGCATGATCATGAGCATACTAAAGATAATAAACTGAATGCGGAAGATAAATCATAATTTAGACTAAAAAGATGGGGAATACCCATATTCTATAACTGAGATATTTGAAAACAATAAGTTTAATACAAAGGAAATATTAACTCAATACTAAGCTAAAACTAACTATGCTTGAAATAAGCCTCTAACTGACTAGAAATGTTGGGACAAGCCCCAGTTAAGTCTAGCAAAAATTGAAACTAAATGACTAAAAGACTGAAATGAACTCATGACTATTGTCCTCGAAGAATGAGGACTCACCACTGAATTTGCTGAACTAGAGATCAAAAATCGATCAAAGCGCGATCTGGTTGCTGAGAACCTGAACCTATATCACGAGAAGATGTAGCGCACGTATGCGTCAGTACTTGGAGGTACTGAGCATGTAGGATAGAGTAAAGCTGAAATAAAACATAGTTGAACAAGCACAAAAGGAAGTATAATAATCTGAACATGATATACTAAATTTTGAGCTAACTGGATACAATGACCAATTTATAATATGTTGGAACTGAATAGTGAATATATTGAGAAATGGTCAATGCAATAGAGTCTGACTGAACGGTGGGAGCTACTAATAACCGATAATAAAACCACATAACTAAATATAGAGTCCGATGTATACGTCCCATCGAGAGGACCCAATATATCCTGCCAGAAGTATAAAGGCATGCTGGCGTGATCACTAAACTGATGCCCACAGAGGGGACTTACAACCTACTTAGCTAGTAGTTCTAGGACTAAGTGGGTATGCTGAACCCTAGTCCAACTGGGTATTATGTTACTCCCAATGAATTAAGTGATTTACATATTATGACTAAATTTCTGTAAATACTGGATAGCTCAAAACTGAACATGCAAACTGAGAATGCAACAATTAATCTGGTAATTATCCATTTATAACTGAGGCATGTATATATGAAGTAACTGAGATATCTGACCTAGCATGTGTAATTCAAGAACTAAAGAAATACATAGCTAGGGTTCTGTAATTCCTGCGATAAACTGAATAATAACATGGAAATCTGATTTGGAACATATATGTAATTAATTCATAAAGTTCTGTTGAAGTTCTAGAAACCCTAGGTCTAATCATGATATGGGAATCAAGAATTTGACTGAAAACAAGGGACCCAATGGGTGAAAGGAATCCACTAGTGAAATGCCACATACCTGGTGATGAAATTCACGGAGAAATATTTAGATTTTGGGGCTGGAACTGTTGGAACCTTGTTGCATTCATGAACTAGGGTTCTTAACCTTTCTCTCCTTTCTTGCTTCTAATTTTCTAAGTTTTGATTTAATGATTTGACTTAGGTAAGTTTTAGTTATGTTTCTAGGCTTAAACTGACTAAAATCTGATGATTTAGGGTCAAAATGACGTATATTAGGGTTTAAACGAAGTGGGAAAAGACCAAAAGATCCCTGAATTGATTGCTGTCGGACCAAACAACGACCTGGACTGACGAGCCGTCGTTTGGGTTCGTAGGTTGGGTCTGTCCGTCGTTCGACACTTGGTCAAATTGTTTGGGCTGCGTCTTGGGGGAGTTTTAGTCACAATCGACGGATGTGCAGCACGGGCCGTGGGTCGGGCTACGGGCCGTCGATTAAACCTACATATTTCTGAAAGTCTCATTTTTTGTCTGTTTTGGATATGGGGTGTTACATTATCTCCCCCTTGAGAACATTCATCCTGGAATGAAGACTAAACTAGCTGAAATAGAAGGAGAGAGCTGCAGTCCCTACTACTAAACACTGAGAACTGAGTTTCTGAATGAATTGAGTTCCGAGAACATGCAAATACACTAAAAATGCAAGTACAAACTGAGGGAATGTGATTCTGAGGCTGAATTCACGCATGAATGACTGAAAAACTTAAGAGGAACTATTACCTCAAGCTGGAGTGGAATCGGAAGGAAAGAGGTGAGGATACTTGGTTTTCATGGCTGCTTCTGCTTCCCAAGTAGCTCCCTCTACGGACTGACTCCTCCACAAAACCTTGACTGAAGCGACTTCTTTATTTCTCAACCTTCTAACATGACGGTCAAGAATCTCAGCTAATTCATCTTCATAAGAAAGACTATCTTTCACCGCCAAACTCTCTAATGGAACTATAGAGGATGGATCACCCACACACTTTTTCAAGAGTGAGATGTGGAATACCGGATGCACTGCTGCTAATTCTGCTGGCAACTCTAACTCATTTGCCACATTGCCAATCCTTTTCAAGATCTTGTAAGGGCCTACATATCTAGGATTGAGTTTCCATTTCCTGCCAAATCTCATCACCCCTTTCATAAGTGACACTTTCAGGAAAACCCAATCATCAACTTGGAACTCTAGTTCCCTTCTCCTTACATCTGCGTAAGATTTCTGTTGACTTTGGGTTGTCTTAAGTCTATCTCTAATGAGTTGCATTTTCTCCATAGCATAAAGACTGAATCTAGACCAATTAAAGCTGATTCACCTACTTCAGACAAACCAACAAGATATCTACATCTACGCCCATACGGTGCCTCATAAGGGTTCATCTGAATGCTGGAATGGTAGCTATTGTTATAGGCGAACTCAATAAGAGGAAGGTGATCATTCCAACTACCTTTGAAATCGATCACACAATCTCTTATCATATCCTCTAGGGTCTGAATGGTACACTCTGCCTGTCCATCCGTCTATGGATGAAATGTTGTGCTAAGATTAACTTGAGTACCAACACCCTTCTGAAATGACTTCCAGAAATGAGAGGTAAACTGAGGACCTCTATCTGAGATGATAGACAAAGGAACCCCATTCAACCTCACAATTTCATTAATGTAAAGCTTGGCATAGTCCTCTGCCGAATCTGTAGTCTAGACCGCTAAAAAACAAGAAGACTTAGTCATCCTATCGACTATCACCCAACTTGAGTCATGCTGTCTGCGAGTACGAGGTAACACTGTGATGAAATCCATATTGATCACATCCCACTTCCAAGTAGGAATATCGATATCTTGAGTCATACCTCCTGGTTATGATGTTCTACCTTGACTTGTTGGCAATTGGGGGACTTACTCACAATGTCTGCTATATCCCTCTTCATGCCATTCCACCAATAGACTTCACGCAGATCGCGGTACATCTTAGTGGGACCTAGATGAATAGAATACCTGGAGTTATGGGCTTCTGCAAGAATGTGCTGTCTTAACTCGCCCACATCAAAAACAACAATCTACCCTGGTAGCGAAGTACACCATCTCCCCCTTGGAAGAAAACCTCCACTCTCTGATTGTGGACTGCACCCTTAAGTTCAAGAAATATTGCATCACTGTATTTATTTTCCTTAACCTCCACTACCAAAGAAGATTCTGCCCCATTATGAACTGTTACACCACTGTCGGCTATGTTCATAAGGCGAACTCCCAAGCGAGTAAGCCTGTGAACATCCTTCACTAGCTCTTTTCTTTCTTCCTCAACATTGGCTACACTACCCATAGATAATCTGCTAAGAGCATCTGCTACTACATTCACCTTACCAGGATGATAATGCACACTCATATCATAATCCTTAAGGAACTCAAGCCATCTCCTCTGGCGAAGATTCAACTCTTTTTGGGCGAACACATACTGAAGGCGCTTATGATCAGCGAACACATCTACATGAACACCATACAAGTAGTGTCTCCATATATTAAGTGCAAACAACACTGCTGCAAGCTCGAGGTCATGAGTTAGATAGTTCTTCTCATGCACCTTAAGCTGTCTAGAAGAATAAGCTATAGCCTTATCTCCCTGCATCAACACATAACCTAGGACAACTCTGGATGCATCACAATGGATCACATAACCATCTTAACCCTCTGGTAGAGTCAAGACAGGAGCTGTAGTCAATCTAGTTTTCAATTCTACAAAGTTTTTCTCACAATCATCTGACCATTGAAACTTGGCCATCTTATGAGTTAACCTAGTCAATGGTGAGGCTATGGATGAGAATCCTTCCACGAACCCTCTATAATAACCCGCTAGACCTAAGAAACTTCTGATATCTGTAGCAGAGGTAGGTCTTGGCCATTGTTTCACTACTTCTATCTTCCGTGAATCCACTCGGATCCCTTTGCTAGGTACAATGTGACCAAGGAAAGCAACAGATTGCAACCAGAACACACATGTTTTTAAACTAAGCGAATAATTGGCGATCCTTGAGTGTCTGTAGAACAATTCTCAAATGACTCGCATGTTCTTCCTCATTCCTAGAGTAAATGAGAATATCATTAATAAAGACGATAACAAACAAGTCCAAGTATTGTTTGAACACTCTGTTCATCAAATCCATGAAAGCTACATCAGCATTGGTTAGTCCAAATGACATAACTACAAATTCATAATGACCATATCGAGTCCTGAAGGTTGTCTTCGGAATGTCACTATCTCTAACTCTAAGATGATGATAACCCGATCTGAGGTCTATCTTTGAGAATTTGCTAGCGCCCTGAAATTTGTTAAACAAGTCATCAATCCTGGGGATGGGATACTTATTATTGATTGTGACCTTATTAAACTGCTTATAGTCAATGCACATTTTGAGAGAACCATCTTTCTTCTTTACGAACAACACTGTGCACCCCATGGTGAAATACTAGGTCTGATGAAGCCCTTATCTAGAAGGTCTTTCAACTGCTCTTTCAATTCCTTAAGCTCTGTTGGAGCCATTGTGTAAGGAGGAATAGAAATAGGCATGGTATTTGGAAGGACATCAATTCCAAAGTTCATTTCCCTTTTGGGAGGGACTCCGGGAAGATCTTATGGAAATACTTCTTGAAACTCACAGACTACTAGAACTGACTCGAGCGTTGGGTTTCAGAGATAGAATCCTTAACCCAAACTAGATGATAGAGATAACCCTTAGAGATCATCTTTCTGGCCTTAAGGTAAGAAATGAATCGACCCATAGCCGCTAAGCTACTACCCTTCTATTCTAAGATTAGTTCGTCTAGAAACTGAAAACGAACAATCCTACTTCTACAATTGACTGAGGCATAACAGGAATGTAGCCAATCCATGCCTAGAATGACATCGAAGTCTACAATTTCTAACTCTACAAGATCTGCTGAGGTGACTTTCTGAGATATTATGACAGGGCAATTTCTGTATACCCGTCTAGCTAAAACTGGGTCACTGACTGGAGTAGAGACTGAGAAAGGTTCTGAGAGAGTTTCTGGACTGACACTGAACTGCTATGTAAGGAGTTACAAAGGAAAGATTAGCCCCTGCATATAACAATGCATAAACATCAAGGTCAAAGACTCGTAACGTACCAGTGACTATATCAGGAGAACCTTCCTGATCTTGGTGAGCCTGAAGAGCATACAACCTGTTCTGACGCTGATCGCCACCTGTACCAGATGAGTTACCCTGCTGAGTCGGGCAACTTTCTGGTACTGCTGAAGTTGTACACTGAGCTCTACCATTACCACCTCCTTGACCCTGTCTAGAAGGACAATCCCTCAACCTGTGACTAGACTAACCGCACCCAAAACATCCTTCTTTTTTTGCCAGACACTCACCCGGATGGTTCTTACCACATTTAGGGCAAGTGGGATAAGTCTTAGTGCCTGAAACACTTCTCTGAGACTTAGAGACTGATGCCCTAACCTTCTGGTCAGACTTATTCTCGGAGGATGGAACACTAGCCGACGAAGGGGATGGAGCTGAAAACTTTTTCTGGCTCTGCGAGCGATTTCCACCACCCGAATTCTGCTGAGAATAGTCATAGTTCCCAGTCCTAGCCTTCTTATTATCCTTAGACTGTTCCCTAAGATTATCACCCTCAACCTGCTGAGCATGAGTCATAAGCCTAGAGATGTTCATATCTCCAAGTAACATAGCATTTCTGCACTCAGTTTTCACCAAATCCGACACTCCATACAAGAACTTATTCATCTGAGCCCTGGAGTCAGCAACCATATGAGGAGCATACCTGGAGAGTTGGTTAAACTTGAGCCTATATTCTTGTACTTTCATGTTTCCTTGCCTCAAGTTCATGAATTCTAAGCCTTTGCTTCTCTCAACTCTATTGGGAAAATTCTGTCCAGAAAGGTATCACTAAAGCAATCCCAAGTAATAGGATCTACATCTGTACCCCTATTTTCCTTCAACTGAGTGTACCAGATATGAGCAACATCCTTCAACTGGTATGATGCCAACTCAACCCAATCATTCCTAGTGACATGCATTACCTCAAAGATCTTCTTGATCTCATCCAAGAAATTATGAGGATCCTCATTAGTTTGTGATCCTAAGAACTCAGGCGGATTCATCCTAACAAAGTCACGGACCATTTCTGCTGCTGATCCACCATTTGCATTCATAGGAGCATGAACCCGATTGTTCTGGTTGATCATACTCTGAGCCAATATCTGTATAGCATTTCTGAACTCAGCATTGGAGACTTCCTGATCTGGGACCAGAGGAGCTGCGTTTGCATTCGTGGCATTCGCATTCCTAGCATTAGCTCTACGAGGAGGCATGATCTGAAACGTAGAATGTCAAGTTAGAGTAGAATAAGATCATACCTTACGCACGATAAGAGTAACAAGAAAGTGAAGTTTTCCTAAAACACTTTGTAGCCTCCCTCTCATTAGATATGGTGCACTTCACACCCATGAAAAGGGCTCTACTTAGTGCGGCTTTTAAAATATCCTAGGACACTTAAACCTAGTGCTCTGATACCAAGTTTTGTCATGTCCCGAGCTACCGCCGAGACGCGGACATGGAACCTAGGACTGATGTACCGTGATTTCACGGTATTTTCTAATGCTTTTTCCTTAAGTTTAGTGTGTGTCGAGAGCCTTTTTGTGTTGATTTTGATATAAATTTCTCTTTGTTTACAGAAAATCTGTCCAAGGATGAACGCGGGAGTTTTTGAGAAAGAATTGCAGAAGATACCACCTGCGGAACCTATGACGGTCCGTCACGCCTGTGACGGTCCGTAGGTGGCATCATAGTGAAGGGAGAAGTTGCTGAAGGAAATTTGGGGAAGTCTGACCAAGTGTGGGATTACGGAAGTCCATGACGGACCGTCACAGCTACGATGGTCCGTCCTGCTGGTTCATCGTAATGATCAGAGAGTATTTCCAGTACCAAAATTCCAAGAATTAAAGTATTTTGGAACGAAGACCCTCGACGGACCGTCGTGCTTGAAACGGTCCGTCATACATGTCCGTCGAGGGGAATGAAGAAAGCAATAGAAGAAATTGTTAAGTATGGGACGACGGAGTCTATGACGGTCCGTCGTGTCCATGACGGTCCGTCACGTGGTCCGTCGATCCAGACGCGTTTGGACAGATTTTTAGTAAATAGAATTCTTATTTGATTAGGTTTCGTTTTTTATTATAAATAGTTAGAAAAACCTCGTTTTTGGGGTTAGACTTTCTGGATAATTTTTAGTTTTTAGTTCTTCTATTATATGATTGAATTCTCGATTTTGGGAATTAAGATACTTTCTTGGTAATTGATTGTTGGTGATTTTGTTGATTAATCAAGTTAAATTCTGAGAAATTATTCGTTTTCATAAAAGTAAGTGTATGAATTCTTCCATTAACAATATGAATTGTGTAATTATGAACATTGGTAACTAAACCTCATAGCTAGGGTTGTGGGAACCATGGGTGAATAACAAGGTAAAAATCTAACTTAAATAACAATTCTAGATTGGTGTCTTGCATGTATTGATAATTCTTTCGATGATAATTCTTTCGTGTAGCAGTCTTTTTAACGGATGGCCAACGTTAGAACTCGCCTTAATGCTACTTGCCGGACCAAGGAGGTAGATAATAGGAAAAGAATTATCAACATAGATTTAGTGTAGACTATCTAATAGGCTAGTATTGGTTGTTACGAGTTAATAACTTAGTCAAATACCGAATACGATATTTAATATGAGGTAAAGATAAGGGTTAGTATAGCAACACACGTAGCCGGACCAAGGTGCGGAGTGAAATTCTCTAGATGCCGGACCAAGGATTTAGAGATACGTAACTTATCACTTTACATGCAAGATATCAGGATAGAATTGTTATAGTTAGATTTACCAAGTTAGGAACCTGTGGGGAACACTAAAGCCCTAGTTACTTTTATAATTTGATTAAACTTCGAAAGCTGAATCTGTTAGTTGTCCATTTTTATTTAGTTAATCATTTTCATTAATTCATTAATAAAAGCCCCCTTTTTGTCTCTTTATTTCTCGGAAAATAGTTGGTTAAATAATAGTAATAATAGAATAAAGTTAAGCCAGAACTATTTTCCTTGTGGGATCGATCTCAACCTCATTAGTTGGGTTCTTTACTTGATACGACCGCTTTACTTCTTATTTGAGAAGTAAATTTGAGCGTATCAAATTTTGGCGCCGCTGCTGGGGAAAATAGTTTTTAGATTAACTTAAATTTTATTACTAAAGTTTAGTCATTATTTTCCTGATTTTACTTTTTCTGTTGTTTTTGATTTTGTTTAGAATTGACGTCTGTGTATGCCAAATACACGGAGAGGAAGAGAACCTTTGTTTCCCTACGATCACGAGTTAGAGCGTACACTACGCAAAATGAATCGAAACTTGGGTATAAATGATAATGATCCAAACCAGAACATCCCAGCTCCGGTTGATGCTCATGGTCGATTATTACCTGATAATCCTGATCAAGGTGCACAAAGGGGACAAAATCCCGCTCCACGTCCTCAAGAATACTACAGAGGTTATGATAATATTGCAGATTCTGATGGGCCACTTGTCTTGCCCCCTCTACCAGAAGGTCACACCTTTGTAGTCACTAGTAGCCTAATGCAAATGCTCACGGATAGAGGTTTGTTTTCAGGACTACCGTCTGAGGACCCACATGCCCATATAGCTAAGGTGAGGGCAGTGTGTAAAAGCTGTGTAGGGAGGCCTGATTTGAATTTGGATGTAATAAGGCTAAGAGTATTTCCTCTCTCACTGACGGGAGAGGCTGCTATTTGGTTCACTGAACTCCCTTATAACTCAATTTTCACTTGGAACCAACTAAGGGACGTTTTCTTAGCACGTTACTACCCGGTCTACAAGAAACTAAATCACAAAGACAGAGTGAACAACTTTGTAGAACTACCAGGAGAGTCAGTTAGTAGTTCTTGGGATAGGTTCACTTCATTTTTGAGAAGTGTCCCCAATCACCGCATAGATGATGAGTCACTGAAAGAATACTTCTACCGGGGACAGGATGATAATAATAAAGCGGTATTGGATACTATAGCAGGTGGTTCTTATGGGGAGTGTCCTTATGCTGAAATTGCCAAAAAATTAGAGAAAATCTCCCGAAATAATAAAGCATGGAGTACTAGGAAGTCAGATACGGGGAGAAATACTTTTGCAGTGCAATCCACACACAACCCAGCCACAGATGAGATTCGTGAAGAGATGGCACAGATGAGAACTGAGCTTGGGTTGGTGTTAAAACATGTCACTGGGGTGCAGAAAAGATAAATGCAGTGAACTACTTGTCTAAACCACCACCACCAACTGATGAATATTATTATGAGGAAGATTCCTATGCAGTAAATGATCAGACGGGGGGTTTCCGACCGAATGGCCAAGCCTCCAATAAGGAGAATTGGCGCCAAGGTCAAGGAAATCAAGGTCGGAACTATGGTAACTACAACCGTGAGGGTAATTATGTTCGTGATGGAAATTACAACCGTGACAACAACTTCAACAGGGGTAACTATGGTAATAGAAATGAGAGGAGTGGGCCCTATGTTCCTCCTCAGAATCGTGAAGTTGCTCCTAGGGATAGTGGAGGTAGTATGGCGCGAGTTGAGGATATGTTGCACAAGATGATGAGAAGGTTCGATGCTAGTGATGAGCACACCAAAGAGTTAAGGAGTGATGTAGCAGGTATTGGACAGAAAGTTGATACACATGCCATATCAATTAAGCAGCTTGAATTGCAAATGGCTCAGTTATCTGCAAATGTGAACACAAGGCAACCGGGCACTCTTCCTAGCAACACTGTCCAAAATCCGAAAAATGATGGACACTGTATGGCAATTACTACTCGTGGTGGAAAATAAACTATTGACCCACCTATGTCATCTATTGTGGAAAAGGTGATGAAAGATAATGATAAAGTGGTAGAGGTTAGTGATGAAGTAGAAGATAACACTGATAAAGATGCTGAAGTACCTAAAAAGGTAACTCCCATGCCTAGACCTCCACCATGCTGGCATGATATGAGCATACTAAAGATAATAAACTGAATGCGGAAGCTAAATCATAATTTAGACTGAAAGATGGGGAATACCCATATTCTATAACTGAGATATTTGAAAACAATGAGTTTAATACAAAGGAAATATTAACTCAATACTAAGCTGAAACTAACTATTTCTGAAATAAGATTCTAACTGACTAGAAATGTTGGGACAAGCCCCAGCTAACTCTAGCAAAAACTAAAACTAAATGACTAAAAGACTGAAATGATCTCATGACTATTGTCCTTAGAGAATGAGGACTCACCACTGAATTTGCTGAACTAGAGATCAAAAATCGGCCAAAGCGCGATCTGGTTGCTGAGAACCTGAACCTACATCACGAGAAGATGTAGCGCACGTATGTGTCAGTACTTGGAGGTACTGAGCATGTAGGATAGAGTAAAGCTGAAATAAAACATAGCTGAACAAGCACAAAAGCAAGTATAATAATCTGAACATGATATACTAAATTCTGAGCTAACTGGTTGCAATGACAAATTTATGCTGGAACTGAATACTGAATATACTGATCAATGGTCAATGCAATAGAGTCTGATTGAACGGTGGTAGCTACTAATAACCGATAATAAAACCACATGAGCTAAATGTGGAGTTCGATGTATACGCCCCATCGAGAGGGCCCAATATACCCTACCATAGGTATAAAGGCATGCTGGTGTGATCACTAAACTGATGCCCACAGAGGGGACCTACTTTGCTAGTAGTTCTGGGACTAAGTGGGTACGCTGAACCCTAGTCCAACTCGATATTATGCTACTCCCAATGAATTAAGTGATTAACATATTATGACTGAATTTCTGTAAATACTAGATAACTCAAAACTGAACATGCAAACTGAGAATGCAACATTATGCATTTATAACTGAGGCATGTATATGTGAAGTAACTAAGATATCTGACCTAGCATATGTAATTCAAGAACTAAAGAAATACATAGCTAGGGTTCTGAAATTCATGTGATAAACTGAATAATAACATGGAAATCTGATTTGGAACATATAACTAATTAAGTCATGAAGTTTTGTTGAAGTTCTAGAAACCCTAGGTCTAATCATGATATGGGAATCAATAATCTGACTGAAAACTAGGGACCCAATGGGTGAAAGGAACCCACTAGTGAAATAGAACATACATGGTGATGAAATATTTAGATTTCGGGGCTGGAACTGCTGGAACCTTGTTGCATTCTTGAACTAGGGTTATTGACCTTTTTCTCCTTTCTTGCTTCTAATTTTCTAAGTTTTGATTTAATGAATTGACTTAGGTAAGTTTTAGTTATGTTTCTAGGCTTAAACTGACTAAAATTTGATGATTTAGGGTCAAAACGACGTATATTAGGGTTTAAACAAAGTGGGAAAAGACCAAAAGACCCCTGAGTTAAATATTGTCGGACCAAATGACGACCTGGACTGACGGGCCGTCGTTCAATCAACGGGTTGTCGTTTCGGTCCGTAGGTTGAGTCTGTTCGACAGACCTTTACTAAAATGGGCATAACTTTTTACTCGGAGGTCTGATTTTAGCAAGGTTGGTGGCTATGGAAAGCTAATTCAACTATCTATCATTTCATAAATAATTAGACAACTAATTCATTTTGTGATAAGAGTTATGGTCATTTGAAGTTGACCCAACTTTATTTTCCCCCTAACTATCTGCTAATTTCCACCTACGTTCCATAGGTCCATCTACGGACCGTTCTGATCAATCGTGGTTCATGTAAAAGAGTGGGTAAATAGGGACTTGATCGACAAACACACACTACGGACCGTAGTCTGACCTACAGACGTCCGTTGTTCGAAACTTAGTCAAATTTTATGGGCTGTGTCTTGTGGGAGTTTTAGTCACAATCGATGGTTGTGCAGCATAGGTCATGGGTCAGGCTACGGTCCGTCGATGGCAATCTTGATTGCACCTGTAGATTTTTGGAAAGCTGATCTTTGGTCTATTTTGGATACGGGGTGTTACATTATCACCCCATTGGGAACATTCGTCCTCAAATGAAGACTAAACTAGCCAAAATAGAGGGACAGAGCTGCAATCCCTACTACTAAACATTGATAACTGAGTTTCTAACTGAATTGAGTTCCGAGAACAAGCAAATACGCTGAAAATGCAAGTACAAACTGAGGGAACATGATTCTAAGGCTGAATTCATGCATGAATGACTGAAAAACTGAAGAGGAACTATTACCTCAAGATGGAGTGGAATCGGAAGTTAAGAGGTGAGGATACTTGGCTTTCATGGCTACTTCTGCTTCCCAAGTAGCTTCCTCTACGGACTGACTCCTACACAAAACCTTGACTGAAGCAACTTCTTTATTTCTCAACCATCTAACCTGAAGGTCAAGAATCTTAACTGGTACATCCTCATAAGAAAGACTATTTTTCACCGCCACACTCTCTAATGGAACTATAGAGGATGGATCACCCACACACTTCTTCAAGAGTGAGATGTGGAATACCGGATGCACTGCTGCTAATTCTGCTGGCAACTCTAACTCATATGTCACCTTGCCAATCCTTTTCAAGATCTTGTAAGGGCCTACATATCTAGGACTGAGTTTTCTTTTCTTGCCAAATGTCATCACCCCTTTCATAGGTGACACTTTCAGGAAAACCGAATCATCAACTTGGAACTCTAGTTCCTTTCTCCTTACATCTGCGTAAGATTTCTGACGACTTTGGGTTGTCTTAAGTCTATCTCTAATGAGTTGGAATTTCTCCATAGCATAAAGTATTGAATCTGGCCCTATTAAAGCTGTTTCACCTACTTGTAACCAACCAACACGAGATATACATCTACGCCCATATAGTGCCTCATAAGGGGCCATCTGAATGCTGGAATGGTAGCTATTGTTATAGGTGAACTCAATAGGAGGAAAGTGATCATCCCAACTACCTTTGAAATCAATCACACAAGCTCTCAACATATCCTCAAGAGTCTGAATGGTACGCTCTGCCTGTCCATCCATCTATGGATGAAATGTTGTGCTAAGTTTAACTTGAGTACCAAGACCCTTCTGAAATAACTTCCAGAAATGAGAGGTAAATTGAGGACCTCTATATGAGATGATAGACAAAGGAACCAAATGCAACCTAATAATTTCATTAATGTAAAGCTTGGCATAGTCCTCTGTCGAATCTGTAGTCTTGTCCGCTAAAAAGCAAGAAGGTTTAGTCATCCTATCAACTATCACCCAAATTGAGTCATGATGTCTGTGAGTACGAGGTAACCATGTGTAAGATCCCGAAAATGACTTACGTGAACTAGAGCCTAACATTGTTGTCATGATGGTCTAAGGTCCTAAAATGGTCTATTATATAGTATTGATGCAATAACTAAGATTTTAGGTGCATTGGAAGTCAAACATCAAGGGAGGACCAAGATGTTCGACGACTAAGTCACCTAAGTGCCTCATAGGTGGTTCTATGTGTTTATGAGTGACTCATGAGGTTTTATTGTCCTTAAATGAGTTTATATGACGTATATAGGTAGTGTGTCAATTTTCGAGAAGATTGGAGGTCAAATTCTCAACAACATTCATGACGTTCGAAAGATGTGCATTGAAATGACCTTGTGTGTCTAGGCATGTTTCATTGAGTTTTACGTGTTCGTCTTGGGTGAAATTCAGGTGAGAGGTCCTAAACTCATATACAAGCATGTTTGGGTTGGAAACGTCCGGGAAAATATCCCCAAGTACCATCCAAGGGTCCTTGAGGAAGGACCCAAAAGTTGGTGTCCAAGTCTGCCTAGACAGCCCCAAACGACTCAGGCAATCGACGGCTCGTGGGCCAGTCGACGCCCCCTCGATGGGTGACGTTGGTGGAGAATTAGTCTAGGGAGAGAAGAGACCAATTTCAAGTCTCTGAACCAAATGACGGAAGGACAGACGGTCCGTTTGAGGACAAACGGTCCGTCGACTGCCAACCGTCGATGGCACTGGTTCCCTGCGCAGCATCACTGTTAAGTGAGGGTGATATTATAATTTCACCCCACTTAAAAATAAGAGTATTGGCGGTTACTAAGGGGTCTTTTGGGTATTTTAAATGTGTATTTAAGTCTTTAACACTTAGAAGTTTTCATTCTTCAAAATCAAATCCCCAAAATCCCTTAGAAATTCCTTAAGATTCCATTAAAGCTAAAGCTCAAGGAAGAGCTTGGATTGGAGATCTGAGCGGAGATTCTTCATCAAATTGGATAATTAGCATTTTTGAGGAATGGTTTTTTATCCTTGAAACTCGTTTCGTCAAGGAGCCCAACTTTCAAAGATGTTTTCTGAAGTTTTTCAAAGTTGAACTTGACCTATTTCATGATCTACCATAGGTTCTTGCATTAAAGGTTTTTAATCATTGTTTAGTGATTGAATTATTATTATTAAGATAATTTTAACTTAATTAACCTATGAACCCATGTAGTTGATGAACCCTAGTTTTTTACTAATTTATGGGTTACTTGATATTGGTCTAATGCTTATGAATTAATGTGTAATTTCTTGTGGGCTACCTAATGATGTAAGAATTGTATTCAATTGATATCTAATTGGTCTTAGATTGATAAATCTATATTGAATTGACTTAGATTTCATTGAGAATTATAGTTTATGCATTGAATTGATGTTCATGGCCATGGGTAAGGGCCTTGTGATGTTGAATTGGATGATTTGGCATTGGATTGAAGTGTTGAGGATGAAGTGGTGGTACGCTGCCCTATTTTTACTATATTTAATGTTAATTAGACTTCACTTATGTTGTGATTGGTTTGGTCCACTTATGGTGGCGGTGTTATGTGAATTGATGTGGCCTTGTCGGCGTTATTTTAAGTATTATGATGATCCGGCCTTGTCGGCACTACTTGAAGTAATATGACTATTTGTGTAGTTGATTATGTGAAGTATTATAATATCTACCTATATGTGAAGTAATGTGAAAGTATGTATTCCTCTATTGATGTTATTTAGGTGATCATGTTAGACTCATGAATATGTGTTGTGTGTAGTCTTAGAGTTGATACATGATTGTTTCCTATTTGGCTATATGAGTCTATAATGGTTATGTTGAATATGATATAGTAGTATATAGGGTGACTTTAATATGATAATGGTTGTTCCTATGTGCTTCTAGAATGACATATAATATGTGCTAAAGTGAAGTGATGTCGTGTCTTGTTTAGGTAGACTTGTGTTCCTTACTTGATGCATGTACAATGTGTATATGTGATGTCTTGACTTAGGGAGCTAAAGCGTCTTAGTCTTGAATGAATGAATGATAGGTGAGACCTTGAATGATGATAAGAGGGTCCTTTATGTGAAACCTTGAACCTAGTGGTAAGGTTGTGAAACTTGAAGTCGAAAGCCGTAATGGTATCCTTCATGTATTGAATGATGGACTTAAGGTTGATTGGCTGGAACGGCATCATATCAATTCTTAGGAAAGTCATAATGAGCTTCTTTTCGCCATTGGGAGGTAGCCTAGTGGACCTTTCTTTGGTTGGGTAAATGTAATTGGGTTATGAACTTGATATGGAACCCCTTTGTATGAACCTTAGTGAGAATTAATCTATGAGAACGAAGGCTAGCACCGAGTGAGTATGGTAAGGGAAGTAGTTCTCGTTAAAGTATGAGGCTAGAATGCAAAGTAAGCCCTTCATATTTCTTAACCATGTTCCTACATGGGATGTGTCTAAGTTCTACCATTGGCAAGTAGAATAACCTCATCGGAGTAGGATAGAACTCCGGATTCCATGTTTTGGTACCATGGTCTATGTCGGTTATTGTCTATTCTAATCATATGGGATACCTATTAGGATTAGAGAAGTTATATGAAGTTTAGGTGGTGGCATGATACGCTATCTAGACATTGCAGAATAGGCTTTTAAGGTGTTAGTAAGAGTCCCTAGGTCTTCTCCAAGACCATTACTTGAATGTCCTTTATGTGGTAAGTGTCTTCTTATGAACTAATGAATTAATGACTTATGTTAGAAAGTTTGAAAATGCATGAGTACCTAATCTAAAGTGACTTAAGGATTCCTTAGCTAAAGTGTGAAGAGGGCATATGCGATGATCTCTTCATGTCTTATCTATGGAAGTCTTGAGAATGACTCTAGTTAGGGAAGTTGGTTTTTGTGTTTGACATGATCTAAACTTAGGAAGTCTTAAGGATTATTTAGGTAACCTTGAAGAGGGTGTATGGGCGTTCTCTTCTAGGAGTACTTAAGTAAGTCTTTTGATAACCTTGGTAAGGGAGATTGTCATATCTTATATGTTATGTATGTTGGTGTTTTGTAATCGTGTATGTGTCTCATTATGAGCAACCTTGAGGATCGTTTAGGTACATTTAGAGAGGTTGTATGGGCGGTCTCTCTTTGTGTGACTTAAGTGAATCTTAGGATAGCTTTAGTGAGAAGACTACATGCTAGAAGGTGTGTTGGTGAAGGACTAAGCACTTCACTGTAACAGTGATGGGACTTCACTGTAACAGTGAAGGGACTTCACTGTACAGTGATTTGAGTTACTGTTTAGTAGCTCCTAAAAATGTGATAATTGGTTTAAATGTTATCTTATGTGTTTCTAAGTTGATAAATGTTGTTCTTAATGATATTTAAATGAAAAGATGCATATTTCCAATAAATGTCTGTTTCCATAATTTTTATGCATAATGCCATACTTAGTACATGTGGTTGTACTAATTTCATGTTTTTATCTATCTATATAGTTCTTGCTAGGTTAGGAGCATTTGGGAAGCAAGACTTGGACCATCGCATTGTTCAAGAGAAGTTGAAGTATGTCCTCATTTGACTCGAGGTTATATATGTCTTTTATGTTTTTTTTTATGAAGTATTGTAATAGACTTAGTTGTACTATCTTTTCTAATTCGTCTGGGCCGTGTCCCAAGTACTCTTATGTCTAAGATGATGAGATTGAGACTTAGTATTTCCTATTACTTCTTTATGAAAGAGTTTTTAAAAACTATGATATGTTTTGTGAAAAGTTTTAATTCCGAACTACTTTTCACTATGTATATGCAATGAATGATATGAAAGGGCTTGTATAAGACCTCCGAGATGTCGAGTAAGCTGGTTATAATCCGAGATTATTCCCTAACTTCTAGGGTGTGGTCTTGGGATGTGACAAAGCTTGGTATCAGAGCATAGGTTGGTGAAAGTAGTCTTAGGAATCAAAAAGTCTCATCAAGTCACGTCTAGTAGAGTCTCGACCATCGGTGTGAGTCGTGACACATCTATGGGCAAGAGGCTATAGGACGATAGAGTTTCCCTTCTTTTCTACTCCTATGTCGTGCGGTGGGGTAAATGTTATGAGTATCCTTCTTAATGTGTTTCCTTGTGTTTCTAGGAGATGAATACTAGAAGGATGGCCGCTAGAAGGTTGGAAGAGGAGAGGGTGAATGAGGAGATTCCTCCTCAAGTTGAGCAAGTTCATCAAGGTGGGCAAGGAGTCCAAGGTGCTCAAGGTGATCAAGTGCCTCCCCAAGGTGATCATGCCCCTAATGTGGAATGAGGTAATGAGGCTCCGGTGGTTCCCCCGGAGTTGACTAATCAAGAGATTAGAGAGGCTTTGATTGTTTTAGCCCGAGCCGTGACTACTCAAGTGAAATTGAGTATGGTTCCTAGGGTTGTGGAGAGCACTATGACCTCTAGGTTGAGAGACTTTGTTAGGATGAATCCTACGTTCTTTCTTGGCTCTAAGGTAGATGAAGATCCCCAAGAGTTCCTTGATGAAGTGTACAAGGTTTTGAGTTCTATGGGGGTTACATCTAGGGAGAAGGCGGAGTTGGCTTCGTATCAATTGAGGGATGTGTCTCAAATTTGGTACACTCAATGGAAGGATAATAGGCCGGTGGAGTCGGATCCTATTGAGTGGGAAGAATTTAAGGAGCTTTTCTTGGTAAGTACTTTCCCCGTGAGAGAAGAGAGGTTAAGGTAGAGGAGTTTATCAATCTCAAGCAAGGCAATATGAGTGTTGAGGAATACTCTTTGAAATTCTCAACTTTGTCTAGATATGCATCATCCCTAGTGTCTAATCCAAGGGATGAAATGAGTCGTTTTGTGAACGGGGTCGCCGACTTAGTGAGGGAAGAATGTCGTACGGATATGCTACATGATGATGTGACCTTAGCTATACTCATGGTGTATGCACAATCAATTGAAGAATACAAACTTAGGAGGATGTCAAGAAACTTGAAAAGAAGTGGTGTAAGTGATCAAGGGCAACCTAGGTTCAAAAAGAGGGCTCAAACTCAAGGTGAACCTAGTGCTCCTAAGGTGAAGTTTGAGAAAGGAGGGGGTTCTCAAAATGGCAAACTTCTATTGGGTACCGGTAGTTGCTATGGTTGTGGTAAGGAGGACACAAGGTGAGAGATTGTCCTAACATTGCTTCCAGAGGAAAAGAGGGTAAGAAAGTTGATCCTAGTGTTCTGAAGGAAGATGCTCCAACAAGGAGGCATTTCTATGCACTCCGGACTAGAGGAGAGAAGCCGAATGAGAGTGATTATGATGTTGGTAAGTCTTATTTCTCTTATTGTGATATGGGTTCCTTCTAAGTGGGGGAGTATGGCTAGATAGATGTGCTAGTTTGTTGCATGTGCATGGTATTTAGGAGTTTGATTGAAATTGAATTTCATTAACTTCTTACATTGTGTGTTTTATGAAGCTTTGATCCTGTTGTAAAAATGTGTTTATATTATGTTACCTTGAATATTAGCATGTCTATATCATGAATGGCCTAAGAGTTGCATTTTTGAAATTGTTTTTGCTAAAATCACTGTAAGGGTTCTGCCTGCTCACTGTAATATTTTGAAAAAATTGACTAATTGATTCTTTGGTCTAAAATTGTTGTAATGTGGTTAGAACTGATGTGTATAAGTATAATAATGAATGTAAAATGAGGTTTTACTATTTAGAATGAAAGATGTGAGTTTTGTATCATAATGAGTTATAGAATTTATTCTAAGTTCTTGTTGTGTTGTGAATCTCTAGATTATGGGAAATTGATGTTTTCTCCTTGATTGTGTGATATATGGTTTGGTTTTGAGCTTCTAGTTGATTCTCTATTCTTGGAAGTGTTCGGAGAGTGGCAAGTGTCATTCGAGGACCAATGTTGTCCAAGTGAGAGAGAATGTAAGATCCCAAAAATAACTTAGGTGAACTAGAGCCTAACATTGTTGTAATGATGGTATAAGGTCCTAAAATGGTCTATTATATAGTATTGAGTCAGTATCTAAGAGTTTAGGTGCATTGGAAGTCAAACGTCAAGGGAGGACCAAGATGTTCGATGACTAAGTCACCTAAGTGCCTCATAGGTGGTGCTATGTATTTATGAGTGATTCATTAGGTTTTATGGTCCTTAAATGAGTTTATATGATGTATATAGGTAGTGTGTCAAGTTTCGAGAAGTTTGGAGGTCAAACGCTCAAGAACGTTCATGACGTTCGAAAGATGTGCCTTGAAATGACCTTGTGTGTCTAGGCATGTTTCGTTGAGTTTTACGTGTTCGTTTTGGGTGAAATTCAGGTGAGAGGTCCTAAAGTCATATACGAGCATGTTTGGGTTGGAAACGTCCAGGAAAATATCCCCAAGGACCATCCAAGGGTCCTTGAGGAAGGACCCAAAAGTTGGTGTCCAAGTCTGCCTAGACAGCCCCAAACGATTGAGGCAATCGACGGTTCGTGGGCCAGTCGACGCCCCCTCGATGGGTGACGTTGGTGGAGACTTAGTCTAGGGAGATGAGAGACCAATTTCAAGTCTCTGAACCAAACGACGGAAGGACAGGACGGTCCATTTGTGGACAAATGGTCCGTCGACTGCCAACCGTCAATGGCACTGGTTCCCTGCGCAGCATCACCGTTAAGTGAGGGGTGATATTGTAATTTCACCCCACTTCCAAATTAGAGTATTGGCGGTTACTAAGGGGTATTTTGGGTATTTTAAATGTGTATTTAAGTCTTTAACACTTAGAAGATTTCATTCTTCAAAATCAAAACTCCAAAATCCCTTAGAAATTCCTTAAGACTCCATTAAAGTTAAAACTCAAAGAAGAGCTTGGATTGGATATTTGAGTGGAGATTCTTCATCAAATTGGAGAATTAGCATTGTTGAGGTATGGTTTTTGATCCTTGAAACTCTTTTCATCAAGGAGCTCAACTTTCAAAGATGTTTTCTAAAGTTTTTCAAAGTTGAAGTTGACCTATTTCATGATCTACCATGGGTTCTTGCATTAAAGGTTTTTAATCATTGTTTAGTGATTGAATTGTTGTTATTAAGATGATTTTAACTTAATTAACCTATGAACCCATGTAATTGATGAACCCTAGTTTTTTACTAATTTATGGGTTACTTGATATTGGTCTAATGCTTATGAATTAATGTGTAATTTCTTGTGAGCTATGTAATGATGTAAGAATTGTATTCAATTGATATCTAATTGGTCTTAGATTGATAAATCTATATTGAATTGACTTAGATTTCATTGAGAATTATAGTTTATGCATTGAATTGATGTTCATGGCCATGGGTAAGGGCCTTGTGATGTTGAATTGGATGATTTGGCATTGGATTGAAGTGTTGAGGATGAAGTGGTGGTACGCTGCCCTATTTTTACTATATTTAATGTTAATTAGACTTCACTTATGTTGTGATTGGTTTGGTCCACTTATGGTGGCGGTGTTATGTGAATTGATGTGGCCTTGTCGGCGTTATTTTAAGTATTATGATGATCCGGCCTTGTCGGCACTACTTGAAGTAATATGACTATTTGTGTAGTTGATTATGTGAAGTATTATAATATCTACCTATATGTGAAGTAATGTGAAAGTATGTATTCCTCTATTGATGTTATTTAGGTGATCATGTTAGACTCATGAATATGTGTTGTGTGTAGTCTTAGAGTTGATACATGATTGTTTCCTATTTGGCTATATGAGTCTATAATGGTTATGTTGAATATGATATAGTAGTATATAGGGTGACTTTAATATGATAATGGTTGTTCCTATGTGCTTCTAGAATGACATATAATATGTGCTAAAGTGAAGTGATGTCGTGTCTTGTTTACGTAGACTTGTGTTCCTTACTTGATGCATGTACAATGTGTATATGTGATGTCTTGACTTAGGGAGCTAAAGCGTCTTAGTCTTGAATGAATGAATGATAGGTGAGACCTTGAATGATGATAAGAGGGTCCTTTATGTGAAACCTTGAACCTAGTGGTAAGGTTGTGAAACTTGAAGTCGAAAGCCGTAATGGTATCCTTCATGTATTGAATGATGGACTTAAGGTTGATTGGCTGGAACGGCATCATATCAATTCTTAGGAAAGTCATAATGAGCTTCTTTTCGCCATTGGGAGGTAGCCTAGTGGACCTTTCTTTGGTTGGGTAAATGTAATTGGGTTATGAACTTGATATGGAACCCCTTTGTATGAACCTTAGTGAGAATTAATCTATGAGAACGAAGGCTAGCACCGAGTGAGTATGGTAAGGGAAGTAGTTCTCGTTAAAGTATGAGGCTAGAATGCAAAGTAAGCCCTTCATATTTCTTAACCATGTTCCTACATGGGATGTGTCTAAGTTCTACCATTGGCAAGTAGAATAACCTCATCGGAGTAGGATAGAACTCCGGATTCCATGTTTTGGTACCATGGTCTATGTCGGTTATTGTCTATTCTAATCATATGGGATACCTATTAGGATTAGAGAAGTTATATGAAGTTTAGGTGGTGGCATGATACGCTATCTAGACATTGCAGAATAGGCTTTTAAGGTGTTAGTAAGAGTCCCTAGGTCTTCTCCAAGACCATTACTTGAATGTCCTTTATGTGGTAAGTGTCTTCTTATGAACTAATGAATTAATGACTTATGTTAGAAAGTTTGAAAATGCATGAGTACCTAATCTAAAGTGACTTAAGGATTCCTTAGCTAAAGTGTGAAAATGGCATATGCGATGATCTCTTCATGTCTTATCTATGGAAGTCTTGAAAATGACTCTCGTTAGGGAAGTTGGTTGTTGTGTTTGACATGATCTAAACTTAGGAAGTCTTAAGGATTATTTAGGTAACCTTGAAGAGGGTGTATGGGCGTTCTCTTCTAGGAGTACTTAAGTAAGTCTTTTGATAACCTTGGTAATGGAGATTGACATATCTTATATGTTATGTATGTTGGTGTATTGTAAGTGAGTATGTCTCATTATGAGCAACCTTGAGGATCGTTTAGGCACATTTAGAGAGGTTGTATGGGCGGTCTCTCTTTGTGTGACTTAAGTGAATCTTAGGATAGCTTTAGTGAGAAGACTACATGCTAGAAGGTGTGTTGGTGAAGGACTAAGCACTTCACTGTTACAGTGATTTGAGTTACTGTTAAGTAGCTCCTAAAAATGTGATAATTGGTTTAAATGTTATCTTATGTGTTTCTAAGTTGATAAATGTTGTTCTTATGATGATATTTAAATGAAAAGATGCATATTTCCAATAAATGTCTGTTTTCATGATTTTTATGCATAATGTCATACTTAGTACATGTGGTTGTACTAATTTCATATTTTTATCTATCTATATAGTTCTTGGTAGGTGAGGAGCATTTGGGAAGCAAGACTTGGACCATAGAATCATTCAACAGAAGTTGAAATATGTTCTCATTTGACTCGAGGGCATATATGTCTTTTATGTTTCTTTTATGAAGTATTGTAATAGACTTAGTAGTACTATGTTTTCTAATTCGTCTGGGTCGTGCCCTAAGTACTCTTGTGTCTAAGATGATGAGATTGAGACTTAGTATTTCCTATTACTTCTATATGAAAGAGTTTTTAAAGACTATGATATGTTTTGTTAAAAGTTTTAATTCCGCACTACTTTTCACTATGTATATGCAATGAATGATATGAAAGGGCTTGTATAAGACCTCCGAGAGGTCGAGTACGCCGGTTACAATTCGAGATTGTGCCCTAACTTCTAGGGTGTGGTCTTGGGATGTGACACCCTGTGATGAAATCCATGTTGATCACATCCCACTTCCAAGTAGGAATATCGATCTCTTGAGTCATACCTCCTGGTTTCTGATGTTCTACCTTGACTTGCTGGCAATTGGGGCACTTACTCACAAAGTCTGCTATATCCCTCTTCATGCCATTCCACCAATAGACTTCCCGCAGATCGCGGTACATCTTAGTGGCACCTGGATGAATAGAATACTTGGACTTACTCACAAAGTCTTCTAATAACTTTATTAAGGGGACACTGTGCATCAAGTGGGTTTGATCTTTTCCTTTCTGTTTCATTCTATTGTTCCTGATCATGATATGTTTTTTACGGTCATTAGTTTATGCTTATGTTATTAATTGTTGTCTTTTAGTACATGCTTTATTGTTTATGTTTCTACAAAGTTATTATTATAAGCATTTATTTGTACACATTAAATAACACACGTTAATTAAATTTTCGCACATGTTTTCTCTATTGGAATTGTTGACGATATAATTTTAAAAATTTCTTAAATATTTATACTACCATCTCTTGAAGACAAAATTTTTGGTATGTCATTGAAAGGACATAAAGATCTTAAAAATCTTATCGTATCTTGATGTGCTACGTGAACAAGGAAAAGAAGATAAGAATTAATCAACATTTGACATGACGTCAAGGAAGTTGTGTCGGATGACCTATAGAGGAATATGACTAGACTAGAGCCTTTTTTAAATCTTGAAGGAATTGATAACTACTATAAATTAATCATTCATATTCAATGAAGTATGGATAGATTCTCAAATTTACTTCAAGTTGTAAATACTTTTCTTGAAGTAATAGATGTGTTTCTCGACACTGCGATTGGAATAGACGTGTAGTTTCAAATCAAACTTCATCACTCTTGTCTGCTGATTTTTAAAAAGGACTCAAACAAACTAAATAGTTTTGTGTAATATTCTTTCCTTTTCAAGTATATATAATAAGTTGAATTGTTGTGTAATATGATATATTATCCCTTTAATTTTCCATTTTAATAATTTCTTATGATACATTTAAATGGGAACTTTAAAATGATATATGTATGGCAAAAGGTAGGGCTGAATCATTCATCAGTGATGGTTGTCCCGGTATGTTGGATCAATTTCTATTCGACAGTCAAATTCTTTTTCCTTTTTTGAGAAGATAACAATTTATATATATTTACAAGTGAAAACGAAGAATAAACTGCTTCATCAACCTAATAAAAAACATGTCTATCATTGAAGCAATATCTTCTATGTATATCTGGTTAAGCCCAAAACAGAAAAAAAGTCCAAAGCAATTCAACTTAATCCTCTGATATCAACTGCTAATGTCTTCAAAACATCTGAAATTTCTCTTTTCAGAGTCCATCAACTGCAAATTGGAACGATCTATCCATCTTTGTGTCAATTATGTACTTGCTTCTTCCCAGTTGACCAAGACCTCAACAATCTTTCTTGGCATAATCCAAACAATACTTCTGCGACTAATAAAGATATTTCATGGCATGGCAATCAAGTTCTATCTCTCTTAGGCATTTCTAAAATGTTTTGGCCTCATTTCATTTCACTAGATAGTTTTTTACTGGATTATTTTGACTTACATATGTCTTGGTGATAATGAAAGAGTAATACAGAACTAGTGTTTGAAAAGTTAAATTGATAGACACATTCATCAACATCTATAATTTAAAGGCCTAACCCATCGATGGCCCCTTAAACTTGGCACGAACTTTCACTTAGACACCTTAACTAGGCGATATTCATTTTAGACACCTCATGTAGAGTTACGCTGTGTTATTTTGACACTTTTTGCTGACTCATCGTAGCATGTGTGTTACACGAATTTAATACGCGTGAAACACTTTTTTTGTTGAAAAATATTTTTGCTCTCTTCTTCTTCCTCACTTTCTCTTCCTGTAGCTTCTCTACTTTCCATCACCCAAAATCACCATACAATTTTTCAAAAAAATCTACAAAACTTTATTGGATTATATTAAAATCTAATTTCTTCAACAAAAGAGTCAATTTCTTTAGCAACCTCATCAAAAAAAAATTAAGATCATCATCATTCTCTAAGAATTTGTGATTCTTTTTCTTTTTAAAATCAAATCACATAAAGTTTAACCTTTTCTACATTAATATTGTCTGCTACTACAACTAAGAAACTTCCGCCCCCAATAATAATGAGAAGTTCTCTTGATTTTCAGTTTTCTTACTGAAAATTATGCTAATTTTTTGTGTCTATAACAACAAAAATTGGAGGAACAAACGATTATACGGTCTGCATCTTCAACATTTAAATAACTGAATCCTCAACATTTTCCCATAGCATTCATTACTAAATCCCCAAATTTTTCCTCCACCTGCATCTTCGCCATTTATACAATATTGTTATTTTTGTTTCAAAATGAAATTTTGATTATTTTTTTTAAAAAAGAAATTAAAAAAAGAGGAATCAAGAAATGTAACACAAGAAATCACAATTATGTACAATACAAGAAGAACACGTAGGGGCTGAAGAAGAATTTTAATGGATTGGAAGAAGAACAAAGAGAAAAAATATAACAAGATGCATAGAAGAAGAAGCTGAAGATGTGGGGGCTAAAGATTAGATAATTTGAAGAAGAAAAAGAAAGTAAAAGTGAGTTTTTTAAAAAATAAAAATAAAATTCCACATGTCACATGTTCATTCATTTATTTTTCCACGTAGGAGGCGTTTGGATACACACGCTTAAGCTAGTTCTGATAATATAAAAAAAGTGTCAAAATGACACATCGAAACCCTACCTGAGGTGTCTAAAATGAACATCATCTAATTGAAGTGTCTAGGTGAAAATTGTTGCCAAATTCAGGGGGCCACCAATGACTTCTGCCTAATTTAAATTATTGATAATTGCAAAATATATGTAAATATGAAATGGTTTTAAATATTATAGAACTTCCATATGATAAAAATGAAGGGCATATATTTCTAAAGGGAGAGAACTAGTATTATTTTTCCTATAGAGATCTAAAAAGAGAAGGTACTCAAAATGAAAATGGACAAACATTTCAAGATATTGGATAAAAAGATTGCAGTAAATGTATGTATGACACCAATTTCTTAATCATACTAAGTACTTTTGTAATATTCCTTTGGCCGATAATATGCCTGGAAATACTAGGCCAGGATATTGGAAAAGAAGAAAAAGATTGACAGCAGAGGGCCGGGAGCCCCGAAGGACCAACAAGGCATATCATAGTATACAAGTTTACTATGTCCGCAGCATAAGCTTCCAAAAGGAAAATTCAAATCAACAATTAAGCCTTTCGCTTACCTGACACACGTCTTTGCGCCAGCGACAACTTGGACCTTTTATGAACACTCCTTTCATCTTCACTATCCTCACTGTCCAATACAATCACAGCTTCACATTGTGGTGATTCTTTTTCCTGTTGCTTCATGTTCTTGTTATAGTATATATTCTCATCTTGGTTGGGCTGCTTATGATCACATAAGTTCTCACATGAAAGGGCTGTGGAATGTTGTCCAGATTGAGAGGTCAACTGAAAGCTATTGTCCTTACCCTCTCCAGAGTGCTCTATAGCTTGTAGTGGCAGATTCTTCAAAGACCCACAATGATTAGATGACTTCCTAGTCCACGCATCACAAGTATCACCAGTTTGTGAAGTAAATAATAAACTGGATGCTGTATCAGTGCATGCATCAGATTCTGAAGCAGGTAGGTTTTGAGATGGAGCTAAATTCTCTTTATCACACTTCTGATGACGTTGAGATGAACTGGATGTGTCAAAAAGATGTCTCCTTCCAGTTAAACCCAGCTTCTTATGCCTCGTGAAGAAACCATTTCCATTTTGATGAGAAGCCTTTCTATGAGGTTGCTTATTGTTATGACCAGGGGCTCCTGACAACGAAAGAGTTTGACATGATGCAGTGGACTGAAGTTGGACTGACAGCTGAGGCTTGACCTGCAACTTCTCAAGATCCTCGTGTTTTTTGGTGAAATCGGTTGACTGAAGCAACAGCTTATTTGGACTCTTATTTATGCTGACATTTCTCATCTCACTATCATGTGGATTGGTAGTTTTCCCTGAATTGCTTATAGCCTGTGGCAAGGCCTGTATATCTGCATAATTCAGAAAAATACTTTGGGGTTCAAAACTGGCAGAACAATTAGTTTTTGCCATATAGTTCTTCTCACCATTTCTAACTTTAGATGGACCCACAATATCTGAAGATAGTTTCTTGGTTCTCTGTTATGCTTCATCCTGATTCAAGTCACACTTGATGGGAAATTCTTCCATACCTTGTTTGCTAACTTCCATTTGCTTATTTAAGATATGATCAATAGGCACTTCACTCGCAGTCTCACCATTATGCCTTTTTGCACATCCAGCAGAGTCTAGTGACAACTTTCTGCTGAGTCCACATAATCCCTTCTGGTTCACAAAATGATCAGGGACCTCAGATTTTGGTATATTCAATTCTTCGACTTCAACCTGCAGGATCATGTGTGAGATTTGGTCAAAAACTAATAAACATAATCATATTCATCCAAGCATCTTCTTACAATTCCTTCTCTTGCATTTGTAAGAGTTTGGATTTCTTGGTCATGACCGCCAAAATCACTTGCTCCAGATGTGGCGTACTTTTGAGTCATTGATCTTGCCTTGTGGTCAAATGCTTGTCTATTGTATTTGTACTCCGTGCTCTGCACATAATAAGCATAACGAGCACACTACAATCAAAGAGGGTAGGTTCTAGTACAAATTACCACACTGCAAGAATATTAACTCACCGCGTCATGCATTAACCCATCATCAGGATTAGGCTCACTCGGTAACAAACCTATACTTGTTAAGACAGTTGAAATGTTCAAAGATGGCTGCCATGCTCCCTGTTTTATTGAATTGACCACCACTATGAGCAATATATAAAGACACAAACTTTTGTTAAATTTACGGGAGTTATTATAGAATGGTAGATATCAAAGATTGCATGTACACAGAAAAAATAGATATCCGAGATCCAAAAACAGTATAATAAACAGGAATATTATGGTGTTTAAGTTAAGCTATTATTCTGTAATCAGTACATAGTGTATTTTGGCATGTGAAGACTCTTAATGTTAGTTCCCCAAGTGTGAAATCCAATAAGATAATTCAAGCAGAATGAATACCATTACTTGATCAGTAATATAGAAGAAGATTGCTTGAAGGCGTTCGCAAAGAGAAGATTTGACCCTTCAATGCATAACCAGCAAGCAGAAACTATCAGCAATTGTGACCATTGTCGTGATAAAAAGGAATTGTTTTTTACTACAGCACATAAGGTAGATTCATTGAGAAACCATGAAAAGAGCAAGAGTGCTTGTGTACTTTATTCCTTACAGTGAAAAAATATTGTGTGGGTGCAATCTCTATACCTTATTCAGGATAATAAGAAAATTAATTTGGAAGTACAAGACAGTAGTCTAAAATTTACTCAATTAATTAGAAGAATGATTTGAAGAAAGTAACCAATTTTTAAATTAAAAAAAAAAAGAAAAAAAAAAGAAAAATTTGAAGAAACAAAACCTCTATATGTTAAACATACAAAGACGAGTGAAAGCCACTACATTGTCAGACTGCTTGTGAAAGCAAAAGGTACACATAAAAGATATCAAATTCTAGTTGCAGTCAAGGTCCCAAACTATTCCATTCCATGTCCGACAATGTTAACCAAGGATTAATATCAATTAGAGCCTTAAGGAGAATCAACAGATGAGATGTTGTGAATGATAGTAATCACTTGTACAAGGTCATAACTTAAGCAACTCTTATACACTTTGAGCCCAACATGAAATGATATTTATACAGGCTCTGGAGACTGGAAGAAGGCAACATCCAACTTCCTTTCACTTGTTACTGGATCATGGATTTTAGACAACACAGTATGGTAGTGCTGTATGAAAGTTGCAGTGGTTTGAGGTACCACAACTAGAAGACAAAGTACAAAATAAGTAAATCCACATACAAGTGCTATTCAACTCTCAATCAGAAGTGTAATTGAAGTTACTAGTAATGTGACACAGTTACAAATGACCTTTGGAGGAAGATTGAGAATATCCAAGCAAATACGGCCACCATTATCAATATTTGGATGAAAAATGGGCGTTAGGAAAGTGACAATGGGAGGCTGAAAGGGGTACCTGGGTCAAACAAACAAATAAAGGTCAAGAATTGAACCACCACACAACACATAAAAAAAAATTGAAGAAAAAAAAAAACCTTTCAGGTATCTGAATTTTGAGTTTAAAGTGTCCTTTAGCATACACAGTTCCTTCAGGGCCTTGAATTACTGCAAATAGTGTGGGGAAATTCAATATAACTGGAGATAAATGAGAAATAGTAATGAAAAAGAAAGTGAAAATTTACAGGCATGGATGGAGGAAAGAGAGGAAGAAGAAGTAAGAGAAGGAAAGGAGGCGCCGGGAGGTGGATCGGTGAGAAGGAGCTTAAGCTCCCTTTGCATTCGGAGGTTGAGCCGCGCCTCTTGAGCCATTAGGGCTCTCACAATTCACATCACACCAATTTTAAAACACCATCCCCTTCCCGCTCCCTAAATTTGAGAGCGAGGGAAAGTTTTTTTTCTTTTGTTTTTTTTTGGTAAATTAATGCAACTGTCTCAAAATGACGGTCAATTTTATTTTGTTTCGTCCACAGCAAATTAAAGTACAGTATAGTATTTCTGTTCTAAAATAAATGATGTTTTCATTTTTGCCTTTTTTAAATGAGTGATTGGAAAGTCATCAATGATGTTTTTCTAATTTTACTTTTATATAGTGAAAAAGTGCTAAATAAACTTTATTAGTAAGATATATTTTTATTTTCTAAAAATAAGTAATTTTTAAGAAGTGTTTCCAAATGAAAAAATACCATTTATTTTGAAATGTTATGTATATTATTCTAGTTGTTCAAAATGCAAGTACAAAGATCTATTTTCTTAATGTCCAAAAAGAACACCCTTATGACTTATGAGTCATGACTAACTAGAATATCAAATACTAATTATTATTAAAGGGATGTGTTGGATATATATACTATTAATCATATGTTAAGAAATAATATTTATTATAAAATAAATTTTTATTCAATTTAATAAATCATAGATTCGTTTATGGTGTTTATTTACTTATATAGTAGATGATTTAGTGTGTAGAGTTTTAACTTATACACAAAGGATTAAATCATCGGTTTTTATAAGTATAAAATTTTTTGTTCACAATCTAGGATAGAAATTGGACATACCTGATACGATTGTAGCACAAGATTATATATAATTTATCCTGATAATGGGAACGGTATAGTTCCAACTTCTTGTGCTAGTACATTTTGTATGTACTAAACGGGACCGAATAGAGATAGTTGTTTTAGATTGACTGACAAATACATATTCTCTAAACTATTGAATGTACTTATATTCTTAATCCTGATATAAATATTATGATCTATATATATATATATATATATATATATATATATATATATATATATTAATTATCGTTTTGATTTATTAAAAAATGAGATTCTGAGATGGTTCAATATATCTGGTAAGTTGAATGATAATAATATATATTGGTGAAATAATAAGTTAGTTGATGTGTTTCATGTCTCGTCATAGAGATTGATTGATATGTCTTTTTGAGAAACTTGTAAGTTTTATAAGGTCAAACCTTGCAAGTGAATTGTTGAATCCGACACATGAAATAAGTTAAGCATTGATCTAAAAGAAATTGATCATTAAATTAAATTCGTCAGTAATTTAATTTATTAATTAGTATTTGTAATCTTAACATGGGAATTACATAAGTGTTTGAGGGAGAATTAAGAAATATAAGTAGAGGAGTGCGATAACGAATTTCTAATGGAATGATTTGTAATTTATCATGGTAAGACTAATTCAAATTAATTATTTGAAATTATTTCCATAATAGGAAGCCTCTGTAATTAAATATGTGGTCCCTATAGTGTCCAATTTAACTAGAACTCGAAATTCTATTTCTAAAGGAAAAAGGGGAGACTGACATGAGTTTTCTTATAATAAAATAAGAGAAAAGACATAAAATGACATCTGAGGTTGTCCCGAATTTTTAAAAAGACACTTAAACTATACAAGTGTCCTATTACCCCCTAAACAATCATGAACTGATATTATTAGATTATTTTTTGTCCACATGACATGGGTATATGCACTCTCTTAAAGAGTGTGAACAAACTAAAACAACAAATATAATTTTATTTTTACAAGAAATTTGCTATAAAATATATTATTATTTTTTGTTATTATTTTAACTTTTTCTCCTTATTATATTTTTTTTTCTTTCTTCCTTCTTCTTTAAAAATTCATTGTCATATTCATTAACTTATCACTTTCAATGTCACTTTTTACCACAACTTCACCTCTCTTTTATTCTACTATTAGTTTAACTCTCTTCAATTTTTAAAATTATATCTAAATATTTTATTACATTTCGAACAATTTGATAAACCTACTAGATTTCAAGATGATTAGTAGGTATTTTTAATTTTTATCAAAATTTCAGTTACACTTTTTCAATTTTCGGAGAATTCTTATGCTTTCAAAATTATCATTTCTAGTTTTAAATTTATATGGTAATGAGATAGATTAAATGATGATACCTTTAAAATTTTGATCTTTCTTAAAAAAATAATTAGTTTTGTTATCAATAACTCAACAAAGTGTAGAAAATAGTATAATTTCGGAAAGTAAGAAATTTGACCGAATAAGAAGAAGAAAAGAGAAAGAAAATGGAGGGGCTCAACTTGATGTGGGGGTGGGGTTAGGTGAGGGTGAGAAGTGAAGAAGAAGAAAGAAAGAAAAAAAATTAAGGGAGCTTGAAAGTTGGGGTGGAAGATGAATTAAAATTAAAGTAATAAAATTAAAATAAGTCAAAAAGTAAGAGAGAGAAATAAAGAAAAAATTAAAATTAAAAAAAAATAATATTTCAAATTAAATTAACACGCGTCACACAATAATTGTGTGTGATAACACTTGCCATTTAAAATCTGGAATTGATTGAAAAATGATGTAATAATATATGTTCGGAATTGTTTATGGGGGTAATAGGATGTCTACATAGTTAAGGAGTCTTTTTAAAAATTCGGGATAACTTCATGTGTCACTTTTTGTCTTTTCTCATAAAATAAACTTGCGTGTATTTTTCCGTGGAATAAAAATAACGTGTGTTTTGGTTCTCCTCTTTTGACTGGGAAGAAATCTCTATAATTAGAGATTCTTCTAACCGTATAAGATGGAAAGTTTTTTATTTGATACTTGCCCACTCAAGTATTGTGAGAGTTTAGATGTAAACTTGGGATCACTGTACAAGATCACAGATGTTGTCTATTTTGTGGATTGGCTTGAAGATCTGTCTAACGTGGGGACTCGCTTGAGGGTATGTGCTCACGCTAAGGGTGGCGACGGAACCGGAATCGGACGAACCGGACCGATAGTTACCGGAACCGGCACGAAACCGAGATCGTCCATCCGGAATCGCATCAAAACCGGATCGGACCAGAACCGGTAGGTCCGGGAGTTTTGTGGTGTACCCGTCCCGGTCCACCAGGGAATTGGGAACTAAACCGGACCGGACCGGATCGATTTCTGAGACTGGGCGGGTTTTTAAAAAAAAAAAATCAATTAAAACTTAAAAAATTAGTTCTAAAAATTGAATATAATTTATATTATAATAATTATAAATTTAAAATTAATAATATATAACTTTTAAAGTTTTAAAATTTAAATTTCAAACTTTAAAAGCTATAAAATTTAAATTTCAAAGTTTAAAAGTTATAAAATTTAAATTTCAAATTTTAAAAGTTTGAAAATTTAAATTTCAACTTTAAATGTTATAAACTTTTAAAGTTATAAAATTTAAAATTCACAATATTAAAAAATTAAATTTAATACAACAATAATAATAAAAAAATAAGGTGAATAGCCTAAACTTTTATTAATAGTTATTTGATATTACAATTTCATCTACAAAAATATTAGTAGAGTATTAAAAGATTTAATCTACACAGCCACCTTCTAGGAAGGGTTCTGTTTGAATTAAATCTCGAATCATCATACTCTTACTAATATTCGGTGCTACGATATAGATCCTTTCTTAAATCATTTAACATTTCTATAGTAACATGATCGGGAATTGGTTGAATAGATAAATCTTCCATTGCTTCAATCCCGTCGTCACTATAATCTTGCATGATTTCATTAACGTCATTTTGAAATTTGGTCGGTAGTGGTTCACGACCCAAATTTATTCTTTCAGCATTAATCCAATCTCTAAACAATACCGATATCTCCAAGCTATCTGCTGCTAGTGAATGCCTATGCTCCCCAATTTGAAACCTTGACGCACTAAAAATGCCTTTCGAAACTACCGAAGATGCTTGAATAGCTAATACGTCTCGAGCCATCGGTTGAAGTTTTGGAAAACCTTTGCCGCGATTTCTCCACCATGCTAGGACATCGTCAGTAAATTCTGTATTTTGATTAACATATTCATCAAAATCATTTCTATTATTGTGAGAAAGTTCAAGATAAGAATCTAAATAATCATCAATATTATCTTCGTTAAATCTACTCCTAAAACTTTGAGGTTCTTGATGAGTTGATAAATTTATATTAGAATTATATAATTCATACAATTTTCTAGCTTCAATTTTAATGCTATCTTTAACTTGTTGACAACTTAGGAATTCCATCGTTTTCACTATCAATATCTAAGTTAAAATATATTTTCTCAACCATTTTAGATGCACCTACATCTTTGTAATGAGGGTTTAACAAACAAGCGGTTAAATAAATTTGAGGAATAGGAATAAAATATTTTTTAAATTTTACAATCATTTTATCAATAGTTTCTTCAAATCTTGGTTTACTTTTAAATTGATAAAATTTAAAGAAATCATACAAATATCAGTCAAAACAGTGCAAATAGATGGATAATAAAGTGCATATATTCTTTTGGTAGTTAAGTAAAAAACTTTTAAGAAATCTATGAGTTCATATAATCGAGTCTATATGACATATCTGAATTATGAGCGTTCCAAATCATTTGTAACGTTTTTCTATATTCATAAGCGACTACAAGCATTTCACATAAATAATTCCATCTAGTAGATACGGTTTTTGGAATTTTTCTAGGTGGAAGATTATATTCAAAACAACGATTTTGAAAATCTCTACGTCTAGACTTAGAGCCCGTTTGGATGGGCTTAAAAAAAATAGCTTTTAAAAAGTACTTTTGAAAGTGCTGGAACTTAGTTTTAAAATAAGTAGTTATGTGTTTGGATAAAAGTGCTAAAGTTAAAAAAAAATGTTGATGTGTTTGGCAAATAAGTGCTGGTAAATACTTTTTTAATCAAAATATCTGAGATACCCTTAAAAGTTGTTAACATGATAAAAGTTGATTAATTTAATAATAATAGTAATATATAATATATCATAATAATAATAAATAATAATAATAATATATAATAATAATAAACAATACTACTACTACTACTACTAATAATAAAATAATATGAAAATAATAATAATAATAATAATTATAATTATAATAGTAATATAATAATAATAATGTATAATATATAATAATAATAATAATAAAAAAAAAGATATATAATATATAATATATAATAATAATAAGATATATAATAATAAAGAATAATAAAATAAATAATAATAATAATAAAATAAATAATAATAATAATAATAAATAATGAAATATTAATAATAATATATTATAATAATAATATATAATACTAATAATAAAATAATAATAATAATAATAATTAATTATAAATAATAATAATAAATAATAATAATAATAATAATATAACAATATGAGAATAATAATAATAATAATATAACAATATGAGAATAATAATAATAACAATGATAATATATAATAATAATAATAATAAAATAATAATAAATAAAATAAATAATAATAATAATATATAAAATATTATTATTAATAATAATAATAAATAATAAAATAAATAATAATAGTATATAATATATAATTTATAATAATAATAATAATATAATAATAATAATATATAATAATATATAATATATAATAATAATAATAACAAATAATAAAATAAATAATAATAATAATAAAAATAATAAAATAATAATAATAATAATAATAGATAATAATAATAATATATAATAACAATAATAAAGAATAATAAAATAAATAATAATAATAATAATACAATAATAATAATAATAATAATAATAATAATAATAATAAAAACAAAAGAATTAAGGGTAAAAAGGTAATATACACGGTCAACATAAAATGGCTTTTGAGTTGAAAAAAAAAAATACCCCTCACCAAGCTTTTAGCTTTTGGCTTAAAATAAGTCATTTTTGACTTAAAATAAGTTATTTTGATATTTTTCAAACACTCTAATAAGTCAAAAGCTGACTTTTAAGTTAGTTTGACCAGCTTTTAAGCCCATCCAAACAGGCTCTTAACTTGACATTTAAATATAGGGATAATGCACAAGTACCCCCTCAACCTATGTTCGAAATCTCATAGACACACTTATACTATACTAAGATCCTATTACCCCCTGAACTTATTTTATCAATAATTTTCTACCCCTTTTCGGCCTATGTGGCGCTATCTTGTGGGCCCAAAGCTGATTGACTTTTTTTTCAAGCTAGTGCCACGTAGGCCGAAAAGGGGTAGAAAATTACTTATAAAATAAGTTCAGGGGGTAATAGGATCTTAGTATAGTACAAGTGTGTCTCTAGGATTTCGGGCATATGTTGAGGGGGTACTTGTGCATTTTCCCTTAAATATAAAGTGACATGCATTTTCAACTTTTGTGCAACCGTTATCATATATTTGTATACCATCTCTAACAATCAAATTATATATGTGTGCAGCACACCTAAATATGATAATCATCACCATAAATAGGGCAAAGAGAAGGTTTTAACAATTCAACAGCAACATTATTATTTGAAGCATTATCTAAGGTTATACTACTAATTTTATCATATATTCCATAGCTTTCCAAAATATCTAAAATAGTTTGTGCTATATAAGAACTGGTTTTTTGAATCTGACAACATTTATAACCTAAAATTCTTTTTTGCATAATCCAATTTTCATCAATCCAATGTGCAGTAACAGTCAAATAATCATTACCGTTTATACTAAGACCCATATCAGAAGTAATAGCTATTTTACAATTATTATAATAAAATAAACGACGAAGTTATTGAAAATGTTGTGCTTGATAATCAAATACAGCCCTTTTTATTGTATTTCTAGCAAAACCTTTAAAATGTGAATTATATACAATTTGAATATAATGTATAAAACCGAGATTTTCGGCAAAACTAAATGACAAACCCATAACAACTATCATTTTAGCTAGTTGTTCAAGATCTCTTTCTCTATAGTATGAACGTGGTAAACTAGAGCCAGAAACATTAGAAGGATTTAACTGTGTTTGTACCATGTTAGAGCCGCCTACTCCTACATTTTCAGGAAGGGGGGTACCGTTCTTTTTAGCTTCGGCAACCGCTTTAGCATGCAAAAATTCATTTTTACAACAAGACATTAAATGATTACTCAAATGTCCCGTCCCACCGGATTTACCAACAGTTTTATGATTTAATCTATGTTTACATTTATTATTAAATAGTTTGTGTTTTATCTTTATTTTATGTCATAAATTGCCACACAATCAATTTTTTAGCACGTTTATAGGTGAAAAAAGGGTTAAAATATAATTTTTAAAACTTTAAGGTAATAAAAAAGTTAGCGGGGGGTGGGGGTGGGGGTAGGGGTTTAATTGGCTGAAAAAGTGGGGAAAGAGCCATTGGGGGGCCCCACTAGTCGTTTCCCAACGGCTCCAAACGGTCATATTTTCTTTTTAAAAAATAATAATTTAATTGACCGGACCGGACCGGACCGGACTGTGATGAACCAGAACCGGGAGTTTTTTGATAAATCACGGTTTCCGTTTCGTTACCTGTCCCGGAACCGGCATGAACCGGTCCTTAACGGGATGGACCGGTACGGAACCGGACCGGACCGGTATCCGATAGCTACCGGTTCCGTGGCCAGCCATAGCTCACACTTCTAGAGGTATTTATCGACTTAATTTCAGCAAATTTATGTATTCTAGCATGATTATGTGTTCCAGCATAAACGGTATTGGTTATCTATTATTCATTAATAAATAATTGTCACTTATGTGGTTATTTATTTGGGATCATTGAAAATTCTTAAGGCTTTATACATGAGAGATAGTATTAATATATGAATTGAGAACTATGATTAATAAATATGATTCATTAATGTGGTCTATTTATTTGAGTCATTAGAATATTTTCAATGCATCATAGATAAATTGTCCTAAATGAATACAAGTGGTGAAAATTTATTTATTCGAATGGAGATTTACATTAGGATTCTAGTAACACTTAATTAATTAATGAGAAAATATATTAAAGATTTTCACCGATCTAAAAAGGAGAAACTGTAATATCTTGGATTTTCAAGTGTATAAATTGAGAGAACAATTTGTTGTAAAAATGTGTTATGTATCTTAGCTACAGAAAAGACACATAGTATACTTTATCCTCATGAGATAATTATTAACAGAGATTTTTTTATTTTTTTAAAAAGATATTAAAAATTTGAATCAAGTTATTTTAATCTCTACCTATGCCTAATATGATTTTGAAAAATATTGTCATAGTTTTTGTGGTCATGATTTTTTTGATCTCTGATTGACTTGAAATTTGATGGTTCTATTTAAAATCATTTAGATGGTTTAGGTAGTTTGTCATAATAAAATTTGATTTGAATATGATAAGATCATTCTTTATATCAATTGTGATATGATTGTACATAGTTATTTAACATAAATTGATGTGTGATAAGAATGTAGATCATGTTGTTTTAATACATAAATTGATGTGTGATAAGAATGTAGGTCATATTGTTTTAATTTCCAAAGTACTTAAAGAATTTGAATTTGAATTTAGTCATAACTTTGAAAAAAAATTATTTATAGACTCCAATTGACTTGAAATTCGGTAAGTTCATTGGTATGACATAGTAAGAAAAGTACTCATTATTATGTGGTTATATTTTTTGAGGTCATTAAAATGATTTTAAAGTTGTTCTTTGAAATTAAATGTGATTTAGTAAGAATGACATCCTTTATATCGGTTTTATTTATTTTATATGTGGTACATGATTACACGTAATGAGTTAATATAAATTGTTATATGATAAGGATATATATCTGATTATTTTTCCTCAAATCGTTTGAATCTGAATTTGATCATGGCTTAGGAGATAAATATTATTTTTTGTAACGGCCTGTATTTTTGTATGTGGTAGTTCTATTCATGTTATACTTGACATAGACTTATAGTGTAGGTGAGGGCTCATGTTTCTTATGTGATTAGTGTTGGTTTAAACTAGCTTGGAAGGTGATGTAATGCCTTGCACGTTTTAGCATATGTATTGCAAGTTAACTCCGATGGAAAGTATTTAAGTAATTATAGTAAGATGGTAATTGAGCTAGCAGCTGCATCACCTACTTGATCTATATTATAGTTAAAGGGCCCAAGTTTGATTGACCAGATTTAGGCTTATATTTAGGGGCTCATTTGAAGCCCAAACCTATTAAAGAAATTGTGAATGAAAGAAGGCCCAGCAGCCAAATCTGCCAATTGGCCCATTATGGATAAAGCCCAAGTGAAACTAGGTAAGTGCATGACCTCCTAAGATTTGTTTTACCATGTTATTGGGCCAAGTGTGTACCACCTACTTGCATTAATCTGTCCCAAGTGGAATAAAAGGACAAAGGGAAAATGGACAGCCAAGGTCCAATAATATTAAGTCCAAAAAGGCCCAAGTTAAAAGGACAAGCAGGTGGGGCACCTACTTGACATTATATGGCCCAAAATTGGTCAAGAGTGTCGGCCATAACACCTCCTTTTTCAAAGGATAAGGATCAAGTCTTATTCTCCATTTTGAACTTGCAAAAGTTTCAGATTTCCTAAGTTCTTTCTTGGTCTCTCTTGGCTTCAATTAGCAGCCCTAAGACACCTTAGAGTTCTTGAGTGCTGTCTAATTTTTCAAGTAAGAGTTTGAAGGAGAGTTTGAATTCTTGAAGTACAAGTGTAGAGGATAAATTTTCAGAATTAAGGTAAGACTTCAACCCATTTGTTTTCCTCTCTTTGATAATGTTTGGAATGGAGAATTTTGTATATGTTTATCAAGAATTCATGGATTGTGATAAATCTTTGAGTCAATATTCTCCTATTATGTTGAAAGATTTGAGATTGATAGTGGCTGCCTTATGAATATTGTTGTTGAGGGCAGTTTGGGTATCTTGGAAGATGATGTATGAAGTTGTATTAATGTGTAGAGGAAGGGTGTGGTGATTCACCATTTATGTAAGGGTTGTATGGGCCTGATTTCCATCAAAATTTTAGCTACTGTTTTTGAGGACCTTATTGTGATTAGCTGCTGATGTTAGCTTAATCATGATTGATGTTGTAGATTAGCACCCAATAAGGAAGGCTGAATCGTGATAGTGGTATTGGTCAGAAAAATAAGGTATGTAAGGCTATTCGATTCTATATCCTTTTGGCATGAAAACTGGCACCTGCAATTAATATCAATGAAGTGTTTCCCATAAGTTCTATTTCTAGAAAAGGAAGCATAGTGGCAGCGTACTATCTCCAAATAGCTAACAATATTTCTTTCCCCATTCTAAGTGCATAGAACTACTTCATTATATGTTCACTACTCTATACTTGTGTAATTATTCCCCTTGTACTGTTAGAGAAATGGTATTTGCAAAACAAAGTTTGATGAATCCCTCTCCTAAGCCAATTGAAGTCAATTGTACCATTAAGGTCTTAAAGTAAAGTGTTGATGTTTCATAGCTCCTTATGTCATTGTTACTGCCTCAAAGTATTATTTTCATGTATTCCACTACTGTTCCGTATTTCCATATCTCCAAGATGATTATGACCACCAAATCAACATCTCAAAAGTGTTAAGATTATCTAAAATAACATCTCAAAAGAGTTATGAACTGATTAACAATAATCTCAAAGATTAAAGAATCTAAGTGAAGAAATCTATTTAATTAAGGGTGGCAGCTCAGGGGCGAAAGCCTAGCATGGGCCGATCCCAAGTTGTGTAATTATGAGGACCGCATCCCAGGGGTTAATACGCCTAGCATGGGTCATCCTCTTTTACCACTGATCAGCTGGTCACTTGTATCACATGTCCAACAAAGATTATAACATACAACAAGGTAAATAAAAGAATGTAGCTTACTTGATCCCATAAGAGTAAGCAAAGGTGGTCTTCTCTCCTAATCTATGCACCCTTATATTGCTACTTGATTTCATTTGAGCCTTATATTACATATACTATTTTCCTTACATATTCAGTACATTTTTCGTACTGACGTCCCATATTGGGGATGCTGCATTTCATGCTGCAGGCTCAGGTACCCCAGCTAGTAGACCTCCTCAGTAGGAGCACTCGAAATTCTGCTACTTTTGGTGAGCTCCAAGTTGATTCGGAGCTTTATTAAGTCCTTGTTAAATTCGTTTGGTATTGTATCGTAGTTAAGGGTAAGGCGGGGTCTGTCCCGACCTACTCTAGTCTTCTATCTTTTAGAGGCTTTGTAGACGTATGCACATGGTTCAGTTGTGTCTTAAGGAGTTGCGGCCTCAACGGCCAAGTCTTGTATATAACTTTTGGACCTACTTACGTTGTTTTGTATCGCTGCATCCTAGGTTAACTTGTCACAATTGTTATAGTATATGCACAGTAAGAACAGGTTGCAGGTTGGTTCTCTTGGGCCTTTAGGGCATCGGGTGCCTGTCCGTCTTAATGGGTTTTGAGGCATGACAAAGTGGTATCAGAGCAGGTCATCCTAGGGAGTCTACAAAGCCGTGTCTGTGTAGAGTCTTGCTTATGGATGTGTTGTGCACCACATCTATAAACAGGAGGCTACGGGACATATAGGAGTTGTCTCATTTCTTTCATTTCTTAGATCGTGCGATAGAACCAGTGTTGTAGGTGAATCATATCTAATTTCTCAATTGTTTTATTATAGCATAGATGCCGATTACGAGAAGGAGTAAAAGTACTGGTAAACGAGTAGATGTGGCTGTCCAAGAAGGGACCAGCCAACCACCACCAAGTCAAGCTGTTCAAAGTGGGGCTCAAGATGAGTCTCTATCGCAGACTTCCTCGACGCCTCCATCTCTTGAAGAACTAAGGAGGGAAGATGAACCTCAGGAACCCCCTATTAATGCTACCGAGCAAGATTTGAGGAATGCAGTCCAATTATTGACTCGTATAGTTGCTGGTCATGGCCAAAGGCAAGAAGGTCCAGTTGCAGGTACTAGTGGCGTAGATAGATCAACTGGAACACGGATACGTGATGTTCTTAACTTGGACCCTCCATCATTTACCGGGTCAGATCCTAATGAAGATCCCCAAGACTTTATAGATCAAATCCAACGCACTTTGGATATTATGCATGTAAGTGGTAAAGAAGCACTTGAGCTAGCTGCATATAGATTAAAGGGTGTGGCTATATTGTGGTATGAAGCTTGGAAGCAATCTAGGGGAATAAATGCACCTTCAGCTATGTGGAAAGAGTTTAAAAAGGCATTCCTTGATCATTATCTGCCATTGGAGATCCGAGAGGCCCGTGCGGATCAGTTCTTAAATCTCCACCAAGGAAATATGAGTGTGAGGGAGTATAGTCTCAAATTTAATTCCTTGGCCAGGTATGCTCCTAATGTAGTAGCTACTATGGAGGATAGAGTTCATCGTTTTGTGGACAGGTTAGATTCATATCTGGTTAGAGACTGTACAATTGCTTCGTTGAATAAAGATATGGATATAGCAAGGATGCAGGCTTTTGCACAAAAATTGGAGGATCAAAGGCAAAGAAGAAGAACACAAGAGTTGGAAACAGGGCATTCTAAGAGGGCCAGATCCATGGGGCAGTTTACACCATCCCAAGGTGAGTTTAGGCCTCGGTTCTCTAACAGACCACCTAGGCCATCATCTTTCTACTCTACAGCTAGTGCTCCACCACGGTTCCAAGGGTTTAGAGGCAATCAGACACTTGAGGATATGCTGCGAGCTTGTATATTAGATTTCAAGGGTAGCTGGGATGATCACCTACCACTTATTGAATTTGCTTATAACAATAGCTATCATTCGAGCATTAAAATGGCACCTTATGAAGCTTTATATGGTCGAAAGTGTAGATCACCAATTGGCTGGTTTGAAACGGGTGAAACTGCCTTATTTGGGCCAGATCTTGTTCATCAAGCTATGGAAAAAGTCAAAGTGATACAGCAGAGGCTAGAAACAGCTCAAAGTCAACATAAATCATATGCAGATATTAGAAGGAGAGGACTAGAATTTTCTATAGGGGATTGGGTGTTCTTGAAGGTGTCCTAGAATTTTCTATAGGGGATTGGGTGTTCTTGAAGGTGTCTCCGATGAAAGGGGTAATGAGGTTTGGTAAAAAGGGAAAGCTGAGTCCACGCTATATAGGGCCATATAAGATTATCCGAAAATTTGGACAAGTAGCCTATGAGTTAGAGCTACCACAAGAGCTTTCATCAGTTCATCCGGTGTTCCATGTCTCAATGCTACGGAAATGCGTAGGTGACCCATTTCGTATTACTCCTACTGAAGACGTACAGGTTACGGGAGATCTCACTTATGAAGAAGTACCCATTGCTATTCTGGATCTACAAGTTAGGAAGTTAAGAAATAAAGAAGTAGCTTCTGTAAAAGTACTATGGAGAAACCAACAAGTAGAAGAAGTTACATGGGAAGCAAAAGAAGCAATGAAATTGAAGTATCCTCACCTCTTCCTCACTGGTGAGAATGATCAAAATGTTAGTGGAGGCATTGACAAGTAAGTATAAGTCTATATGTTCAATTTGATTAATAGTAGTACTAACTTAGGCTTGAACCTTTTTAGACCGAACAACCATGCTAACATTCGAGGACGAATGTTCCAAGGGGGGAAGGATGTAACGGCCTGTATTTTTGTATGTGGTAGTTCTATTCATGTTATACTTGACATAGACTTATAGTGTAGGTGAGGGATCATGTTTCTTATGTGATTAGTGTTGGTTTAAACTAGCTTGGAAGGTGATGTAATGCCTTGCACGTTTTAGCATATGTATTGCAAGTTAACTCCGATGGAAAGTATTTAAGTAATTATAGTAAGATGGTAATTGAGCTAGCAGCTGCATCACCTACTTGATCTATATTATAGTTAAAGGGCCCAAGTTTGATTGACCAGATTTAGGCTTATATTTAGGGGCTCATTTGAAGCCCAAACCTATTAAAGAAATTGTGAATGAAAGAAGGCCCAGCAGCCAAATCTGCCAATTGGCCCATTATGGATAAAGTCCAAGTGAAACTAGGTAAGTGCATGACCTCCTAAGATTTGTTTTACCATGTTATTGGGCCAAGTGTGTAGCACCTACTTGCATTAATCTGTCCCAAGTGGAATAAAAGGACAAAGGGAAAATGGACAGCCAAGGTCCAATAATGTTAAGTCCAAAAAGGCCCAAGTTAAAAGGACAAGCAGGTGGGGCACCTACTTGACATTAATATGGCCCAAACTTGGTCAAGAGTGTCGGCCATAACACCTCCTTTTCAAAGGATAAGGATCAAGTCTTATTCTCCATTTTGAACTTGCAAAAGTTTCAAATTTCCTAAGTTCTTTCTTGGTCTCTCTTGGCTTCAATTAGCATCCCTAAGACACCTTAGAGTTCTTGAGTGCTGTCTAATTTTTCAAGTAAGAGTTTGAAGGAGAGTTTGAATTCTTGAAGTACAAGTGTAGAGGATAAATTTTCAGAATTAAGGTAAGACTTCAACCCATTTGTTTTCCTCTCTTTGATAATGTTTGGAGTGGAGAATTTTGTATATGTTTATCAAGAATTCATGGATTGTGATAAATCTTTGAGTCAATATTCTCCTATTATGCTGAAAGATTTGAGATTGATAGTGGCTGCCTTATGAATATTGTTGTTGAGGGCAGTTTGGGTATCTTGGAAGATGATGTATGAAGTTGTATTAATGTGTAGAGGAAGGGTGTGGTGGTTCACCATTTATGTAAGGGTTGTATGGGCCTGATTTCCATCAAAATTTTAGCTACTGTTTTCGAGGACCTTATTGTGATTAGCTGCTGATGTTAGCTTAATCATGATTGATGTTGTAGATTAGCACCCAATAAGGAAGGCTGAATCGTGATAGTGGTATTGGTCAGAAAAATAAGGTATGTAAGGCTATTCGATTCTATATCCTTTTGGCATGAAAACTGGCACCTGCAATTAATATCAATGAAGTGTTTCCCATAAGTTCTATTTCTAGAAAAGGAAGCATAGTGGCAGCGTACTATCTCCAAATAGCTAACAATATTTCTTTCCCCATTCTAAGTGCATAGAACTACTTCATTATATGTTCACTACTCTATACTTGTGTAATTATTCCCCTTGTGCTGTTAGAGAAATGGTATTTGCAAAACAAAGTTTGATGAATCCCTCTCCTAAGCCAATTGAAGTCAATTGTACCATTAAGGTCTTAAAGTAAAGTGTTGATGTTTCATAGCTCCTTATGTCATTGTTACTGCCTCAAAGTATTATTTTCATGTATTCCACTACTGTTCCGTATTTCCATATCTCCAAGATGATTATGACCACCAAATCAACATCTCAAAAGTGTTAAGATTATCTAAAATATCATCTCAAAAGAGTTATGAACTGATTAACAATAATCTCAAAGATTAAAGAATCTAAGTGAAGAAATCTATTTAATTAAGGGTGGCAGCTCAGGGGCGAAAGCCTAGCATGGGCCGATCCGTATTGGTATAGAAGGGTGGCAGCTCAGGGGCAAAAGCCTAGCATGGGCCGATCCCAAGTTGTGTAATTATGAGGACCGCATCCCAGGGGTTAATACGCCTAGCATGGGTCATCCTCTTATACCACTGATCAGCTGGTCACTTGTATCACATGTCCAACAAAGATTATAATATACAACAAGGTAAATAAAAGAATGTAGCTTACTTGATCCCATAAGAGTAAGCAAAGGTGGTCTTCTCTCCTAATCTATGCACCCTTATGTTGCTACTTGATTTCATTTGAGCCTTATATTACATATACTATTTGCCTTACATATTCAGTACATTTTTTGTACTGACTTCCCGTATTGGGGACGCTGCATTTCATGCTGCAGGCTCAGGTACTCCAGCTAGTAGACCTCCTCAGTAGGAGCACTCGAAATTCTGCTACTTTTGGTGAGCTCCAAGTTGATTCGAAGCTTTATTAAGTCCTTGTTAAATTCGTTTGGTATTGTATCATAGTTAAGGGTAAGGCGGGGTCTGTCCCGACGTACTCTAGTCTTCTATCTTTTAGAGGCTTTGTAGACGTATGTACATGGTTCAGTTGTGTCTTAAGGAGTTGCGGCCTCAATGGCCAAGTCTTGTATATAACTTATGGACCTACTTACGTTGTTTTGTATCGCTGCATCCTAGGTTAACTTGTCACAATTGTTATAGTATATGCACAGTAAGAACAGGTTGCAGGTTGGTTCTCTTGGGCCTTTAGGGTATCGGGTGCCTGTCCGTCTTAATGGGTTTTGAGGCATGACAAAGTGGTATCAGAGCAGGTCATCCTAGGGAGTCTACAAAGCCGTGTCTGTGTAGAGTCTTGCTTATGGATGTGTTGTGCACCACATCTATAAACAGGAGGCTACGGGACATATAGGAGTTGTCTCATTTCTTTCATTTCTTAGATCGTGCGATAGAACCAGTATTGTAGGTGAATCATATCTAATTTCTCAATTGTTTTATTATAGCATAGATGCCGATTACGAGAAGGAGTAAAAGTACTGGTAAACGAGTAGATGTGGCTGTCCAAGAAGGGACCAGCCAACCACCACCAAGTCAAGCTGTTCAAAGTGGGGCTCAAGATGAGTCTCTATCGCAGACTTCCTCGACGCCTCCATCTCTTGAAGAACTAAGGAGGGAAGATGAACCTCAGGAACCCCCTATTAATGCTACCGAGCAAGATTTGAGGAATGCAGTCCAATTATTGACTCGTATAGTTGCTGGTCATGGCCAAAGGCAAGAAGGTCCAGTTGCAGGTACTAGTGGTGTAGATAGATCAGCTGGAACACGGATACGTGATTTTCTTAACTTGGACCCTCCATCATTTACCGGGTCAGATCCTAATGAAGATCCCCAAGACTTTATAGATCAAATCCAACGCACTTTGGATATTATGCATGTAAGTGGTAAAGAAGCATTTGAGCTAGCTGCATACAAATTAAACGGTGTGGCTATATTGTGGTATGAAGCTTGGAAGCAATCTAGGGGAACAAATGCACCTTCAGCTATGTGGAAAGAGTTTAAAAAGGCATTCCTTGATCATTATCTGCCATTGGAGATCCGAGAGGCCCGTGCGGATCAGTTCTTAAATCTCCACCAAGGAAATATGAGTGTGAGGGAGTATAGTCTCAAATTTAATTCCTTGGCCAGGTATGCCCCTAATGTAGTAGCTACTATGGAGGATAGAGTTCATCGTTTTGTGGACAGGTTAGATTTATATCTGGTTAGAGACTGTACAATTGCTTCATTAAATAAAGATATGGATATAGCAAGGATGCAGGCTTTTGCACAAAAATTGGAGGATCAAAGGCAAAGAAGAAGAACACAAGAGTTGGAAACAGGGCATTCTAAGAGGGCCAGATCAATGGGGCAGTTTACACCATCCCAAGGTGAGTTTAGGCCTCGGTTCTCTAACAGACCACCTAGGCCATTATCTTTCTACTCTACAGCTAGTGCTCCACCACGGTTCCAAGGGTTTAGAGGCAATCAGTTTGGGCAAAGAAGTGAAAGCCAAGGCAGTCATCAAGAGCAAGGAAGTACGAGCCAATCAAGGCCTCCACGACAGCCTTGTAAACAGTGTGGGAGGAATCATCTAGGTGCATGCAGGTTTGGGACGGATGTTTGTTTTTGGTGTGGCACACCAGGGCATATGATGAGAAACTGCCCTCATAGGGGAGTGGGTGGCGTTGTTCAACCAACTAGATCAGTTGTTGCGTCGACCTCATCAACCCCTTCTTTAGGTAGGGGACTACATATGCCTACAGGTCGTGGTAGAGGAGCTAGGGGAGCAACTAGTTCTAGTGGAGGTCAGAATCGCACATATGCACTAGGGGATCGACAAAATTTAGAAGTCTCGCCGGATGTGGTTACAGGTACATTGTCCATCTTTTCACATATTGTATATGCATTAATCGATCCGGGGTATACACTATCATATGTTACACCATTGATTGCTGGAAAGTTCAAAAGAACACCAGAATTATTAGCGAAGCCATTTGAAGTGTCTACACCGATTGGTGAATCTATTATAGCTAGGAGAGTTTATCGTAATTGCATTGTAACTGTTTGTGATCGCGATACATTGGCTGACCTTGTTGAGCTAGACATGGTAGATTTTGATGTTATAATGGGTATGGATTGGTTAGCTTCTTGTTATGCCACGGTAGATTGCCGAACTAAGATAGTGCATTTCCAGTTTCCAAAAGAGGTAGTCCTCGAATGGAAGGGTAATATTGGGATGTCAAGAGGTAAATTTATTTCTTATCTTAAGGCAAAGAAGATGATTTCCAAAGGATACATATGCCATCTGGTTAGAGTGGAAAATGTAGATGCAGAGCCACCAACCCTCAATCCATTCCGGTGGTAAATGAATTTCCAGATGTGTTTCCTGAAGATCTTCCAGGTTTGCCTCCAGAATGAGAAGTAGAGTTCGGTATTGATGTGCTTTCAGATACTCAACCTATCTCAATTCCTCCATATAGAATGGCTCCGGCAGAATTACGAGAGTTGAAGGAGCAGTTAAAAGACTTATTACAAAAAGGATTCATAAGGCCTAGTGTGTCTCCATGGGGAGCACCAGTTTTATTTGTGCGCAAAAAAGATGGCTCATTAAGAATGTGTATCGACTACCGGCAGTTGAATAAGGTAACAATTAAGAACAAATATCCCTTCCCTAGAATTGATGATCTGTTTGATCAATTACAAGGTGCTAGGTATTTTTCAAAGATCGACCTGAGGTCAGGTTATCACCAAGTGAGGGTCAAGGACAAAGATATACCCAAGACAGCTTTCCGAACACGGTATGGTCATTTTGAGTTCTTAGTCATGTCATTCGGGCTAACAAATGCACCAGCAGCTTTTATGGATTTGATGAATAGGGTGTTCAAGCCATTCTTAGATGTGTTTGTGATAGTGTTCATAGATGACATTTTGGTGTATTCAAGATCGGAAGAGGATCATGCTAATCACTTGCGGCAGGTTTTACAAATTCTCCGTGCTCGTAAATTGTATGCAAAGTTCTCTAAATGTGAGTTCTGGTTGAAATCTGTGGCATTCCTAGGTCATATCGTATCCGAAGAAGGAATAAGGGTTGATAACCAGAAAATAGAAGCCGTGAAAAGATGGCCAAGACCTACAACGCCTACGGAGATCCGTAGTTTTCTTGGATTGGCAGGTTATTACAGAAGGTTTGTTGAAGGATTCTCTTCCATGGCTGCACCCTTAACAAAGCTAACACATAAAGGAACCAAGTTTCAGTGGAGCGATGAGTGTGAAAGAAGCTTCCAAGAGTTAAAGAGTAAATTAACTTCTACACCTGTGTTGGTACTTCCAGAAGGTACAGAAGGCTATGTAGTGTACTGTGATGCTTCGGGAGTGGGCTTAGGTTGTGTATTGATGCAGCATGGTAAAGTTATAGCTTATGGATCAAGGCAGCTGCGGCCACATGAGAAAAGTTATCCAACCCATGATCTAGAGCTAGCAGCAGTTGTGTTTGCTTTGAAGATATGGCGCCACTAATTGTATGGAGTTCATGTTGACATATACACTGATCACAAAAGCTTGCAATATATTTTTAAGCAAAAAGACTTAAATCTGAGGCAGCGAAGGTGGCTGGAGCTATTAAAAGATTATGACATTGACATCTTATATCACCCCGGTAAAGCTAATGTAGTAGCTGATGCTTTAAGCCGTAAAATAATGGCAAGCACTTATGGGAAGTCTGTGGAAAGACAAGGAATGACTAAGGATCTGTCCCAACTAGCGAACTTGGGTGTTCGCCTTCTTGAATCTCAAGGCGAAGGGGTTATTGTGCAAAATGCGGCAGAATCCTCATTAATAGTGGAAGTGAAAGAGAAGCAGTACACTGATCCAATTCTTTTACAACTTAAAGAGAATGTACTACATCGTATGACAAGGGCATTTGAGCTTAAGCAAGACGGAGAACTTCGATGTCAAAACAGATTGTGTGTACCTAATGTAGATGAACTAAGAAAGAGGATCATGATGGAAGCACATAATTCAAGATACTCTGTTCATCCGGGGTCAACTAAAATGTATCATGACTTGAAAGAAATGTATTGGTGGGGGGACATGAAGAAGAACATTGCAGAATTCGTGGCTCAGTGTCCAATTGTCAACAGGTAAAAGTAGAA